>JAQJVK010000019.1:8275927-8736924 GCA_035578135.1 Flexamia atlantica
ACAAGACTACAAGATCGCGCCACAATCATCCTTCACTCATCTGTCATTCATACTTGGCTTAAAATACCTACCTGGGTAGGTCGCCATTTCAGCTAATGTATGTATGTATGTAGAAACACCTGAAAACCTTGTCCATACCATCGGCGGAATTAATACTGATAAATTATTACCATCAACGACAATAATTCGTCTTAATGTAATCAGTATTTTATATTCCTTTTAAAGTCAAAACTTAATCACGCTTTTTAAACTCATTTTTTGTGTACACAATCAAAATATTTGTTTGACATCATAGTGTTCATGTTTTCGTTTTCGTTAAGAGGATTATAAATTCTGTACAATTAATTCATAACTTTCCTATCTCAGTTATTTTTGTTATGGCCCTGATACAACAATAGCTTTTGTTTAAAAACAAAAAGTTCATATTTTTGATAATTTTTTAAAACAAATAATTATTAAGATATCAACCTTTGAAAATAAAAACGGTCACCGATATGAATTGGTAGAAAACAGAAGCTGATTCTCTGCAACAAGAGGCCCATTATCTGTCATGCATGAGTCAGTTAGTTTTAAATGTTGAATAACAATGGGTTCAAAAGTTATGATAGATTGTTCGAAAACACAAATATAAATTGAAGTTTTGAGTTTGGACCTACATTTATAAGAATATTATTAATAATTTTGCTCCTAATAATAATAGACTATTATGAAGTTTAGTGACAGACTTAAGGGACGCCCTATGTAATACGACTGAGGCATTCTTAAATAAGGTATTAATGTAGTTAAGGAATTTAAATTTAATTTAACTCTTAAATTCCAAACGAATAATATTACAACGCGCTTCGGCGAGTGACGTTAGGTGACTGAGAGGAGCTACACCGTTGTTATACCGATTTCAAAGAGGATTACAAAGAATGAAAATTGGTGTTCAAGGCAACATTATGATTTTATGCAATATCTCTTAAATGTGTTGAGAAGTTTCCAGATGCAATGACTTTACTTATTTGAATCTATATAAATAAAATTAGAGTTTTGTCTGTACATTGCTTAGAACTATGAAATGTTTGGTTATTTTTGCGTTTTGAAGGTCAGAGAATCCGAATCAAGCCTTATCTCAATTTATGTCACGATGTGTGTTGGTAACGCTCAACATCACACTCTAGACCGCTTTTCACGCAAAAACTAGATTACTGTTATGGCTGAAACTTTTTTCCAGTGTAGTATGCACATATGAGAAGGTTTTAGACGACTTAAAACTAGCGTACGTCTTTTTGAAATTAAATAGCAAGCTTCTAAAAACCGAGTTTTAATTGATTTCGACCAAGTTTGTTTTGAATTTTCCCATATTCAAGGGGATGACGTTTTGTTTACATTTTCAGTGTTCCAAGCAGATGGTAGTTACCTTTACTAATGGATTCGTCGTTACAGATGTTTTATGGTTTCATTCAGTTTTATGTTTTGGTTTATAATATTTCTTTTTAATTGACATGTACTATATAAAGTTAGTATTTTCCCATTCATTATACATTTATCAGGATTTTCATCCTGATCTGACCCTCGGACTCCACCACAGACCATGGTCCCGACCTTGCAAGGTCGCGCACAGACCCTCTCAAAGATCACATATTAATATCCTTATACCACAATTATAAGTGATGAAATGTTTATATTCATTTACATTCATTTCATAGAGTGTAAAACCAGCTCTCTGTAAAAAATAAAATAAATCACTGACTAAAGATACTTAAAAGCTCTTCCTTTCTTATAACAGCTGTTAATAAAAGATATAATGTAAACCATTTTTAAAAAATTGCGGGATGGCTCTGTTATTTTGTTGTTGTTCAAAATAGACCCTAAAAACATTAGAAAATACTTCGGTGGCATTTAATCAAGGCATTTTCTACTCTACATATATAAAATTTCATGAAACAGGAAACTGCTTTAAGATTCACCAAGTACGCACGGTCTTTCTTGAAGACCGAAGAGGGTATTTCTTGCCTCAGGGTCACTCTGTACTATAGCACAGATTCAACGTTAGGCCTACTGAGTATAAGCCTTCCCAGGCATCGACACCCTTAGGGGTTTTATCGGCGGGGGCGCTGGAATGTGCTGACATGTGTAGTATAGAGAGGCCAAATATAAATGCCTCGTGCGGCGGGGCAGCAATATTTCTACGTACTCCCGTCGGCAGCGACACCCTTAGCGGATTCCTAAAACATTTTTCTGGCTAATGAAAGTATATCTAATTTACATTTGTCAAATACCAATGACCTATCATCGCACAGCCCAAACTACGCGAACTTGACTTCGAACCTTGAAACTTTTCATGGACGTTGCTATAGGGCGTGAGCATCCGCTGAGAAAGGGTTTTTCAAAATTCAAAGTTTTCAGGGTTTTTCGGTGGGGTCAACGGTCTAAAATCTTTCTGTATAATTTAATGGACGATCTTTCCTTGAAATTGTCAATTTTTATTTAATCAAGTAGGCGGTTTCCGCTTCACGTACAGATAGGTCTCTACAGCTGATTTATAGTTTGGTTCCTTTTATCATGGTTTTTTTTTCTTTATTTAGGTGAAATGTACTATATTAAAGTCACCAATAGTTTTTGTACCTTATCTTTTTAATCATAAACTCAGTATGTGGCACCATCTCCATTTAGGCAGCGGGTGTTAAAATTGTTATCGTGAGCGAAGCCACGGGCAACTGCTAGTATAAACTACAAAAACGGAGAAATTCCAGTAATTAATGTGTTGCTGTTGGTATATCACATACTTAATTAATACTTAAATGAAATAAAGGGTGGTTTGACCTTTTTTACTGATTTCTTACACATTAAAGAAACTATTTAAGTAGAACAATACGTTTGAATAATACATTGATCATATAACGTGCAATTATTGTGTTGTTGAGAGTCCCATGATTTGCAAACTCATTTTAAAAATCCAAGGTCTAAATTAATGATAAATCGTCCTAGATATCATACACGTTCATCTTTTGAAAATACCCTGCACTCTAGTGTTTTCTAGCCTTTTATTTTATTTCATTTTAAACAATTCCGACACAATATTTGAAAAAATAAGAATTGGTTCAAAGTGCAGATCATTTATGTCTAATATTTAAAGTAAATTACTGTCAACTTTATTAGAGCCCTCACCCAAACTAATAGATTAAAGTTAAAATATACCAGATAGGTTAAAAATAATGTAGGCCTATGCAATATGTTAAAAAGAAGCTGAAAATTCTTTTCAGAAATTAAATTGCTATCAACAGCATATGTTAACGTTGAAACTAATCGAAACGTTGTACTTCTATTTTTACGAAATCCAAACTCTACACTGCTCAGAAGATTGTTGTTATCCAGATAGTTAACAATATGATCATGAATGGTTTTATCAAGCTTACGCTTGGCTTTCTTTACATAGCTGAAAGGTTTAACACTTTTCACTATGCTTTTAAATAAAACACGTGCAAGCCGGCCGTAAGTAGTATAACCAAAAGTCCGTTTTCAACATGCAAACATGAGTCAAGATGAAAACAACATGTTCTATCAAGGGCAGTAACGTTATCTGATAGATCTTTTGATAAACACTTATTACTCTGAAAGTTGAACAATAACAATTTACTTAAATCTTAACACCATTAGGTGATGTTTGTCAACAGACTTCCACCGTTAATTCTGATCCGATTTATTAATCAATTTATGTATCAAAACGTCCGTTTCGATTCTTAGTAAAGGCGGGCCAAATAAGAATATGGATAAATAGAAGGGAGAAAGGGGACAATTGGCCTATAACAGCTCATGGCTCAGCGCAATAATTATCCATTTCTCTGTCTTGCTAGATAAATCAAACTGTAACTCTGTTATATAGATTGGAGATTAATCTTTTAACTGGTTGTTTTCCTGTTATTTTAGTTTAAAGTTTTCAATGAACGCCTTTTTCAAATTTGTCATTTGATAATGTTGATCTTTTAACAAAAATTGACCCTTGATAGTTGACGACACATCCAGAGTTTCAAAAAGAGTCTGTCCAAAAATTTTGGACATGAAAAATATTCTGTTAAAATACAAAGTAGCGGATGTCTTGACAATTATGCATTTTAGGACATACTTTTACAATAACTTTTTTCTTAGTGTAGTTATCCATGTCATGTTGTTTGTGCGTCATGTAAGCAACCAGACGTTTGGCAACGTTTAAAATGACTTTAAGTTCGGATACCCTGTACACTGTAATTAGTTCTAAAGGTTAAAACCTAGATGCGTTTTTTTATTTTGGTACACAGAAAATTTGGTATAGTGTACCAAATGTTCTGTGATAGTGTGCTCATTGGCTTTAGAATTAAGGCTTTTTCATTTTTTTTCAAACACGACCGACTATTAGAGTCCACCAAGATCAATGAATGGCATTTTCGCCGAGCAAAGAGGGCTCCTCGCTCTTTGTGTCCGAAGCCGTATATAGATTGCGTCCGTGAATGGACCGCCTCTTGTGGACCTGATGCGTTTACGAAATGCTTCTCTCAGATAGATTTTTTAAACCTCATTAGTCATCAGAGTTTATCCTTGAAGTAAAAATAGCAAAACCATCCTTTCCTTCTTGTTTTTCCGATATAGTCGAGTGACTGTCGCAGTTAGTTGAGATGTTGACAGTCTAGATCCATTCTCCTAACCCCTCCCAACAACCGGGGTAATTTATGTTCATAAATAAAGCTGGGCTTTTCAGATTATTTTATTGACAAAATTTAACTTTCCTGTATTTTAAATTAAATTATTTTTAAATTACGTTTAATGTATAAAAACAGGCCTGTCATCTTTTAAAAACACCATAGCAAGTGTTGTATAAAGGTTTTTCATTTTTATTTTACTAAACAATTTTTATAAATAAACAATTTTAAACAATGAAATTATTATCATCTGAAGCGACTTGACATTACAGATACCTCAAATGCCTTACAATATGCTATAAACGAGCTTCAAAATTGGTTTAAAAAGTGTTGTATCAAGATGAATGAAATGAAATCAAAGTTTCATTTTTAGGACCCACAGATTTCATAAATAGCACAGCCCTATGGCGGAAGTTAAAAGTTTAAAATAATAAAACAGACTTGGACCGACTTTGAAGAATTCCCGATGCATGGTTCTTTAAAAATCGTACAAATAGAAAAGAATTGGAAATCCTCGAAGTTAGGGAAAAATATCAGACTAAATAAAACTAGCCATGAGAAAATATAACCACAATATATCTGGAAAATATATCCAGATGCATAAGGTGTTAACCTGCTATATAGATAACAGAACGATGATTAGCAAACTTAAACGTGTGTTACAGGATTTGGAACTAGGTTCATGTAAATGATTTCACCTTTTCACAATCAAGATTTGTTGAATATGAACTAAATTTCACCCATGTCTTTTTGTTTAATATTTTTAATAATTGATTTATAATTTTAGCTTTACAGATTGTAAAATTAAAAAATGGTCTTATTGACTTTTCAAAACTTGCTAAAGTTTGCTAAGTGCATACTTTAATTTTATTTAATTGAGTGACATAATTTTACATCTTGGTGACAGCGGTGAATACTTATCAGTTTTCGTAAGTTTTGAGCTTAACTTGAGGATGATTTTACTAATGGGTATTTTGAAAATCCGACAAGTAGAAAACGGTCAACGGTCAGCCAAACATGATCATGTGATGGAAACAAGACTTGTGGAGTCGATGTATCTAGCTTTCCGGCGTCAACGTTTCCTAACGACCTTAGGAGAGTTGCACTCACTAAAGTCGTAGTACAAACTAAATAACACTCCCGAAGATGGGATATTCTTCAAAAGTCACCGAATATGTTTTAAGGGCTACGTTTGATGAGCATTATTTAAGAGAAAGATGTACGAATATCTTTAGGCTAACATGCATCCATATAATTTACATTTATTTGATCAAATTGTGAAAATAGCATCGTTTTAGTGTCTAAAATAAATTGTTTTTTATAATTTTGCCTTTAAAATTAACCCGTTCCTTTTTGCTAAGCATTTGGAATTCATTACTATTAAACTTGGAATTCATTAAATGTGCCTCATGAATATTTAAAATACAGTTGAAGGAGAGAAGCATAAAATATATAATTACTAAAGTAGTTTCATAGACGACTCGACTACTGTACAAATAATTAACTAAAGTCTTTTACGTGCAATCTCGAAATAATAAAATTTGTGTTGCTTAAGTTTAGGAATGATATGTTAGATGTAGAATATACGCCAATCATGTAAAGACATCTCATCAGCTTCAAATATTTTGTGTATACGTGACCTTTTAGTCAAGAGGAAAGCCCCTTAATGATGAAAAAAGACAAACGTGTTTCATGTCCACAGATATAACGATCCACTATCGAACTGCTCATTTCCCAAACCGCGAGCCGGTAATTACACCCTTGTGAATACTAATGGATTTTATTCTTTGGGAATTCTATCATAACTGTGACAACATTTCTATTTCCTCAGTCCGGGAGACAAACAGATATCATCATTATGGAGCAGTTTCTCGGGAGAAAACATCGCATTAGGCTGGCGTAAGGTCAGTGTTGGCGTAAGGTACTCTTGATAGTTTTGGACAGTCCCTAAACTTAATTTACTACAGCGACCTAAAATTCCCACACGGAAAAAAGTTTTTGGAGGCAATTTTTTTTCAAATCTTTTTGTTGGATTATTGTAATATATGTTATCAACCCCCTTCAAAAATAGTCATTTTGTTGCTTTCAGTTTATTTAATGCACAATACTGATTGAATAGTGCGATTCATAACATTGGATTAACAAATTGTATTTTGTTAGGCCTAATAGTAAAATGTATACATAAAATCCTTATCACATAAAAAAACCAAATTACTTATTGAAAATTACTTATGTTGAGACACTGGCGCTGGCGGCTCCAATTCCGAATTCGCGGGGTAGGCGTCACAACGGTCGGTAACACCAACTCTCCCCCTCTTTTTAACGCATTATTAACCCCTTATCTGTCTACTACTATATATTTGTCACATACCATTCACCTATCATCGCACAGCCCCCTCAGGGCTACGCCCTACGATGCATCAAAGTTTCAATGTTAAAATATAGGGAAGCTCATTTAGTTGTCATGGCAACCTTAACATTAAATCATGAATCCAAGGAGGTTTTTCTGTTTTTCCACGGGTAAAACCGTGTTGATCAGCTAGTGTGTAATATATCTACGACTAATTCAGGCAAGTTACAGTTATTTTACGATGTTAAAAACATCATTTTAGCCGTGAAAAATTACAAATAATTAAAAATAATTAGTCACATCCTCAGTTTTGCAATGGTGACATCAGTAAATATCGAACGCGTACCGCGACCGCGTCCGCGTGTCGTGACTAAAACCTACCATGAGCCGATAGAATTAAGAAATTATCAATCAAAGTTTTAAATTAGCAAATTTTTATTTATTTATTTTTAATAAATAAGTTTCTTTTACCTGTTTTACAGTCCTCAAATATTTTATTCATTACTTTGATAACCATTTACAGCTAATTATTATTATCTATTTAGTTATTTTTAGCTGTCCAATATTTCTAATAAAAGGTTTTTGGTTTTTACATTTTTCAATAATTCATTTTGTTGTTTTAGCGGGATTTGTTAGAAGTTTTTTCTTCAGTAATAAGTGGCGATGCTACTATTATTTAGTTTGCTTTCCCATTAATTGGGACTACTACCTGTTGGGACGACTTTTGCGGGGATTGTCTTTTTTTCATTGAAATTTTACTAATATCTGTTTATAGAGGTGTATGTTTAGATTTTTTTTTAAATAAATTTGTAATTCCTGCGATAAAATTCTTTATTTAATAAACCTTTCTGAACCCATTTCAAATGAACTAAACGGTATCAGTAATCTGACACATACTTCCTCCCTTTAATCCATTTAAAGCAAGAACCAAATAAAACAAATTTACAACCACCCCACAAACACACCTACCAAGTTTGATCAAAATCGGTTAGGAATTAACGGAGATATCGGTTTTTAAATTTTAGCCATAAGAATAAAATTAGACAACGTACTGCGTTTGCCGTCAACAGCAAACAACGATAACAATTATCTCCGCAACCATTTGACATAGACAAGAATTAGTTGACCCAAGATTGCGCCCGAAAATGGTTTAACAATGACTTGGTTATTACTTTTCATCATCTGGCTTTATTTTGAGATCATGGGATTATTTTTACAATGCTTAATGTTGAAATTAGTTTGAAAAATAAACTTTTAAAAGCCCTAATATCTTAAAATGAGTGGATATTTTTAAATACGGATTGCAGCATTGAAACCAGTGTGAAAGTCTAGCTTAAAATGATGGTTTAAAAATCTCAACACCACCTTTTCCTTTGGAAATAAATATTTTATATCCAATATGGTGGATCCAAGATGGTGGCTGAAAATGGTCACCCACTCCAAATAAAGTTCTTACTACCCAACATTTTTTAAGGTAGTCTGGGATTAATATTTTAAAAAATGTGGAAAAAAGTTAAGGGAGGTCATTTAAAAATCAGTCTGTACATTTTAAGCCGAAAAAATATATTTTAAAAGACACTACTGAGAGAGATTTCCTTATTTGCATTTCACGTATTAGAAATTGAGGGTACCCAGTGAAAAAGTCACCCACCCTCCCCACCTTGACTGTGAGCATCGATTGCATGATATCCACGACTTATTACATTTAACTAGTAAAGAACCTTCTGTAATGTAATGCACACATTAGAAAGATATAATCTAAATTCCTCAATAAAAGTGTATAAATCTATGGAAAAGTGTACAGTACATGACACACATCACAATGTTTGTGAATTACATCACAAAAATTAATCAAAATTTAAAAGAAAATTAGATTTTTCCTATGTACTAAGTGATTTATTTGTCGCGAAAAACTGAGAAACCTCAATAAAATGGCGGGACATGAGGTGATGTTGGACTGCACTTCGAAAGATTTACTCTAAACCAATACTGTTAGGCAAGTATTAATGAAATCAATTGTTTTTCCTCATTATTTGGAGAAAGCTTTTCCTGACATTCGTGTTTCACCTCAGGGTTGTCTCTTTATTTTCGAGCCAGCCGATTACCGTTAAATATTCAGATAATTAGATTACTAATAAGATAGTACAGTAATTTAAAGTGTTATTGGGGATTTACGAGTAATAAACAGCTCCTCCGACCACAATCGAACTGCCGTGGTGATACATTTCTGAATTAGAGAAAAAATTTTCCAGCACCTCAAACACAACATGCTACTTCCACCTTGACTTTAGCGAGCGATTTACAAAAAACTAGACCTCACCAATTCGATGGCGAGACTGTGGAATCATGTTTGTTAACGATTCGTCCGAGTCAGCATCTCTGGCATTTACCCAGCCAAAGGCTCGCAACAATAACCTTGTCACTTCCGTTTCATTGGGAGTGATTTTTAATCAGTCATCAAGGCTCGAGTAAAAAAGTATTGTGCAAAATCGGTTTCCGACTCTGACCGAACTACCTGCTTGCGTATGAGGAAAATCCAGAGGTGACAGTGTCCGATATGTTTGTCGCTAGGTACCGCAAAATAAGCGATATCTTGGAGAGGTACAAACAGATCTGCAAGGCCCGCGGCCGGGAGAGCACGTTGCCGCCAGTGAAGCAAAACAGCCGTGAAAACAACTGCATCTCCACTCTAACTATACAGATGGACTTTTACAGATGAATTCTTTAATACGACTTACTGCAAAAATGCATTGTCTGACTTTGATTATTTTGACACTTAACAGTTAATTTTGTGTATACCGTACTTAAATAGGCACACCAAACTTAATTTAACTAACTGATAAGTAGATTCTTAATGATATATTACTACACTCATAAACAAACTCTAGATACCGCATCGCCACTAACCGTACCGGTTTGGCGTACATACAAAAATCACGCCTCATCGGTGGAATTATAATTTTGTATACATCAGTGTTTTTCGGGAAGCCATTCCGACCTTCTTACCGCACATCGGTACAATCACGTAATTAATAGTCGCGTTATCAGTGGCGTGGTCTTAAAAAAATAAAAACAACGAAGATGCCAAATACAGTAGGGTGACTTATAACATACTGTTCGAACATAAAAATACCCCCGTTGCAGCAGTCCTGCATACTCAGCGAATTTCAAGTGCATAAATAAATAATTTAAATGAAGTCTCGCATCAAGTAAAATCAATATACATTCAAAAGAAAGCGTGCAAAAATACTCTCCTAGTGGCTTTTAGGAGCAAAAGGCTATACAAAAATAATAGCCTATACTTGGCACGAAAATGCAATGTTCAAAACTTCAAAACAGCTGGCTTTTCCAATTTAATCATATAGAGAAATGACCAGCTGTTTAAGTTTGAGTAAAAAAGTTCATAAACATCATCAGTAAAAATCTGTATTCGATATAGTACATTTATTTGACATATTTAGTTATCTGGCCTTTAAATAAGCCATATGTCTGTATCCACCATATGGCTTTGAATGAAACATCAGCTCACATTCACATGTTTTAATGTAAACAAAGCAGATGTTTTAGATCCCAATGCTACTTAAATAATGGCAGTTATTTTATGTTATTTTTTGTTTTCTAGCAAACTTCAAGAAATTACAGTACTTTTCCTGAGTCCCTGATATTAAAACATTTAATTTGAGCCCTTTTCCCTCATATCCTGTGACTTGCCTAATGCCCACAATTGCTATTCAAAAATAAATTATTCTCCATAAGATTAGTATGGAAAAATGCAGGTTTGCTGCCACAGAAATTTGAAAATGAGTTATCATAGGCTACAATCCAATATATCTAAACTATATCAAGCCACATAACATGTTTTATCAAGATATGTTGAGGAATAAGAAAGCTATCCAATTTTATTTACCTCTCATAAGGTTAACATTGGGAAAGAGAGTACACAGGTTTGCTGCCTCAGGAATTTGATGATTTGGGTTTTTTAAACCATAATCAAGTAGATATTAATTGTATGAAGCCCCATGCCAGTTCTTATCAGGATATTTTGAGAAATGAGCAAACTACATAACTTTTTTTATTGCCCATAAGGTTAACATGGAGAATGAGTATGCAGGTTTGCTGCCACGAAAATGAAAAAATAGGGTATTTTCGGCCATAATCCAGTATATTTCAACTAGATGAAGCCACATATAAAGTTTTATCAAGATACCTTAAGAAATAAGGAAGATATAGAATTTTTTATTTCCCATAAGGATAGCATGGGAAATGAGTATGCAGGTTTGCTGCCATAAAAATGGAAATATCGGGGATTTTAGACTAAAATGCATTAGATCTCATCTAAATGAGGCCACAAACCAAGTTTTATTAAGGTATGTTGTGAAATAAGCGAGATACAGAATTTTACTTATTTCCCATAAGGTTAACATAGGGACAACGTACTGTGTTTACCACTTTCAATAACTCAGTAACCAATGGACATAGAGCAATGATTCAAAACACTAAATTGTTTGTTTTTTCGAGCTGAATTCAATGGTGCCAAACAAAATTGGATTATTTTTATTTTTCTATGTGAAAAACCCTAAAAACCCATTTTTGGGGGGGTTTACCCCCCTTTACCCCCCCTTCCAGTGGTCCGATCGGGCTGGTTTTCGAACTCATCCGAATAATTACTACTTTACACACCTGTGCCGAATTTCATTCAGATCGGACCATTTTTGCGAGCGCTATCGTGCTTACAGACACATAGATATATATATATATATATATATATATATATATATATATATATATAGAAATTTGAACGAATGGTGTTTTTTGCTTCTGGGGGCCCCAAAACGAAAAGTTATCATGGTCTCAGGCTTAGGTCTTACCATGAGACCTACGGTAATAGCTTCTTCCCTATAGGGGAAATTCGCTAAAACAGTTTTCATCACAAGGAGCAAAAATTTGTTCTAGGTTTACAAATATTTTGATTGGACTACGAGGATGGGATCGACCTTTGTGAAGCAAGTGACCGCGACCTTGGGCAGCAAAACCTCGTGACCGCGAGAGGCGGCGACCGGTTCCTGCCTAGCCCAATACCGGCGGCGTGCTCCCGTTTGATTTATTGGCGCTAATCAATCCGAAAGATTTATTGTTTCTTCAAACAGTTCTTCGTTGAAATTAAATTTTTCATGAAATGTAACGTTTTTAATTACTTTATAGATTTTCCCGCTTAATTCACTGACAATTTTTAATCAGAAAGATTTGTTGTTTTCTCGATCAATTCTAAATTCAAATTAAATTTTCCATAATGTGTAACGTTATTAGCGAATTTCCCCTATAGGGAAGAAGCTGTTACCGTAGGTCTCATGGTAAGACCTAAGCCTAAAACCATCATAACTTTTCTTTTTGAGGTCCTCAGATGCCAAAAACACCATTCGTTCACTTTCATAAATATATATATATATATCTATATATCTATATATCTATATATATATCTATATATATATATATGTGTCTTTAAGCACGATAACTTGCGCAAAAATGGTCCAATCGGAATGAAATTTGGCATAGACGTGTAAAGTAGTAATTATTCGGACGAGTTCGTAAACCAGCCCGATCGGACCACCGGAAGGGGGGGTAAAGGGGGGTAAACTCCCCCAAAAATGGGTTTTTTGAGATTTTTACATAGAAAAATAAAATTTTTCAAATTTTTATTGGCACCATTGAATTTAGCCCAAAAAAACAAACAATTTAGTATTTTGAATCATGGCTCTATGTCCATTGGTTGCCGAGATATTGAAAGTGGTAAACGCAGTACGTTGTCCCAATGTTAACCTTATGGGAAATAAATAAAATTCTATATCTCGCTTATTTCTCAACATATCTTGATAAAACTTGGTAAATGGCTTCTTCTAGTTCAGATCTACTAAATATTGAATTAAAACCACCCAGTTTTAATATACCTGTAGCAGCAAACCTGCATACTCATTCCCCATGTTATTCTTATGGAGCTTACAAAAACATGTCAAATCTCGCTATGTTGGATCGAAATATGTTGTTTTGCACTTGAAATTCGCTGAGTATGCAGGTCTGCTGCAACGGGGGTATTATTATTTTTTACTTTATGACTTTTACGAAAAAATGTTTACTTTTATATTATTTTATCAAATAATTAGCTGTGCATCGCGTTGGAAATTGTAACCCCTGAGGGCGGTGACCAGAAACCTTTCTAAAACTCTTCCTTTGAAGTTACCGTATTTAAGATTTGATAGGTCGCCCCAACGAGTGGTTTCAAATAGTATATCATTAGGCGATCTAAGCCCAACACAATTCCAGGAGCGATTTCTGCAAGAATAAATAATTGAAAAACTGTTATCTACATGTCCAATAGTGATTATAAAAATCCCCACGCTCAAGATGTTTATAAAAGCTCAAGTAAAACTATTGATGTGACTGATTATAGAACGAACGTTTCTTTGATAAATTCATTTTTCTTAACACATCGTTTTTATTAAAATTGCATTTTTAATCAAATGCAGTGCGTTCCAGCGTTCGATGCGAATACGTGAGGCGCGTGCAAAAAACTAAATAGTAAACTCCCTGACCAAGCGGTACGTTTTTCTCGGCCCCGCGAAACGTAGGAATGATCCCGAGACATCGTTCGTGTTATGTGTGTCTACGTGTGAATGTGACTTCATTGACAGCGTCCCTGGTATGACAATATATGAAAGAACCCAAAAAAGTAATTACACAGATTACACCTCACCAAAAACATGTCTTTCAATAGTATAAGTGCAACAACAATGTGAAATTAGGCGAGCAACTAACTGTAGAGTAGCCTGCGTTAAGCTAAATCCTATACTCTTATATGAGTAATGTTATCGTGCTTGCTTGTATGCTTGCTTGTATGCTTGCTTGCTTGCTTGCACATTTATCTCAAAAACGGCTCCGAGGATTTCCTTCAAAGTCTGGAAATAAGTAATTTATGACTCAAAAACGTCTTTTACGCAGATTACTTGGCCAGAGAAAATCTAATAACGTAATAAATCGAATTTTAAAGTTGTAAAAATTTAACATTGGCCTTATGGGTTGCCGTGATAGCAACGAAAATAAACAGGGAAAGTGTAAACAAATGAAGTAATCATAACAGCTGTTTGGAATCTACAGCTATCAAGGGAAATACAGCAGGTGGGATGAAGAGTCCATGGAGCAATAAAAAAGGTTTATATTGATAAATTTTATGACATATAGTAACTGGATGAACTGGTAAACACGAAATAACACCGAAAAAGGCTCGGTCCACCAGGTACTAAAGATATATGAGGGAAATAACCGTGTAGACCTGTAATGTCACCAGCCAAACTGTCGTTCGTAATAGATATGTTGATTAAGCATAGTTAGGCTAACGTGGTAATAACGGGTTGGGTCGGTCATCGCCGAAGAACAGGTTTCCTACTGAATTGCTATAGTTTAAAGATCGTTTTTGAAACCATTTGGCCACTTTAAACGCAATATCACCATATTATTTATAATAAACATATTATTATCTGTTATTAATAATTAATATGTTAACTAGGTCAACATTTAATATTGAGGAAATGTAAACAATCAACTAGTTTTATTCAAACATTGTAAGAAAATATAGGCTGCGGCAACAAATTGAAAAATCATGAGTCGGATTGAAAATCTTTTATTGCATAAATTGCACACATAAAAAATAATAAAGTCATAGCAATCAATTTTTCGACTATATGTGAGGCCTTAAAAGGGAACTTTAATTAAACTCATAAAACCTTTTACGTTTTCTTGTATACTTCGACATTCAAACTTTTCGATTATTAAATTTTAAAAATTTCCCTGCTTCTTTTAGCACTAAACAAACGTTTAAAGCCCTTACGAACGGTTGACGAAACATAAAAAAAAAGTTTGAGCGGATATTGAGTATAATTTGATCCGTAATCATATATACTTTTGGGTATTAAATTTAAGGAAGTGCCCGGGTTAATGCGACACCGACCGGTGGCCATGAGGCATTCGGCGCTGGGGCCGGAGGGAGTGGCAAAACGAAAAACTAGCCCAGCCTTGAGGCCACCCAGCGGCTTTTTCGTTTTGTAGGAAGCTCCACGCTTTCAAAAGCCAAACAATGTTTTATGATATTTCCTTGTGCTTTGTAACAAGTACTTTTGTAGCATCAATATCGTTTTCGGGCTACCAAGCCCTAAAATTAATTTTTCATGTTTTTTAATTCTTACTTTTTAATTTGTGTTGCCATATATATGTAAATATATCCAACGGCAATAAAATATTCTATCCTATGATGGCATAAAAACGTGAAACTAATTAATTGGTCAAGAGAGCTCTAGAATTGAAAAAAATCTAGTTAAAACATACTGTTTGATAAAAAAACATATTTTGGCTTTTAAGTTATATTTAGATTGTCCATCTCATATATTGACGTAAACAATTATTAAAGACTTTGTGCAGGCGCTGCCGGGAAAACCACTGCTACCGTCCTTCGCACGGATTTGAGGAACGGGGATAGAACAGAAACCTTTCTATGCGTATACAGTTTGTTAATTTTTTGTGCCCTCCATTGGGATCTCGTAAACTATAAGAGGAAGATAAAAGGAGATAAAAGGAAGGTTGAATTAGCAAATTAAAGGGCAATGATAAGACAAGTAAATTGTGGTGAGCAATTAAAATTATACCAAACTCGTTCGCTAAGCTCAAAAAACCATTTTTGCCCAAAAACTAAAATAATTGTCAATAACTCGCTTTTTTGGTACAAGAACATAAGTGGGGTCGAATTTACAAAAAATTTCACGTATAATCTAAATAGTTAGTTACCAATGCGATATCATAATGGGGTTTCGGGAAAAATGCTAAAATCCACAATTTCAATGCCATTATATAAAATGTTATTTTTTATCTGAAATATATTTTTCTTCTAATTACAAAAATAGCTCACATTATATCATTTCCTCATGAAATACATTTACTGAAAAATAAATTTTTATGTATGGTAATGGGTTATAATGTGCACTGGATTTATCATGAAAATTATATATATATACATAGCTAATTAGTACTACAGAGCTGATTGACTGGAATCAGCTATTTGTCAGCAAAAACTAGTTTTACGGACAAACAAACATCTTCATGTTATGTTTTAAACAGCTTTTGTAAATAAGCTTTTAACTGCTAATCAGTTGTTTCTAATCAATCAGCTATTAACTAAATCAGCTGTTTCCCATTTCATTTTTTTAAGAATCTAAATCAGGTAGATTTTTTTAACTAGAAGCGGTCAAGACATAGTGGAATATCTTTGGCGATGAATTTCTTTGGAATGAAGTGAAATCATCTGTTTCTGTTTATAAAACCTGTCAGTCGATTTTACTGTTTATTTTCCAAACAAATAAACGTTTTGTCTGTGTTGTACATATTACTCACCATTAGATGTTTATTTTATTTTATTAATCACTAACTAATTTTGTGTTTTTAATCATTTGATTGTTCAAAACCATTCGGGATTAACTGTATTTTCATTGTATTGCTATTACCTGAATTAGACGTTCCATATTATGGCAAATCATTGTGAAATGGACGTGGAACAAAGATTTTCTACGATGGTAAATCGTCCTAAAAAACCGTAGTTGGCGGTCAAGCGAAGGCAGTTGTTTACAATGTGTATACATATTTGAGAAAGCAAAATCTTCATCTGTCTGAAAAAAAAGTTGCATCTTGAGGTGGCCGAAGCATGTGGACTATCATATAGTACCGTGTACGGAGGTATCAAAGTCGCATGGTGATGTTAAACAGTTTTCTGATCCTCGCAAAAAAGGCCTAAAAAAGGACGAAAACAGCCCTCGATGACTTCGACCTTTGCGTCGTACGTCGTTTGACAAATGAATTTCACACTTCTGAGGGAGAAAGACCGACGTTGAAAGGGATCCTGAGACTCGTGAAACAACGGTTAAATTAGGCCTATACAGGAAGTGTTTCTAGAAACACTTCCTGTTCGTGTTTCCTGTTTCGTGTTTCTGTTCGTAAAGTGATTCGTAGTCTCGGATTTCGATGGAAAAAACCCAGACAAATCGTAAACTACGAACTGAAAAATCTGATGTGAGAAATGCCCGGGTGAAATATTCACGCCAGATTGAGCAGTATAGGAAAGAGAAGCGTCCAATCGTGTATATGGATGAAACATATTTCCATAGCTCGACATCATCAGAAAAGTCGTGGACTGATGGTAAGAAAACCGGACTAAAAAAACCTGTAAACAAGGGACAAAGAGTGATTGTCGTTCACGCTGGAGGTGAAATGGGGTTTGTTCCCAATGCACTTTTAATGTTCAAATCTGGTTTAAAAAAAGGCGATTATTACAACGACATGAACAAGAAAAACTATTCAAAATGGCTCGAAGAAAAGCTGGTGCCTAATTTAAAGCCAAATAGTGTTGTCGTCATAGACAACGCCCCTTACCACAAAGAACAAATAAATCCTGCTCCAACATCGTCTTCATTAAAGGCCGATATGGTAAAGTGGTTGAAGGAGCGAGGCATTCCGCACACAAATGACCAATTAAAGCCAGAACTATACGACCTTATCAAACAACACAAGCCACCATACGTAACCTATAAGACTGACAAAATACTTGCAGAAGCTGGACACACGGCACTAAGGCTACCCCCATATCACCCGGACCTTAATCCAATAGAGATGATTTGGGCTACAGTCAAAGCGCACATAAAAAAGAAAAATGTAAAATTTACAGTTGACTCTGTGACAGCCCTTGCACAAGAAAAGTTCAACGAAATATCAGTTGATGATTGGAAGTCCCGGTGCGACCATGTTGAAAAAATTGAAAAAGAATATATGGCTGCAGAGGGAGTGACGGACAATTTTACTGAACGCTTCGTCATAAACATTAATGACAACAGTGAAAGTGATTGTGACTCTGACAGTGGCAGCGATTTTCAAGAAAACATCATAGACTGTGCGTCTTCTGACAACGACCACTATGAATCTCTTTATAGCTATATAGAACGGGTTTTCTTTGAATGATATAAATATGTAAATAGTTGTAAATGTGTAATTAGTTGTAGATATGTAAATAATTTGTAAATATATAAATAGTTGTAAATATGTAAATAGTTTTAAATATATAAATAGTTGTAAACATATAAATAGTTCTATGTAAAATGTAATTGTAGTGCAGCCTTATATAAATATGAGTTGTATTTAAACCATCTGCACATGACATACCTATATGTAATACGATTTTATTGTTATTAATTAATACCATAACTGAAATAAATTTTTTATCTGCTTCTTTCAATAATTTGAAAATATTGTTATATTTTAATTTATTGCGAATATGTTAACTTGACCCTCAATAATTATAATTTACATTGACATGAAGTTTCAATATTTCAGTATGATATTTCTTTTTCGAGTGGGTCATGACACCCTAATAAAGCTACGCTCTCGGAGCTACGCGCCGAGATGAGATCGGCGCCCCGTCGCAACTCCAATGACCTGCTTCGTCCTGGCTATGCTCCAGGATAGGGCTACTGGAACTGCATAAGGCATTTCGTTCTGGCCATTCTGCAGGCGAAGAAGGTCGATACCGGACTCAATTCATTAATTATTTTATATTCAAATTAATCACTTGAGATAAAAAAGAAAATTTTGGAAAGACTTCATGAACCAAAATGTTGTATTAGAAAGAATCGTATGTATATTTCACAGTAAAGTTTCGGTTACACATAATATACAGTAGTGGGATGGATCAGGGGTGGGTTAAGGATGGTACATTTGATTTTTCCCGTGGGGTGTCATCGTCGAAGACGATCACCGCGTCCGTGGCCTCGAAGTGGACGCCGAAGGCGTGGCGGCCTGATCACGATAGCTTTGGTCCAGCCGGGCACCAGCCGCGGGATCGCTTGCACATGATCGGCTCTCGGAACACTGTCCCGCCGAGGATGTTACAGATCGTCCCGTTCGGCGATGTCTTAGAGTTGTCGTGTTTTATATTGACGATACTATCCCTATAATGTAGTCATTAAACATCATCACACTCATCCTTCACTCATATTCAAGGTAACGTCCTCCATGAGGTACCTGTCTTATTAAGAATGATAAAAAGAATAATTTGGATTATTTTATAAATGAAGTCAACGGCCAAAAGAAAATTTTACATCCGCTCAACGTGGCCGATAATGCAAGAGCAAGAAGTAAAAGCCTACATTTTTCAGTGTTTGATTTTAGCAGTATCACACTAGACTGTGGCAGTATAAATCTATGGTCATGTATGTTTGTTTTGATTAAACCTCAATTCTTGACAAGTAGAAACATATGATTATACCGAAGTCAAAGAAGTGCCTCATCAAAGACATTCCACCTTAACCAGATCGCTTCTACTTAAAAAAATCTAACTGTACATCATATCTAGGCCATCATGTACAGCATATCATTAACAATATTTAATGAATAATAAAATACTGGATTCATGATAAAAATAAAGAAAATGGGAAGCATCTGATTTATATTTAATAGCTGATTGACTATAAATAGCTGATTAACAGTGAATTAATTTACAAACAGATCAGCTGTTTTAAATTTAAGAAAAGATGCACATTGGTCTGAAAACAGCTTTTACCTGAGAGTCAGCTGTTTCCAATCGATCAATTGTTTAGTACTAATCAAATCAGCAGGAGGCGAAGGATTTTCATGCAAGTACGGTAAAACCTACCGTCCATGTAACGTATGATAATTTCATCATACTTCTAAAAAAAAACATATTTTTAATTAAAACGCATTCCTTGCCTTAACCACTACGTTTCTAAATTATTCAAACATAACCTATAATAAACAAACAAACATTGCTACCGCTGCCAGTGCCTCCACTACATTCCTCTAAAAAGTAACATATACAAATGTATTAAACATCGGTTTACTGCATTTTTGCGGCTGATTGTTTACTTCCGTTTCCTGTAATCGTAGTCCGGAAATCTTTCCTTTCTAGGCCTGTATATTACGTTACTAGACCGGTAAAAATTAACGGGCACGTGATGTACGATACTTCACATCATACTACTTAGAAAAACACATTTTTAATCATAACATATTCCTTGCACAAGCCAATATAACTGGCGCCAAATCTTAAGGCCAACGCCGTCCTTAAACCCAATGCTAAAATGAACATTAGTCTTACGGACGGACTGGGCCTTATAAGATTTGGCGCCAGTTATATATTCCTAAATTCTCCAAACCTAACCTATAATATAAACAAATAGTATATTACGTTACTAAGCCGGAAAGTACTGTTTTACCGGACGAGTATGATATTTCCCGCAAGAGCGGAAGCGAGTGCGGGATTTTCATGCGAGTACGGTAAAACCTAACCTGTAATAAACAAAACAAACATTTACTATTTCTGCCAGTACTGCCACTACATTCCTCTAAAAACCATTAAACACGCAAAACAGCTGATTGTTTACTTCCGCTCCCCGTAACCGCTATCCGAAAAAACTTTCCGGCCTAGCCGAAAGTTTTTACTGGACTGGTACGGCAATGGGTACCTTTCGAGCCAACTAAAAGGAACAAAAAACATATGTTTCTGTGTCAGTATGATGAAAACAAACATCTCCCGCTGCTTTTAGTGCTGCCACTACATTCCTCCAAAGCAACCTATATCATGCATTAAACGTCGGTTTGATGCAATCAGCTGATTGTTTTGATTGTTTACTTCGATCCGTTATTTCCGTTTCCTAGTACACAAAAAGTAACTTTCCAGCCAAGAGTAAGGCACAGATAATAGGTTTCTGCGCCTTACTCTTGGCTGGAAAGTTACTCTTTGCCGATCACTGCAGTAAATTTATCGTGGACTAGGAAACTGAAATAACGGAAGTAAACAACCAAAACAATAAGCTGATTGCAGTAAACCGACGTTTAATGCGTGTTTATTGGTTACTTCAGTGGAATCTAGTGGGAGCCCTTAATGAAACAGTTTGTGAATACCCTATATTGTTGTTACATTTTTATGTTTGAATACCCTACTTTATTGTTGTTACATTTTTTCAAATCATAAATTCTAAACTTAAAATTTATATTATTTTGTTTTTTAAAATGCCAGTTCTTGTACTTTAGTGTTTTTATATAGATTGTGACATATATCATATGGTTATAGATAAAGTATGTAATTCATTTTCATATAAATTGAAATTAAGTACAAAGAGTATGAGAAATTAATTGAAAACTCTTAAAGAGTACTGGCAATGTTAAGACAATATATTAGAGACAAAGGCAGAGACATTAATGTTCTTGAGCTGGTCTATCAGGGTAATACAGTTTTACTAGATAACACGTAGCTCGAAATCAAGCAAAAATCATATAGTAAAAGAATGAAGAATAATCAGCCTACTTATATACTTTTAAAATTTAATCAAAGGGATAAATTCATTAGCAAAATTATAGCTTGATTACTGAAATATTTAAAGTTAATTTTATTTACCGCAGGAGTTTCCGGTAAACGTTAACAATTGGAAACACCTTCATTTCCCCATGTCCTCTTTTTTCTGAAATGTATATTTTAACACCGGCAAAAGATCAAGCTCTGCTTACAGCAACATGTAGCTGACCGATAGCAAACACTGGCACGTAATGACTTCCTTTGTTTAGTGATTGCCGCTGCACCTTATTGATAATTATCGCCAAAACAGAGATTGCAGGGAACGGCTGTCTTTATAGGCATAACCTTTCCCTTATGGCAAAAACGCGTAAATGAAACATTATCTCTGCCAGTCTTTTCATTCTTAAAATGCAACCGTTGGTTGAGGTCGAGGTTGGTTCATTGGTCTGAGGTTGGAAGGAGCATCAAATGGTACATCGGGAGGGTGATGCCAGCGGTTGCGATTGTGTTCTTTCAGACTCCTCCGACCGGTCAATGTTGTCTTCTTCTTATCGGTGGCATTATAAATGCACCAAATCCAAAAATAGATTCGCTCAGATTAATATAACTTCAAAAAACACTATGAGATATCGTAAACTACATTGTAAAACTGGTAACTGCAATGTTTAAGAGCTTTAAAAACACTTCATAACATAACCTAAATTACATAATAACTCTTAAAAAAACTGTTGAAAAGAAAGCCAAACCAGCTGTAAAAATAAGTTTACCTGTAGAACTATTTCAGAGATTGGCCATATGTTCAGTTTGTAAACAAAACTGAGCTTGCTCAAATGTCGATGAATAGCGCCACTGTTCCGAAACTTAAGCCCTTTACTGTACTTTAGAGAAGCCCTTTTTTAAAATTCTGAGTCTTGTTGACAAATCTACATAAAATTCCCTTTAATTTGACACCTCAAACGTTAAAATCCGTCCAGCCGTTAGTGCGGTTGGACTGTGAAAAGAAAACCCTTGCGTATTAATATATAGATTTAATGAATATGTGCTAGAAATAATAATACTGCAATCTGAGATTAATATTTTATTGTTATTTTATTTCTTACTTTTTTATCCTGGTTTCACTAACTAAAAGTTCGTCATACAGAGTTATAATATAATAATATTTACAAGGAACAATCATCAGGTTCCACTTGCACCAGGTATGTAGCACTTGGTAAAAGGTTTAAGATGTGAAAAATAGATTAATAGTATGAAATGATAACTATCAGACTAATCTAAGACGTCAAGTTACAACGTAAACATCTTGGGGAAGTCTTGGCTTCAGTCGCCTATTTAAGGTCGGATTTCCTAGGTTGTCACACCACCCTAGGATATCCGATAGAAACTACATTTTCTCAATTTTTTAATCATCTTATCATTATCAAATAATTCAGAAATAGTTTTTTGTCAAATTCATTAGGAAGCTGGAAGTTTCTCACGAACCATGGCACTCATTTTCGCAGGCATTCATGGGATTTTTTCAAGGCTTAATTTCTAAAGAAAAAAGTACTGGAGCCATGGAACACCAAGGGGCCGGGAGGTATGAAATACCACCAGCAGGATGAATGGTCTGGGGGTCCTGCCTTGGAAAATTGTAACGAATTGTAATCTTATTTGGTGCCTTTTCAAGTGTACTCTGAGAGAAAAAGCCGTATGAATCATACTTAAAGGGTGCTAAAACGAGGAAAGACTGCCATGGAATGGTGAAACACCATGCCGCTTATTTTCTATCATGGTATTTCCTACGTACTAACGGTGAAACAGACGTATTTAAGTATGTAAAGTACAGTAGCATGCTAATGTTGATTTACCATGCCGACTAGACTAAACATTTTTCTCAGTGTACACTTTCACAATAGCTAGCTTTTGCCCTGCAGCGACTAGAGCGTACTTGGCCTTAGTGATCGTGTAAGTTGAGATCTCCAGCGCTGCTTGCGTTAGCGCCACTCACGACTCATGGTGGGAATTTACTATCATTGAACAAGGCTGCATCTGACTTGACCAAATTTGACGAACTATTTGCTGCCAGGGGCCTTATAAAAACGACATAGAAACGAGTAATGCCGAAAGCACCCAGTACTTCCTTGTATTGCCCTGAATTGGATTCGCCCTTGATCGAACCCGATAGTGAACTCACACCATCACTCGCTAAAGCCGATCTCGAGTTTGATAAGTGATCAGTATTCAGAATAGAGGTTGAAAAAGCTACCATCTATTACCTGGCGCGCAACTATGTAACGGTCCATGAGAATTGTAAAGTTGACTCAGGTAATTTCCAAATTGGAAAGAGTTGTGCACTTTTACAAAAATAGTTTTTTAAACAGTATTAATAAATGATGTGGCCAGAAAAAAGGCCAGGAGCCACAACGGTGAATTGAGAAGTACCGGAGCTGTGCTCTGGCTGATATTAATCCCTGGATTTTGTTTTGGGCAATTTTTACTCTCCTAAATTTGATGCCACTCACAGACGGCCCCCATACTTTTTTGTCCACTTCTTTGACCACTTTAAATAGTTTTGATTCAGCTAATAAAACCAAGGGCACTTTCAAATCGATGTCTTTAAAACAGTCCTGTGGTGAGAATGGGTGAAGCCATGGCCATCTCTAGTAATAAGGCCACCTTCGACCTGGCAACGCCGTTTCTCAAGGGTTTCTTGCATAGTAAAAACCCTTACAGAGCCAGTTGGTTTCAAGTAAACAAAAAATAGTGCCATAAGAGAGTATGGATAAACAAATCAGCTGAACCCTTGGGTGCGATGTTGCCATTTACTAGCGCCGCGGCCTTGTACTCATGGTGTAAAGAAAAAAGAAAGGTGTGTACAGTCAGCTGGTGTGACATAGTTGGGCTCGAGAAACTTAATCACTTAATCACTTAATCACTTTAATAAGACAGGTACCTCATGGAGGACGTTACCCTGAATATGAGTGAAGGATGAGTGTGATGATCGTGATGATACTAGCGGACTTAGTGGTTTGACTGTAGAACTAAGACCGTACAAAAAATATTTTGATTGAGTTGTATTACCGTAATTGGTTTGTACTAGAGGCTTGAAGGGGCTAATTAGCCCCTAAGCATAATCCTTCTTTACTATAGTACAAAATACCTTCTTAGAAAATAGGCTTTTGGATCCACAAAATTATGATTATTTCTAGCATTTGGTTTTAATTAAACAAAGCGGACCTTTTTATATTCTAATGGTTTTTAAATGACAGCTATTTTACGTTATTTTTCATTTTATAGTAAGCTTAAAGCAATTTCAGTATTTTCTCTGAGTCCCTGAGATGGAGACCTTCAGTTTCAGCCCCCCCCCCCCCCCATCATCCTGCGACCTTCCAAACGCCCACCATGTCTTCGCAAAAATTTCGCTTATACGTATTATATATACGATCATTTTGTATTAAATCTGCATCGTTTTAACATAAACTAAACAAACGTACTTAACTTTTTATAATTTTAAATTATGAAAAACTGAAACCCTTAATTATTATAAAATCAGAAAATCTTAAATTTTAAATATTTTTTGTTATAGTACATTGAACGTGCATAGATAGTTAGCTGCATTTTGAAACAAATCCCACATGTCAACATCTACCATATGGCTTTGAACCAAGCATTAGCACCACATGTTTAATGTAAACAAAGCAGACGTTTTTCAATCTTTTCAATCCCAATGCATTTTAAATGGAAAATATTTTTCATTATTTCTCATTTTCTGGTATATTTGGACATAATCTGCTATTTTTCCCGACCCCCTGGGGCCGAGACCTTTCATTTGAGCCATCTCCTGCCATCCTGCGAGCTAGCAAACTCTCACAATTTTGATTTTTAAAAATCGCTTACAGAATTAATAATATATAGATTGTAGTCGTCGTAAGCACTATTTGTGTCAGCCCAAATACGTCACATCAGCTGACCCTGCACACACCTTTCTTTTTTCCTTACACCATGCTTGTACTAGAGATGGCTGTGGTGAAGCCAAGGAAGGATTTGAATCAAATTTTGAAGTAAAAATCATCAACTTTAGAGAGTAGAAGCAAGAACAGCTGATTCAAATTGTTTCTTTAGAAGCTTAAAATTTTAGCTAGTTGACTACATTGATAAAAATTTTTATATCGATGGTTTACTATATGTGTTGCCTACAAACTGATGCAAAGAATTGGTAAAGCATGTAGCTGATATTGGGATGCCTATCTTTTCCTAGCACACGATGGCACTTGCTTCCTCCCCAATATTACAATGATTTTTGTTATAAAGTACCCTTCCACTTAAATAGCAACATTTTCATGATAAAAATATTGTTCAGTTTATCACTTTAGCTTGAAAATTATTGATTAAAAAAACCTATTATAAAAACCCCCTTAAAAACTGTTTGGGGGCAAACTAAAAAAGTGGTTCTCCAACACAATATTTAAAAAATCGCTAGTGAAGTTTGAGTGACAGTATCACTCATGTCATGGTGACATACATAGGAGACTGACAGTGAAGGTAGATTGGTCTTCACTAACTTCTTAATTACATGAAGGACGATCCCACTTTTTAATATTATAATGAGTGATAAGCATATTTTGCATGACTTGGAAATTTCATACTCACGATTTTGAAGCTTCATTCATGTAAACTCATCTCCAACCAGAAAAATTTAATTCGTTGTGGGGTTTTATTGATTGTAAGATATTGTTTCAGTTCTTGAATCGACTCTTGGGACGAAGAAGAAACCATAAATATTTATAAGAAATTAAGAAGTACACAATTACCATACATAGGCCGGCAAGAAAGACGTTTTGTACACCAAGCGAGTGCCATCAAGCTTATTCAAGAATCAGGGGTGCCGATCCCCCCCAGGAGCTATGACGCCAATCCCCCCCAAAAACTTCCAGAATCTATCAAATATCCCCTCTCCGCACAACATATTTATGACATCCTATTTAAGCAAAGGACATTAAAAATAATCTGGGTTAATTTAAGTTACATCATTTTCAAATTTTAAATATTTTTCCGACTAAAAGTTGATAATATTAATTACTTAAAAATTATTATTTTTATTAAACTTCGATTTTATTAGTCGTCAGTTATTTCCGGAACATTGTCTGGGGGAAGAAGACGAGTGTAGCCTTTTCCTACTCTTGAGCCTTGGCCCGAAAACTCGAGGCATTTCGTCTCATCACAAATACTAAAATACGTAAACGAGGACATTAAGTAGCTACCTCCAAAAAAGTCAATATTTCCTTCTATCATAAGCTTCACTCCAACCGATCACTAAACCGTTGTCCCAATACACGACTGACGCTCTCATTTGTACAAGGCCATGATCTAACCCTTAATCATAAACACCCATCACATGTAGGCCTATACAGCAGGCAACTTGACAACATGTCAACATAACAACACCCACAACAACTGACCCTGCCACTATCCACTATCCCAAGTTTTTCCCACTTACAAAAAGCACTCAAATTCTGAATTTTTGTGAGTTCATTCCACATTACGTAGCTGGTCGATAATTTAGAGGAATAAATTAAGAATTATTTCATCCTTTTTTTGTGAAAATATGTCATTCTTTCATGAAGCTGTTATGTTACTGCATTTTTAAATTGAAGTTTTACAATTTTTACAATTCCCTGCTCCTAAATATTTAAAAACTTTTTAACACGCCCTTCCCTCCTAGAAATAATCTTTAAAATGTCAATGCGATATTGGGGGGAACAAATAATTTTGCTAATGGATGACCGATAAAAATTTTGCTCCATCACCATTTTTACTTTTCCCTCCTAAAATGTGATGGTTCTTTTCAAAGAGCCCCTCTAGAAATAACCTGTGAAACGTCAAGGCTATATGGAAGGGGGATAATTCGTTTTGCTATTAGTTGACTGATTGAAGTTTTAGTTGTATTACCATTTTTTCATTTCCTTCCTAAAATGGACCTGTTCATTTTAAACACACCCATCCCCCCAAAAAAATAATCTTTATAACGTCAAAGCTATATTGAGGGGGAATCATTAATGTTGCTATTAGGTGACCGATTGATGACTTTGTAGTGTTACCAGTTTTCAGTTTCTCCACTAAAAAGTAACTGTCCATTTCAACACAACCTTCCCCCCTCAAAATAATCCTTAAAACGTCAATGCTGTATTGGGGGGAATCGTTCATTTTGCTATTATAGATTCCTGAATGAAGATTTTGTTGTGTTGCCACTTTTACATTTCCCCGGTAAAAGTAATTACTGTGTACATTTCAATGCACCCTCCCTCCTCAAAATAAGTTTTAAATCGTCAAGGCTATATTGGGGGGGGGGGGATTATTAATTTTACTTTTTCAAGTGTACCAAAGCAAATTTGCATTCCCCCCCTAGAAGTAGTTGAGTAATTTATCGATAGGAAACAGGACAGGTTGAAATAATTAATTTGTGTTTGTTTGGAGAGAGTCTCGTGGTCTGAGCCAGTTCGGCTGCTTGCGTGCCGCGGCCGCCACGGAAGAAACAAGTGTACAGGAACGCTGACGGTATACACTGGACAGTCGTGCCGTGCGGGCATGTCGATGTTGTATATTCCTATTTCGTACATTGAAAATAATAATTTTAATTTATATACAAATTTAAATAGTGTAGAAATTAATTTATTTTTGACCATTTATTGGTAAAAATTAGTAGTAGTACGTTTTGCCTGTACAGTAAACAAAACAAAAAAAATCCCCCCCAAAAAATTCTATGACGCCATTGGCGTCATAATCCCCCCCTGTAGGCACCCCTGTCAAGAATAGCACAAGAAATTTTGTTGGGAGAAGATATTTAACAAAGTACCACCTAAAATTGACAATTAAAACTTTCAAGTATAAGTTCGAAGGTGGTTTATTAAAGATACCAAATTACATATTCAATTGGAGAATATTTTGAAAGTTGAAACAGAACAACATGGCACAACGTTGAAGTAGGTTTACGGCAGAACAGTACTTGGTGCAAAACTAAAAAACGTTTTTAGAAAAAAATTTATCATTCTTTTTTAATAGAATTTTAATTCAATAATCTATTTTTTCCTACGGTGAACAACATTTAACTTTATTTATAATTATTGCATAAGTTAAAACAATGTAAACGTACTGGATGGATTTTCATCAAGTGAACAACAAACTCCTGCAAATCCTTTGCTGCTACCTGCTTGAAAGCTGAGAAATGCCTCTTGCTTCTGCTGTACTGCAGGTTTGATAACCAAGAACCAAGGGAATAACGAATTAGTTCTTTAATGCATATTCCAACGGCATTTAAGCAGAAAGAATCAAAAGTATTGAAGAGAAGGCGATCCAACCATAAAACTTTTGTGGACAACTTCAGAAGTGACCTGAAACCCTCGAGTTCATAACAGTAACCCCTAAAACATTATTGATCCCTAGTCCCGAGTCTGGCATGCCTGTACTTGGATATGCTTCAGGGCCCAGCGGCACGTTGTTGGTCTAGTGAGACTGTCTCAAGTTGTTTTAAGTACTTAAAACCTTATTGCTTTACATAGCTGAAATATTTATTGCTTCGTTGCAGGAATAAAATTGAGGTGGTCTGCTGTTTCCGTGATTAATCTTTTCATGGGTGGATTTCTGGGAGAGGCCCACATCCCCTAAGTTTTGGTAAATTTTTTGACAAATTAGGGGAAAATTTTTGTATCATATCTTTGAATGAGCCATAAAATAAACAATGAAGGGGTTGTAATTAAATAAAATAAATAGATACTTGAAATTGGCCTTAAAACGGACCATTTGAACTTTGAAACTGAGCTCAAAATACTTCATAGGTTAGGTGAGTTGGCTACCCCAAAGTTTATGACTTAAATCCGCCCATGAAACTTTTGATGCAAATTCCTTGGCATTATGAGATTGATACTGATATTTGTTATCGCCGTTAATTAAAAACAATAAAGTACTTCAAATAAATGATGCACTTAAATTTTAATCGTCTTAATAGAAGAGAAGGCTGTAAATTTTACAGTTTATAGGGCAGGAAATATTTGTAAATACATATCAAGTCTCAGGAAATGATTGGCGAAAAGAAAAAATTAAGTTTTTGGTTAGGATGAAAATTTGTCGCCAACCATATTCAGGGTATTTGGGGCAGCTCCAAAATTTTTAAATGTAACGCCATGTGAATGGTGTGGAGTGGATTCCTCATTTTGGAGATGTTGCCTAAAAAGCAATGGTACAGACACAAAGTAGATGTAAAGCAACTAGAATTGAAGGCATTTCAAATTTTGGAATGGGTAAGCAAGGAAATTTATTTAATGATGTTAAAATAGGACCCAGCACATTTGTATAGGATAGAAAAATTAATTCACTTGTTTAAGCCACAACTTTGTAACCAGCACCATTAAAAGGGACATTTTAAAAGTTATCCTTATTATGAAAAGATTGTAAATAGAGATGTATAATCGAAAACCTGAGGTTTTTATCACTCCCTACCACAAATACCAGGAATTTCTAAATTTGAAATGGGTAAACTGTTTGTCTTGTCAAATTCTATAAAATGCCCATTAATTTAGTTAGGAAAGCAATACTAACCTCAGGGGTGCACCATTGTATTTCTTGTGGACAAACTCTTCAAAATGAATAAAACTATTTACATTGAGCAATTACATGGATATGTTTTACATTTATTTTCCAACAGTATAAGACAAAACCATGTGCTTAGCTGAACATATCTGAAGACTGTGAAGTTTTCAACTGGAAACTGGATGTGGATCCCCCGGTGGCGTAAATGGCTGGGACTTGTTCAGCAATACTGTTGGCGGCAGTCACATAAACCGAGGCTGAGGACATACAGTCATCAGATATCATCGATGTTGAGCTGCCTTTCAATGCCACTTCTGGGAAAAATAATAATTTCACACTGATATTTTTATCCATACTATAATCCTGGTTGAAGTTTGAGTCATTTGTAGAAAGCGTGCATTGGAAGGGCTTTGGCAACTTAACTGGTTCTTCATTAAAGTACATCGTAGGTTTGTTTATTTTGGAAATAATACTGTCATCAAAAGGAGAATCTCCTTTCCAAGTGTTAGCAGATGAGTTATCAATCGGAGTACATATTTGATCTCCACTGGCGTAAAAACAGTCGGCCAGTCTGCCTTTTCTCAACATTTTCAAAAAATCTTGTTCACTGTTTTTGAGTTGACTTTTTGTACTCACCGATTCCCAGTTGCTATCTCCACTCTTCTGCTGCAGTTTTGCATCTTCCATTAGTAAGTACCACTCTTCTTCATGAAGAGGAACATCCAAATTCAACTCCCTCAAAAATTTCTTTTGCTCTCTCAAAACACTATCGATCTGCTCTGCCAAAAATAATGTCTTTTTGTTGGACTTTAATGAACTTTCTGAAATATAGTTCACTTCTCCTGTATGGTTTGAGCTCGGCAAGGCGTCCGAAAAACTAGAGGCAATAGAGGCACCGGACTTGAGCTTCTCAAGGATGTTTTCCAAATGAGTTAATGTTTCTGCAGATGTATCACTTAATGCAAGCTGGGTCGTCAACGAAGTGTTGCTTTCAGTTTGTTCAGTATTTGTTTTTGTCTCAGAATAGGATCCCATGGGACAATCTTTATGGTTAAACTGGATCTCCAGCTGCTCTCCGGACCCCCCAGATTCCCGCAGGATGGATATGCGGTTGAGGAAACAACAGGGACAGACATAGGAAGGGCTCATGGTACCAGCACGGAGACAGGTCAAGGATCGGGAGCGGAACTTCGAGTGCTTCCTCCCTCGAACAATGGAACGAGATCTGGTAAAACACACAAAGGTTAGTGAGTTATACATCAGAATACTGCTCCAAATATGTAAACCTCAGTGATCAGACCTCTCGGTGACTGAGGATTGTTGAAATTCATTGTTGGTGATAGTGAGTTTCAGTAACTCAATGGTAACAGAAACTAATTATAAAATCTGACAATTAAAATACTCGCTATCACTGATTAGTTAACAAATTTCATGATGTTTCAGGATCTGATACCTGTATAATTTCTTTTTAAATGAAAAGAGTTCTGCAACGCTATGAGATTTGTGAAATAAATCCAATGAAAACTGGACAGGAAACAAAGCTAATGAAGCAATGAACTGGTTAAATTTAGATTTCTTAAAGACGGGCCCTGACTTCAGATCCCCCGAGGTTCCAAAAGTAGTTTACATCATAATGTCCAGAATCGTCTCTCTCTTGGCTCGAAAGTTACTCATTGCCAATAACTGCATCAGGGCTTGTAACAGTTCTAGAGGTTGAAGAAAACAAAAAAAAAAATTACTCAAATAAGAAAAAAATAACCAAAAAATAACCTTTTGTACACAAAAAATGCTGCTAAAAATTAGAAAACCGGCGTTATACTGGGGATAATACATTCTTAACTTTGGTAAAAAAGAAAATCTCGACAGACTAATCAAAAATCTGCCTAGATTTGACGGCGAGACTTGGTTTTCACGCAACGAGACTTAGTTTTCACGCATTTTAGGATGATGAGATTCGTCTGCCGCGATGCTGCTACGAGATCGTCTGACAGATGAATACTGTAAACAGGGCTTGTAGCAGTTCTTGAGGTTGAAAAAAATAAAAAAAATAACCAAAATTCCAAAAAAAATAACAAAAATAACCGAATTCCAAAAAAATAACCAAGAGCAAAAAAATAACAAAAAAATAAAAAAATAACCTGTTACAAGCCCTGCTGCATGGTAAATTTATTGTGCACTAGGAAACAGAATTAACGGAAGTTAACAAGGAGCTTATTGCAGCAAACCTATGGTTAATTAATTCATGTTAATAGGTTACTCTTTAAAAGATTGAAGTAGCAGCAATTGTAGCAGTGGAAATTATTCGTTTGTTTATTATAGGTTGGGTTTGAAGAATTGAGAAACATATGCAAGAAGTGTTTTTTCTGAGTAGTATGATGTGTCTGGGGGGGTATCATACGTCATTCCCTCGGTAAGTTTTACTATACTCGCATGCTCTTCCGTTAAAACAGTACTTATCGGCCTAGTAATGTAATATACTATTACATCATTCTACGCAGAAACATTTGTTTTCTGAGCATTATTGTTGGCAGGAAAATTACTCTTTGCTGGTATCTGAAGTGTTAATTTCTGATTTAAAACACAGGTTAACAGCTGATAGCAACTATTTTTACTTTTTACTTTTTAATAAAGTAAGTGAGTAAGTGTATATTATTTACTGCTAAAGATTACTTTAAATGTCGATTAATACATTCTCTGTGGAAAAAACAGCCAATACGGTTGGCCAAGGTCAACGGTTGAAAAGGCGACATGGGAAACTCACATTTGCAGGCAATCTAGAGGCAACACACAGCATAACTTTATTAACTTTGGAAATCTAAACTAATCTGACACTGGTCCGTTGTAGGATCCCAGAAAATTTGGATTATGCGGAAATTTTAGCAAACATGAAAGTAAATTTGTGAAAGTTTAATATTCTATTTATTTTTTTGTGAAAAGACAGGACAAAAAAAGAACATTAATCTTTTGCAAAATTACTCTCATCATTTCCCCGTTATCAGTTGATACTGTGGTGAGCTCACATTTTTGGTACTGGAGGCAATTCACCCCGTAGAACAGCCTACCTTTGCCACTCATTTATAATACACTTCTAAAAACATCTGCTCTTGCTCTCTTAGAAACAAGAAAGTGTTGAAACTGTGTTATTTTCATAAGTAAATGGTAACTTTTTCTAATCTACAATGTAAATTGTTTAAATGAAAGTCTGTATTTTCAAGAAGATCGGGAAGAGGTGAAGGGGGTTTCAGTCTCCTCAATATCTACATGTAGCATACGGCTAGAGCTGCTGCTTTTGGGATGACGGCCTTGGGCCTGTAATTCTCAGTCCCACACTCAGTCCCACACTCCCGTAAGCCTCACTTCAGTAAGCCTAGTGAAGTGAGCCACAGCCACTCACTATAGTTTTCATGGCCATTTGCAAGTGTATTTTCGTATATTTGGTCCAAAGGTACCTCATCCTTTGATAATTTACTTCCTTAATTTTTGCTAAATTTATCACAGTAAAAATTATTCCTGTGTAAACTTTTTTATTTTTATTTCCCCAGGAATTTTGGGATGTGGAAAGGAATTTTTCTGAAAATCACAGTTTATAGAATCTCTGCTGATGCCGCCATGTACACATTCATTTATGGATGATAAAAAAGTGGGTTGACACAATACGATTAATGTCAGACAGAGCTTGATTTTTAATCGATCTGATTTAGAGATCGCTCGATTCGGGCCTACTCAGGCTGAGTTTAATCAGGGGATTGTGAGCTGGCTTGTGTGCTCAAATTTAATTGTTAAACGCATCCAATGTAAAACCCATTTAAAAGCAAATTCGTATCCAAGAAAATATATACATCCGACTAACTCGGGCCAAGTTGTTTACATAAGAGCTATTTGGATGCAATATTGCATAGTCTGAGTGATCTCCCTAGTTACTCTAGGTCCGAGATAAATCGTACCATGTCAACCCGCTTAACACGTTGGCTGCGGAATTTTTGCTTAGGTCTTCAAAAATGCGGACATAGCACAACACAGAATACAACAACAGTAAATAAATCACTCGGTAAAAGCAAAAAAACGCACGGTGCGGGAAACTGACGCTACTCGACTAACACGTGGTATGTATTCGAGGAGCGGACAGCAGACAGTCCGCCTCCGTCAAGAGCTGAGCTCGCACTGAACCAAAAAGCCAAGTGCTGCACAGTGACGCGACGTCTGTGTCATCCGCCCCCCGCGCTGCAATCGCATGCCGCGTATGCCGCATCATCCGCACACAACGTGTTAAAGGCTCATCATATACCGGGTGTCCCATAATAGTCCCTCCCCCCTAACTTTTTCCTACATTTTTTCAAATATCAGTTCCACACCACCCCCAAACATTATTGGGTAGCTAATACTTCTTTTTGAGGGGGTACCCAATTTTGGCCGCCATCTTGGATCCGCCATATTGGATCCAAAAATTTTTTTTTTCAAATGTAAATGTGGTGTTTTGACCCATCATTTCGAATAAGATTTTTTCACTGATTACAATACCGCAATCAATTTTTTAATATCTCAATCGGTTCTCAAGGTATGGGTACTTTTAATTAATTTATTTTCAACCAATTTAAACATTACAAATTGATTATACAGGCTTATAACCACAAAATAATACTAGATAGTGAGGAATAACCACCATCAGTCATTGTTGAGAGATTTACACTTAACTTACACCAATGTAAATTTTTCGGCCGCCATCTTGGTTCTGCCATTTTGAAATGAGGTAAGTTATTTCAAATATGAAGTTGGTATTGTGACCCATCATTTCAAACTAGTTTTTTACGCCCAATTCTATGCCACAACCCGTTTTTAATTATAGTGTTTAGTTTTGAAGATATTGACATGTTTCTAATAAAAATCTCAAAAAATATGAATTTTTCAAAAACTACGTTTTGCAGCTAAAAATGGGTTGCGGCATTGAATTCGGCGTAAAAAAATAGTTTGAAATGATGGGTCACAATACCAACTTCATATTTGAAATAACTTACCTCATTTCAAAATGGCGGATCCAAGATGGCGGCCGAAAAATTTACATTGGTGTAAGTTAAGTGTAAATCTCTCAACAATGACTGATGTTGGTTATTCCTAACTATCTAGTATTATTTTGTGGTTATAAGCCTGTATAATCAATTTGTAATGTTTAAATTGGTTGAAAATAAATTAATTTAAAGTACCCATATCTTGAGAACCGATTGAGATATGAAAAAACTGATCAGTGAACTGATCAGCGGCATTGTAATCAGAGAAAAAATCTCATTCGAAATGATGGATCACAACACCACTTTTACATTTGAAAAAATCTTTTTGGATCCAATATGGCGGATCCAAGATGGCGGCCAAAATTGGGTACCCCCTCAAAAAGAAGTATTAGCTACCCAATAATGCATGGGGGTGGTGTGGAACTGATATTTGAAAAACTGTAGGAAAAAGTTAGGGGGGGGGGACTATTATGGGACACCCGGTATAGTAATACATAGTAAAAAATAATCTTAGTTTGCTATTCAAAGCAAGTAAGGGGACTTCGACTTTTGTATAGTTTTACTCCCCCTTGTAAAACTTATCAATATTTGGCAGGAACACGGAAAATAATTACAGCAAACTATTGGTTATCATTTTAGTTTATTTTTAATTTGAAGCATATGAGAATAAAGAGTAGTATTCTTCGGTTTATTCAGCGATCCTTGACTAAGATTATAGGTAGTATCATAATTGACTACGACAGAGTTGTATTATTCACTTTAAACTATAAATTGAACACATTAATAACGTCATGACAGTTTACGTCACAAATTATTAATTAAAAATATTATTAAATTTTTAAAACAATGTAAGGTTACTGATACATTAAATCTTTACAGAATGAGCAACATTTTACAAAGGTAATTTAAATAATTTTAGAATGTTTGTTATTGGAACACAAACTTCAATCGGTTCAAATATTTATTTGAAAATTTCTTCTTTTGCAATATTTGGCAACCATAGTAGGAGATAATCATAACTGTATGCGAAAGAGAACTATTGAAATATTTGAAATCTAATGTTTTCCCCTGAGTAATCAGTTTATGGCTTTAACTTGGACAGAGCTCAACATCATAATTAAAAGATATAAAAACATTTTTGAAATGAAGTTTTAAATATAATTTGAACATAACTTTACCGTCTTTAACACTAATTATTTTGTAGGTTCTTTGAACACTTAACTAACATAAATATTTATAACCAAGGCATTAGGGCAATGTTAATTGCACAGTTTATGAACATAAGGCTTAAAATATATTTTATAAGTAAAAACACTTCAATCAAATTGTATATTCATAATTGACTTATTTTAATAACTGATTCAAAACCATTGCTTATGTGAGAGTTCACAATTTGTCAAATTATTCATTTATTAAAACTATTAGTACAATAATTAAAACAAAATATGACTAACATTTAAATATCTACAAGTTTCATTGTTAAACTTGCACAAGACAGCTTAAAATACACAATATATGCCAAAACATTGGACACGGGCAAAATATTTATTGCCTACCCTTACTAAATTTGCTTAAGTGTGTACATCTACGGTCTCATTGAGAGAGGGAACACTTTAAGGTGAGCCAACATCACTATGATAGTTACTAGGTGAATAATGATCACAGCAGAAGGAATGTTTCTGGAAATCATGATTTGTAGAACCTCTGTCTGACTGTCAGAGCGTCGAATTGTAGCTAAGGGCAAAAAACATTTAATAAAAAATCAGTTCAACTGAGAGAAGTAATTGGTAAAAATTGAGAAAAAGTACATATCAGAAGGTAAAAGACAATTCAACACTTCAGGAACTGGAAGGAAATAAAAGAATTAAACAATCATAATCTTAGTTGGAATCAAAAGGATTATGTTAAAAAAAAGTTACTCCTAAATTTTTAAGGCTTTTATTTAATGGGAATCTGTTTTTAGAAACCAGAAATAATTTTTAAAAGACAGATCGTTCATTTGAGTTTAATGGACAAAACATGGTAAGTGTCAAGATAACAATATGATAAAAACGAGTTTAATAGAAGAACTGGCGTAATTAAGGTCTCTGTGATCCAGTTCTGCGTTAATCCGGCCCTCCAAATTATAGCGATATCTGACCAGTGGTGCCCAGAAATGGGATATAACACAACACAGTCTGATATCTGCAAAATTACTGACAGTATCTGGCTGTATACCAAAAAATGATTTTACTTTTAAACAACAAAAAGTTCAAAAAGCATTATTGTGTGCGGAACTTCTAAATGACAGTGAGCGGAAAAACGTCTATCGATTTCTTCCATTCCATAAAAAGAATCTCCATCCCAATGAACAGAAATATGAGACTTTTTGCCGGGTTAAAGTTATTTATTAAATTTTTTGGCCTACTCCATTTTAGGTACGCTATTAGCGAATTTCCCCTATAGGGAAGAAGCTATTACCGTAGGTCTCATGGTAAGACCTAAGCTCGGGACCACTATAACTTTTCGTTTTGGGGCCCCCAGAAGCAAAAAACACTATTCGTTCGAATTTATATATATATATATATCTATATATATATATCTATATATATATATATATATCTATGTGTCTGTTAGCACGATAGCGGCCGCAAAAATGGTCCGATCTTTATGAAATTTGGTACAGACGTGTAAAGTGGTAATCAATTGGACGAGTTCGTGAACCAACCCGATCGGACCAGCGGAAGGGGGGGTAAAGGGGGATAAACCCCCCCAAAAATGGGTTTTTTGGGTTTTTCACATAGAAAAATAAAATTTATCGAATTTGTGTGGGCACCATTGAATTCAGCTCAAAAAAACAAACAATTTAGTATCTTGAATCACTGCTCTATGTCCATTGGTTACCGAGATATTGAAAGTGGTAAACACAGTACGTTGTCCCAATGTTAACCTTATGGGAAATAAGAAAAATTCTATATCTCGGTTATTTCTCAACATATATTGTTAAAACTTGGTAAATAGCTTCTTTTAGTTCAGATCTACTAAATATTGAATTAAAACCACCCAGTTTTAATATTCCTGTAGCAGCAAACCTGCATACTCATTCCCCATGTTATTCTTATTGAGCTTACAAAAACATGCTAAATCTCGCTATGTTGGATTGAAATATGTTGTTTTACATTTGAAATTTGCTGAGTATGCAGGTCTGCTGCAACGGGGGTATTTTTTCCACTATAATTCCTATTGTAAAATCAGCTCTTTGAGCGATTCAATATTGAAATAACACTCAAACAAATCCACATGCATCCAAATAAACAAATGATAGAATAAAGAAATCCTTAAATACATTTGTTTATTAACTTTTACATTACAAATTAAGTTACAAAAACAAAGAATGCTGGAAAAACAAATGTCCCCATCGTTCAGCTGCTCTCATACTCCCTCTCGGTGACGAGGGCGGGGGAGGCGGAGGGTCGCTCCGGGGAGGACAAGGGCCCGGAGTCCGAGTCGGACGACCCGGAGCCACAGCCCGAGGGCCTCCGCCGCCGCCTCCGGACCCGGGAATGGGGGGGGAACGAGGCAGTGGGGGGGACGGGGGGGAGGGGCAGGTGGATGCAGGTACACGTCACCACTCTCCTCATATGATCCTGACCAAAATATTGTAAATATTGGATTACTAAGCCTCTGTGTAAGAGAAAATATTTATATGTTTCATCTAAAAAATGTTAAATGTACTCGGTGTTTCGATTATGCCTCAGATTGATTACCAGATTCTTAGTCTTAATGGTTAACCAAAAACTCAAAAAATAATATTGCTCAAACATATTATTTCCTGGGAAGAGTAATTTATTTCTATCAAATTAAATATTAGGTACTTTGGTATTATACGGTGGCCACTGTTTTTAGAGAGATTGTTTTGCTGGACACCAAATATAACTACATCATTGGGAAGAACGTACTTTAATCGACTTGCTGTCCAAATTTGACTTAATTATGATGAACGGTATTTGTGTTCTGCCTCCGAGAAGGCAGCGATGTCAGCGAGGATTGAGTGTTCATATCGTCACCGCTGCTATCGTCCACACCCGATCGCCACCCTTATACAGTGCACTGCGGCGGTTATGTTAGGTTAGGTTATCATAAATGTGTTAGTAGGACTTTCCTCGTTATGTTACGAATAAAACGATACCAGATGAGTCATACTTTCGCCCGCGTAATCCCTTCGAAGTAGGCACAGGTCTGGTCATTGACCAGAGCACACGCATCACCTATCAATGGGTTTTGGCGGGCGAAAGTATTACTCATTTGGTATCATTCGATTCGTAACAAAATGAGGAAACTCCTACTAACATATTTATGATAATCTAACTTAACATAACTGCCGCAGCGTGCTGTATGAGAGAGGCCTCCGTATAATACCAAAGTACCAAATATTACATGAAAAACATCAAGTTAACAAAAATAAAACGATTTCACTACAAAAGCAAATTTAAGTATAGGCCTATCGTATGATTGTAAACTATGCATGTTCCAAATAAGAGACAAATATTTATCAAAGCCTCTACAGTAAAAAATGAAGATTTTTCTCATATGAATGTAATAAAACACAACAATAAACATGTGCAGTAAGGTTACCATGATTCAAGCTGAGAATTTTGAAGAAAATTATAAAAAATAAAGTATATTGCTGGTGGAAATTATTTGAAGGTTTATTAAACCCTACAAATTTGTGAATGCAGTGGGAAGTACAGGGAAAAGTCCAAACAATTCTTCAGTGTTTAATTAATTTATCATGCAACAATATGTCCAATCTGGCAAGCCTTGCTTGGAGAAATCTCTGCAAACATTTTAAACCTTTTTTGAAAATTGTGAGAAAACATCAAGCAGAGAGCGGGAGAAAGATTTCTGTAAAGTACACTCACATTGCATAACTTGAACCGAAAACATGTACTTTCCACCACAAGTTAATTGTTCGAAAAGGACGCTTGAACCATGACCACCCTCCTGCACACAGGTGATGCGTACCTGGGAGGTGGGAGTGGAGGGGGAGGAGGAGGAGTGGAGGGGGAGGGAGGCGAGAGAGCCGCACACGAGGACACAGCAGGAACATCGGCCCTTCAGTGGACACGTGCACCGCCTGCACAACACTGCTTCCAGCTACACTTGCAACGCTACCAAACACGCTACACACTTCAGCCACACTCGCAACGCTACCACACAACATTGCACTCTAGCTACACTCGCAACGCTACCACACTCGCTACACACTTCCACCACACTTGCAACGCTCCCACACAACACTGCCTCCAGCTACACTCGCAATGCTACCACACTCGCTACACACTCCCCGAGGCTTACCACTAATTTGATAGAATTTTATTTCACTTTAAAGGTTTCAGGGACACTTAATGCACTTACAATGAAAAACGTGCCTAAAATTCAGTTCATAACTCCTTAAAGATAAATAGAAAGTAAACACTCTTGCATTATATGTTTTCAGTAAGTACCATGCAGTCTTTTCACACCAGGTGGCAGGTTTTAACAAAGTCATGTAACTCTATTAAAAAAAAATGGAGAGTTTTTTTTCATGTAAAGCGATGATAAACTTTGAACAATCGATTGCCTGATATGAAAAGGTCCTAATTTACCGCCCTTAGCATAACACCTCACGATTAATAGGTGCAGCAAAAGGCATTCATGCTGCACTTTTTTTGTTTAGTACAATATGATTATAAACTTACCTGGCAATAAATAAAAAAAAATTGAAAAAGATATATTTTTATGATATGCAGCCAGGTAAATTTAAGTAATGACATAATTTTTACTAAGTCCTACCATGAGGAACTAACAAAACGATATAAAATATTGCATTCAAAATAGTTTCAGTTTATTAATTCAGATACTGTACAGTACAATGAGTCATAAACATCAATAAACTTTATAGTAAAAGAAGTGAAAATAAATATGTCTTTAACCTCAATGTAAAATATTGAAGGTTATAAAACAAAAACAATAATAGTTTAGTTCTATACTACTGATAACTTAATCCAAATAATGAAAATGTATATTAGTTACCTTTTGTCACTGCTCTAATAAAGGATGAATCTTTTTTTACTTTTCTTTTTACTGTATTATCTTGAAAATTAATCACTACAAATTTTGAACATGTTTCAAATTAAGTGATGAAAATTATGTTTATTATTTTTATTTATTATTTATGTTGCAATTCTATCAATACCTCAGCTGTCTATTTGTCAATCAGTAGAACACTGATTTATTACATTTTGTTTGAGACAGGAAAGGTCATAAACTTTTCACAAACTTAGGAAACATTTTATAAATTTAGGACTTTAATAGATTACATAATAGGAATCACGAAATTGTGATGATTTAAAACTTTAAAACAGCTGGCTTTTTCAAATATAATCACACGGGTAAATGACCAACTGTTTAAGAATTATCTATTAATAAAATTTTTTGTTAGCGTTAAGACCTTTGATTATACTAGGCTTGAATTTTTAAACTATGAAGTTCATAGTTTTAAAAAAAGATGAATAGACAATCAATTAATAGAAGTAAAATATTAAGCTGTTTCATGTAAACATACTCTTTCTTTAAGGGTCAAAACCTTGGTGATTTCCATTGACAAGCGTGTAAACGGACTACCCAGGGTTTTCACCAGGATTATGACATTGTATTTTTGGGTTTTGTTTTTTGTTGGCTGATTAATTAATTATATTTTGCTTTAAAATTAATGGATTCATGGGATCCAAGAGACGATAATTACTTAGGATCACAAATAGGTTGTTGAAAGAATTGTTTAAATCTTGTTTTGAATTTTTTTTGTTATTTATTTAATATTTATATAAGAAATTGAACTAGAATGATTTAGGGAAAATGGTGAAAAGTAAGGTACACAAGAATCAAAGGTCTCTAGAGAAGGAACTTAAGTAACTAACTTAACTGTCTACTCACTTCCTGCTCTCGTCCATCCTGGCACGCTGGAAGCGCTCGTTGGTGACCTCGCGCTTGAGTTGGCAGACCTGCTGCTGATAGTCCGCACACTCCGCCTGGCAACGACGCAGTGCCTCCGACCCATGCTCCCTAGAACCAACAAACAGAGGCTCACGATAAATCCATACTAGTTAAAAATATTTCACTACCATCTAGAATTCTCATAACTCTTCCAAAGTTTAATTAATGAATTATTAAAACTACTCAATACCTTGGGCTATATTACGGTTTGCATATTATACCCCGAACCTTCATACCTGGAGGGGTGGAGTAAAAGTCATCAGTACAGCACCACAGATGATGTGCCAAGCAGGGCCGGCCCCAGGCAGGGGCAACCAGGGCAGCTGCCCAGGGCCCCGCGCTTTCGAAAACTCGGTGAGAGAAAAATATTCCAAAAGAAATGAAAATTATGAATGATATTTTAATTAGTTTCAAAATATGATTAAAACGTTGATAAACACGACAAGAGTGAATTCAGAAATACGATTAAAATTGCAATGACTAAGGCGAGGCCTTTCTTACATTAGCACTACAGTTGACAAAGAGCCATGAAAATCCCGGCAAAAAACTCCAATCATCTACAGTGGCAGAGTACTGAAGACGTACACATATCAAAGGACATCGAAAGCTCAGAACTTCTTACTGAAGTAAAAGTGTTTAGGGAAATGATACCGATTGATGTTGACAATCCCGTGAAAGTGTTAAAATACTTGAGCAAAATTGGAAACCCTTTCCTCAACATTCAAATAGTGTACAGAATTTTCCTAACTATCCCCTTAACTGTAACGAAGTTTTTTGCGATTGAAACTAATGAAAACATATTTGAGAACAACTATGTCTCAAGATAGACTATCGTCTTTGGCAAACCTGTCTATTGAACGTGAGATTGTAAGTGAAATGATGACATTGTACACGAATTTGCTGAAAGGAAGGCAAGGAGGGTAAGCTTTTATTAGTTGGATTTAAATAAACATATTCTTATTAAATTTGTCTTCTTAGTAGCCCTCTACGTTTCCCAATCAAAAATCATAACTGTACTACTTTGGGCTGATTTTCATAATCAAAATCTTAAATAAGAAGTTAATGTTTGGCAATTATAGTTATTTTAATAGTAATAATAATCAGTAATTTATTTCTTTATATGAGTAACTAGTGAAATAAGCATTGTTACTCTATGGCAAGACTCGTTTGGTAATATTGTATTTTCACTAGTTTTTCTCATAAGTGCTCTCTTCACTCACCAGCCTCAATAAAATACTTGACTGATTGTAACTGACTCTGACTGTACTTTTGTCTGTATTTATTCACCACAAACAAGATTATCCATATTAAACAATGACCTTTGTCACTACTTTTAAATTCACAATTCATATTGTAAGCCATTAAGCCTTATACCAAGTAATTAGTGATTTAAAAAAAAGTAGCGCTAACTGAAAGACAAAATTAATTGCAATGTATGCTGAAGCGCTAAGCACTGTAGGCCTATACCGGTATTTTAACACTCGTCTACGCAGCGACTTGGAAGGGCCCCGCAACTCAGATCGGCCCAGGGCCCCGCAATTGCTAGGGCCGGTCCTGGTGCCAAGTAGTATTAGCCTGACATGATAAAATTTTCTATCAGCTATTAGTTTACATCTTTATTGACATTTGTAACCAAAAATAGTTGGTGTTTGTTAAAATTAATTTACACATTGTTTGTGTGTTTTGTTTTTATTCTTATGAGGAAGAAATGTTCACAGTTTGTCCTGCAGGTCCCGCAGTCTGGTCTGCAGACACTGCACCTGTGCCTGCAGGTCGCCGTTGTCCCTGGTCCGCTGTCGAATGTCGTCAACACCAGAGCTGTAGTCATACTCACAGTTTGTCCTGCAGGTCCCGCAGCCTGATCTGCAGACACTGCACCTGCGCCTGCAGGTCGCCATTGTCCCTGGTCCGCTGCCGACTGTCGCCAACACCAGAGCTGTGGTCATACTCAAGTTTGTCCTGCAGGTCCCGCAGCCTGGTCTGCAGACACTGCACCTGCGCCTGCAGCTCGCCGTTGTCCCTGGTCCGCTGCCGACTGTTGCCAACACCAGAGCTGTAGTCATACTCACAGTTTGTCCTGCAGGTCCCGCAGCCTGGTCTGCAGACACTGCACCTGCGCCTCCAGCTCGCCGTTGTCCTTGGTCCGCTGCCGACTGTTGCCAACACCAGAGCTGTAGTCATACTCACAGTTTGTCCTGCAGGTCCCGCAGCCTGGTCTGCAGACACTGCACCTGTGCCTGCAGCTCGCCTTTGTCCCTGGTCCACTGCCAACTGTTGCCAACACCAGAGCTGTAGTCATACTCACAGTTTGTCCTGCAGGTCCCGCAGCCTGGTCTGCAGACACTGCACCTGTGCCTGCAGCTCGCCTTTGTCCCTGGTCCACTGCCGACTGTTGCCAACACCAGAGCTGTAGTCATACTCACAGTTTGTCCTGCAGGTCCCGCAGCCTGGTCTGCAGACACTGCACCTGCGCCTGCAGCTCGCCGTTGTCCCTGGTCCGCTGCCGACTGTCGCCAACACCAGAGCTGTAGTCATACTTACAGTTTGTCCTGCAGGTCCCGCAGCCTGGTCTGCAGACACTGCACCTGCGCCTGCAGCTCGCCGTTGTCCCTGGTCCGCTGCCGACTGTCGCCAACACCAGAGCTGTAGTCATACTTACAGTTTGTCCTGCAGGTCCCGCAGCCTGGTCTGCAGACACTGCACCTGCGCCTGCAGCTCGCCGTTGTCCCTGGTCCGCTGCCGACTGTCTCCAACACCAGAGCTGTAGTCATACTTACAGTTTGTCCTGCAGGTCCCGCAGCCTGGTCTGCAGACACTGCACCTGCGCCTGCAGCTCGCCGTTGTCCCTGGTCCGCTGCAGAGTCTCCTGCCGACTACTCGCCAGCACCTTCTCCAGTGTCGCCGAGTTCTTGCGCTCCTTGCCCAGTTGCTCCTGCAGGTGCGACAACTCCTCCCGCAGCCCACAGACCTCCTCCTCCAGCTACACCGGTAAAAATACACCGGTAAAAATACCTCATTAATATTTAAATACAATTGAAAAGCAAAATGCATATATCTTCAAAAACTGCTGTATCAAAATGAATATTTAGATTTGATTCCCCTTGAAATAAGTTTTTTTAAGCTTGACAATATTCTGCTTCCTTAGGGGCAGTCACCTGAGGTTCCTTCAACAGCTGTTAAAACAAGGTCTAAGGAAATGGCAGCAGCAAAACTGTAACTATTTGAACAAATAAACCATTTGCAATACCTTTCAACATATTGAACTCGAAACCCGAATGCACTGTGGAAGCGCCAAATTAATAGACAATTTTAAACCAACCTCAAGGATGCTAATTGCAAGGTTCCTAGATTATCCTTGGGAGAAACTAAAACCATCATTTCCTACCAACATGACTGATCTAACATGGCAAACTCCTAATAAAAATTGGTTGGTTTAAAGGAGGTCACTTTTACCGCTTGGTGTAGTCCAGTTGAAACAGCAATCCATGTAGTTTTCATGTTTAAGTGTCTAGATTGAAAAAAGTTCAAACCCAAAGTTATCCATAAACATAAATAAAATCTTACTTGGTTTTTAGCTCTATTACCAACACATAACTTACAATTAAAAACCTAATTAGTTCGTCCACCTACCCGCTTGTTTTCGCCAGTGAGCTGCTCCACCTGCTCGGCGAGACAGTGCTTCTGAGTCTCCAGCTCTCGCGAGAGGTCTCTCGTGGCAGTCTCCGATCTTGAGTGAGAATCGAGTTTTCTCTCTAATTTGGCCACTTGTTGAGTCAGTTCTCGGATCTGAACAAAAAAAAAAAACAGTGCATTTATTATTTCACTAATGTCAGCAAAATTTTCAAGTAACCCACATATTTTTAGGCCATAAACGGTTTTACAATAAGTGACCCCACCCCCCTTCACATTTTAAAGTTTCACAGCACGTAGGAGTTCCCTTTTTGGTTTAAGCTAAATTATTTCTTAAATAAACATAATTAGGTTACTTACATTTACCTGTGAATGGTAAAGGCGATTGATTTTTGCAGCCGTTCTCTTCTTTGCAAGGTTTTTCCCACTGTTTACCTGATGCTACCGCTATAAGCGATATGATTTCACAGCTGTTCCTTATGAAACTACTCGTCAAAGTTTACTCGTCACGCCATGAAGTGTTAAAAGTTGATGCACTGTATAGGCGCTTTTCAATTTTTCTGCTGTTTACGTTGTTTTGCACATTTACATGGTCTACCTGCCAATTTCGGTTTTGATTACAGGAAATTGGAATATATCTAGACTCCACTATAAAAAAAAAAAATAGGCACAAATAGAACTGACGGTTCAAGGTCATGAGTTTAAGTAGGACAGCTGATCATTTTAACTTGTGTTTTTATTTACACATCAGTCATTGTTTACAAGTGTTACCAAACAAAACAGTAACGTTTTAGTTTGCATTCTTACTTTTATCTGTGACAAAAATATTAAAACTCCTAATATTTCACTCATTAAGATGGATGGACATGATTTATCAGCACAGTCAAAAACTATTATAAATGACGTTTACTGCTACTTGAAAGATTTGGTCACAAATAACCCAAATGGACGTGTTGGTGACATTTTTAACCAAACTCAAAAGTGTGCTGCTGAAGCTTGCAAAGTGTCTCTAAGCAGTGTCCAAAAAATTTGTGCTGAGGCCTACACTGACGACAACAGTTTATTGGACGGAAATTTTGTTTTTAAAGATCCGAAAAGGAACGGGACTGAAAAGAGTATAACTAATGCTGACGATTTTGAAAAGGATGTCATCAGAAGAACCGTTCAAGAGTTTTATGACAAAGGAGAGTATCCTAATTGTGGAAAACTGAAGGAAGCTTTAAAGGAAAAGATTGGGTTAAAGAAGAAGCGTTAAAGAATGTGACAGTTGAAAACTGGAAAAAGTGCGTTGAACATGCTGAGCGGCTGCAAGAAGAGGATTTTTTAAAAGAAGGAATACGCGATGAGAATGTTCAAAATTTCGTGATACACGTCGGGGCAGACAGTGAAAGTAGTGATGACAGCACGGACGAAAATTGAAATTGTGAATTAATATTGTTTATTTTCATTGTAAATATTAATTTATAGTGTTCTACGTTGTGTCATTTTAAACTTAGTCAATGTAAATATATTTTTATAACACTGTAATTTAATTTATATGTAGATGGTTTGCAAAAATACAGTACAGTATTTGGTTGATATTATTTAGAAAGATAGATATAAGTGAAATGAAATAATAAAGAAGTCAAAACCGCCAATGTAACTAAACAATATGTAATACCGTTTTCTGTAATCTGATTGTTAGTATAAACTTGAGTTTGTCATTTGAGCCATTTCAACATTATTACTGGGAATTTACTACGAAATAAAAGTAAACAGTATATGTTTTTCAAAAGCATTTTTTGTTTTGGTTAATGTTGGTTATGTTATTTGTTTTGGTTATGTTTTAGTAAAACAACATCACAGCAGAAAGCTTTGCATTATGTCAAAGTAAATACCTATCAGCTGTCCTACTTAAACTCATGACCTTGAACCGTCAGTTCTATTTGTGCCTATTATATATATTATCTTCATTCTGTATATTTGATTATTATGTCCTATTTCCTTAAACATTCAATATTTACAAAGCATGTTACTGTATTCCAAATTTAGTGATCAAACCAAACATAATCAAAGTTACCAAACATTTGACCACCAGTGGCTGGCCTTGTGGTTGTTAATGAAAACTTCCATTATCCAAAAATATCTACTCACCGCTGTTGTGATAATGGATTATGTTTAGTAAACAAATTGTTAGGTTCTTTCTGTTACTAAATCTTAAAGGCAACCTAATCAAATAATCTTCACTTTATGGTTGCATGAATAAATAGAAAATCCAGATCAGTTTACATTGTTAGAGCAAAAAACTTTAATTTTCTGACTGACTTGCAATTTTCAACAGACACCCCAGTTGTGCCCGCAGGTGCGGCGGCGGTAGTCACCTGTTTCTCGTAGCCCTGCACCAGAGCCTTCTTCTCCTCCAGTGTCGCCTCCAGGTCCTGTATGCGGATCTGCGCCTCCCGCAGGTTACTCTTGGTCGACCTTCGAACACAACCATCATATACTTTAGTTATACCGTGGTCGAGTCAAACCGTATTTTAAACGTCTTTGTGGCAATTTTGCACGCAAGGGAACTAAAACTACTTTATAATATATTTATAATACTTTATTATAAAAGTAACTTTACAATATATTTAAGCTTTCATCAATCCTGACTTAAATTTAAATACCCTGTAATATCCTAAAATCAAGTGATCAATGTCGGTGTAGTGCAGATTCAAAAAATGAAGTGCCTGCAAAGTCTAAGCCAAACCTTATTGGAGACCTGTACATCAAGATGCACTTGAACGGTATTAGTGAAAATGCAGGCTTACTGAATTTTGCAGAAGTCTAATGTTTAGTAAGGTCTAATGTCTACAATGAGGTATCTGTCTCGTCATCCTTGAGTTGGTTCATGTAAATCCAACCAAATCATAAATGAGAAAGTTTGGATGGATGGATGGATGTTTGTGACTCGATCACGCAAAAACTATTGAACCGACCGGGTTTAAATTTCACTCAAGGGTAAATCTAGAATTCATGTAACAAGTAGGCCTATTCACTTCCTTCAAATCCCCTCGGGCTATGCCTCATGAACAATGTTTACATTTTAGAGGAATATTCAAAGTAATTAGCTGAGGATACTACAATCTGACAGTTCAAAGAGCAGAGGTAAGATCACTGAAATCTTTATCGTGAGAGAAGCCATGGGCAAATGGTACTTTTTAATATTTTGTGTTATTCACGCAACATAATGTGTTGTATGAACTAAACATTAATAAGCTTATAAAATTATTATCTTCAATGATATATAAAAAAACTCAACCATGATGCACAAAATGTTTGTTAATTTTAAACAAAGACTTTCTTGAGTGAAGTGCACTTAGTATATAAATCCAACAAACTGCGGAGGTTCGTACTGACCGGGCCTCGCTCTCCAGGCTGTGGTTGTTGGACTCGAGGTTGGCCGACTCAACCGTGAGGGTGCGGAAGTGCTCCAACATGGCCGTCCGCTCCGCCTCCTGTGGACAGACGAGACAGGTTGGCAAGGAATAGGAGAACTTTGTATAATGAATAGCTGATAGATTATTCACATGCTTTTGTTTGTACCCTACATCAAAATCACAACTGGTATAGCCAGTGTGAAAACGGAATCTTATATTTCAACTAGAAAAGTGAACTATTCCAAAGACGACGAATAATGAATAATTTAAATATTGTTAAAGTTTATAGAGCAGCAAAAACTAAGTTTCGAATTGAAGGCTTTTAGTTGAGGCCTCACACCAATGATAAAAATGAAAGAACAACTTACTTTTTCTTCCAAGATATCCGTTATTCTTCTTACTTCTGCAACATATCCTTGGACCTGAAATTGAGAAAATATTCCATAAGTGAAAAATTAAACTTGCATTCTTTTCTAAAAAATATGGGTTCATAACAAATACGAATACCTCAAATACATTGCCAATAGATGTATTCAACAGGTGACTACACAAGAATTAATTTACCTATCCTTATATGTTTTGAATTATTGCTATCAATAAGCACTCAAAACTTAAACGACAAAATAAAAAAATAAAACAATCTGTTAAAAAAATTCTATACTTTTATATGAGCAATGTTATCTGCGTACGTGGGTGCGTGTTTGCTTGCTTGCTTGAATGAATGTTTGCTTGTTTGCATAATTATCTCTCAAACGGCTCCGAGGATTTCCTTCAAAGTCTGGAAATAAGTCATTTATGACTAAAAAACGTGTTTTATGTAGATTACTTGACCAGAGAACATCTAATAATGTAATAAAACGAATTTTAAAGTTGTAAAATTTTAACATTGGCTTTATGAATTACCATGACAGCAACGAAATGAACAAGGAAAGTGTAAGTAAATGAAGTAATCATAACAGCTGCTTGGAATCTACAGCCAACAAGGAAAAATACAGCGAGTGGAATGAAGAGTTCATGAATAAAAAGGTTTGAATAAAAAAAGGTTTCTATTTATCAAATCAATTTTATGACATATTTTATGAAATATTTTATGGTAATTGGATGAAATTGCAAACATGAAATAACACCGAGCAAGGCCTGGTCCACCAGGTACTAGTTATTTAACACTCAAATAAAATAACTATCGATGATAAGAAAAGTTTACGATGAACTGACCTGCAGTTTGAGGTCGTCGACCTCGCGGCGTGCGGCCTCCAGGTGGCGGCAGGTCTGCGAGTGGTCGGCCGTCAGTGTGGCCAGGTCATCCTGCAGCCGGCTGCGTACAGTACACATCAGGTGACAATCACAACCAGAAAAGTTAAACTGGTAGCATTACGTAGGCTAAAAGTCTAGATAGAGGTAAGTTGAGACAGATTCCAAACTCTTTTTGAAATGAGACACCTCATCGAATGAACATGTTTTAACCAAAGTACTTGATTTAGGCTAAAACGTAAAAAGAGTTGGGCTGTGACTTCAGACAGACAACTTTAAGTGTTTATAAAGTACAGGCAAAATTAGTTAATCTGAGTTTGAATGATCAAGTAGTTTGGATTGTAACTAAGTGTCTGGATTACAGAGTCTGTTTCAAATAAGGTTCACAAATTAACTAAGGTTACAATTACTTTTAAGAGATTGTAAATTTATGATAAATAAACAAACACATAAAGAACTAACACTCCCATCTACAAAATTCCTACTAGTCAACTGAAAATGCACTGACCTGGATGCTTTGTCAAAACATAAAAACCTACCAATTCACCCACTGATGAGTACAGTTGAGAGTTGTCTATTGAGTACACAGTCTAGTGAGATTTCACTTGTAAAATTCAATCTACTATGACTGAAGTTTGGAACCATGTTTGATGGTTTCTCACGCACCTGACCTCCCGGACGGCGTTGTCGCGGCACCGCTCCATCTTGTCCAGCTCCTTGCGCAGGCGGTCGGTCTCCTGCGTGTGCTGCCGGGACGAGTGTTCGCTGCGGGCGGCCGTGTCCAGCGCCACACTGCAACAGACAACATTTCATTTCATTTTGTGAAACGCGGCAAGCCGCTTTCCATAGCCGGTACCTGAGCGTGAGCCATATCCGGCCCCAACCAGCATTGAGGCCATCGCCCCTGGCTGGCGGGATGTCTTGAGGCCATCAGACTTGTCAGCGGCAATGTCGAGCCCATCGAGGAAAGGATCACCCCAGAGCCTCTAACAGGGAAAACTGACTACTCATGACCACCATCCGATGCGGAAGGAAAACAAATGCCTCGGAAGGCAAGAGCCACCAACCGCACCGTCAGGGTGGAGGTCTACGTGAGGTTCGCACGGGGCCTACCTTACCCCTAACAGCTTAGCTGCCTTTTTGAGCCAGAACAGGACATACCGGACCCACGATGGTAACACCATGAGCCCATGGGGATAGCCCTGCCCATTTTGTAACCACATACCACCACGAGGCCAACTCCAAATGCTGGATCAAGTCAAGACCCGGCCCCATTTAACACCCCGGATCAGATCTGTCAGGAGAACCCAGGCCGCAACAAGGGAACAACCCCGCAGATATCTGGCGAGCCCTGAGAGCTGCGAAAGGCTGGCCCCAAAATATTGGCCAAGGAAAACCATCAAGTCACCAAGGAGCTAGTTCCAGAGAAGGGATCAGTCCCGGTCAAGCTACTTCCAGAGACAGCTTATGACACTGGATATGCTTACGGCACCACCCTCCCTCTAGGGAAGCAACAAGCAACACTCCGGTGACTATCTGACAACAGCCAGTGTCCAGCGCCACATTGCAACAGACAACACCCCGGTGATTACAGCCAGGATCCTGTAAGAAGATGGTCTTTCTTTTTCCTACCACTGCATGGAAATAATCACATTGCCACACCTGTAAACAGCACGCAAAACGGTTCATTTCCGCTTTCATTTAATTTCCGCTCGCTAAATCAGGGTTACTTTTTAGGTTAAGGTGGCGGATAAGAGAGATAACGTTGATGTCAAACACCAAAGACCAGTTTCTTTTGGTCAGAAATCCCATGACACTAACCGTATTCTAAATTCCAGTTGCCTTGCTCTAAATCAGCTGATTTCACAGTCAGCGTTTCTATACACTAACTTACGGTTAGTTCCAACAGAATAAGCAAACATAGTCTCAATGAACTTTTGTATACAGGTTAGTTAATTTAAACTGTTTAAATAATGGTGGTAGGAAAACTCTTGTGTGTATTACGAGCACAAATAGTCATTGCCGCTCTCGAAATGTTTGGCCACACTCAGCTAAGCTTCGTGTGGCCATCTACAATTCTTGACCGACAACGACGTACTTTGCGCTCTTAAAACACAAATAGCTATTTCCATTCCAGGTGTATGTTTAAATTTCAGAATGAACTATGATTTTTTCTGTAAAGTACCTCAAAAACAAAAATGTAAGATTTTCATGGGCCTATAGGTATTACCATGCCACCCTAGGAAGAAAGTTACTCATTCAATCATAAATTAGCTAAAAACATCCTATCCAAAAAATTAGAAAACTGTTAAATCAAGAATATAAAACTAAAATTACTAGCCCAATTTCCTGATCTGTAAGTATAGTAATTAGAAGGACCCACCATATGGTTTTGAGCAGCTAGATTTTAAGTGCGCCAAAATAGCTAACAAATGTTATTTATTTAAATATAAAAAATATACATCTTTTTTAACTGGAGGCTTGAAGAGGCTAAAAGCTCCTGAGCATAATCCTTCTTTGTTACAGTACTAACATTACTCCGCAATGATAATGGGAAAAGGTAGTGCGACGTAGTAAATAACCAGTTTTTCTAAATTTATCTTAACTAGCACATGAAGTACTCTTTTTCACTTTTAATGTCCAAAATATGGCTTCAAAGGATGATATAAATCGTCGCTATTCATATGAGAAACTGTAATGAATGTAGTAAATATTCCTTCGCGGGGTCGGCGATCAGTGCATGTAAACGTTGATAGTGAAAATAATTTCTCAACACTAGGTTCTTGAAGTACACTTTCCATTTTATTTTAACATTCTGAGCTATTTTAGCTCAAAAAAACTAGCTTAATTATATCAACTAGTTATTTTATATCAACTAGCTAAAATGCCCTATTTGAACTTGAATGCCAATCACTCTTTTCAGATATGATAAGATGATAGATGGCTTTTTATAACGATATGGTTTTGCGCAATGTTGTAACCCGCGGAAAAACGACAATGCCCTTGTGTGCGAGAACGCAATCCGAGTATGATTTTCGCTCGAAAATCACAACGCCACATACCAAATTAAAGAGGAGAAAAAATCCTCCAAAATACTACCATTTGCTTCCACAATATATAAAAAGTGTTTAAGTAATCAGCCTCTGAATTAATAAAATAGAACTTACCTAATTAACATCCCATAAAAATTATCTGCTGAAATTTAGTTGTGATTACTCTTTTACTTTTCATAGCATAGAGGAAGGAAATGGAAATTTTTGTAGGATTTTTTCTCCTCTTCAATTTGATATACATCGTTTTAATTTTCAATTGAAAATTATTGTCAGAATGTGCTCCCGCACACAATGGTGTTGTCATGATTTTTGCGGGTTAAAACATCTTGCGAAACTATATCCTGACTTTTTTTCAACGTACGACAATGAGGTACGCATCAAAATTAAGCAGACCTGCATACTCAGTGAATTTCAAACACAAAACAACATATTTCAATCCACCATAGCGAGATTTGACATGTTTTGTTAAGCTCCATAAGAATAACATGGGGAATGAGTATGCAGGTTTACTGCTACAGGTATATTAAAACTGGGTGGTTTTATTCAATATTTAGTAGATCTGAACTAGAAGAAGCTATTTTCCAAGTTTTATCAAGATATGTTGAGGAATAACTGAGATATAGAATGTTACTTATTTCCCATAAGGTTAACATTGGGGCAACGTACTGTGTTTACCACTTTCAATATCTCGGTAACCAATGGACATAGAGCAGTGATTCAAGATATTAAAGTGTTCGTTTTTTTTAGCTGAATTCAATAGGGCCAACAAAAATTAGATAAATTTTATTTTTCTATGTAAAAAACTCAAAAAGCCTGTTTTTGGGGGGGTTTATCCCCATTTACCCCCCCCCCCCTTCCGATCGTCCGATCGGGCTGGTTTACGAACTCGTCCGAGGGATTACCACTTTACATGTCTGTACCAAATTTCATTAAGATCGGACCGCTTTTACGCTATCGTGCTCACAGACACACATATATATATAAATTCGAACAAATAGTGTTTTCTGCTTCAGGGGGCCCCAAAACGAAAAGTTATCATGGTCTCGGGCTTAGGTCTTACCATGAGACCTACGGTAATAGCTTCTTCCCTATAGGGGAAATTCGCTAAAAAGATTGAATATGTCACAACATGCATTTTTTGCTGTTGTTTTTGCTGAGTAGAAAGATGATTTTCACTCCTAACTCCAACGGTAAAACCACAATATTTCCACTAACTATTTATATATGTTTGAAGAATTTCTACTTTGAAAGGCTGTCTTCAGTTTTTTTGGTGTTTCTTTACTAAATACAAGGTGAAAACATCCAAAATTACAGTAATAGACACATTCTATTTTTCTCAGTTTAGTAAACGTCAGTATTTTTCCGAGTCCATGAGCACATCAAGACAAAAGAATATACAGGTAATTCAGCTGGATAGTAGATTCAAGAACACTAACGATTTTGAAGCTTTCTTGCCGTCAACACGCCGACGGCGACGGCGCGGGCGGCGGACTAGATGCATACGCAGTGGGCCAGAACCGCCAAATCGCCACTACTCGCGGCGACTACTAACTGGTCGCAATTGGCAGGTTTAACGCGCGTTTCATTGCGCAGGCCCGCATTACTGACCATAACGCGGTTTTGATAAATACGTCGGCCCAGTGAAAGTGAGGTTAATTGCAGAGCTTTGCCCGTGTCATCTTCCGGGGGTGACTTTCTCCCTTTGTAAGTCAGAGTTTGCGGCCATGTCGAGCCAACGGACCCCGGGGGCGCCCTGAGGGGCGGGGCGCAACATGGCGGGCATTTGACTTCCGCGACGGTAGTTACTGTTTAAATCCGAGTGTTCTTGGTAATATCTGTTGGAAACTCAGTTGTACACTTCGTCGTTCGGTAAAAAGGTAGCTTGACAAACAATTAAGCCTAAGTATTGAAAAAATATGTTGTAAGAATTTAAGAAAAGTGAGCAATAGGAAAACTTTACTTGAAATTGACAAGAAGAGGAAGTCAAGTAAGGGTTATCAAATTTCCAGAACACTTATCCGAACGCCAAACTAATAATTCACACAGTCCATCCATCAAAAGACTGCACTCTCTCATATTGCGATTTGCGAATCTCCCCAGTTTAATGTACAGTTTTGACTTGTACATTAAATACAAGTCAAAACCCAGATACCTCTTGATTTTTTGTATCCTAGGAAAATAATAAAAAGTAGACAATAAATAAAAACCACAGCTATAATTTACCACATATTTTCACCACTGCCAAAAGTTACTTCCTTCCCATATACATAATGACTAGACGAGACCAGACCGGTATTAGAAATCCACCTTCCTTCCTGTTTATTGATTTCGCCGAGATACGAGTCGGTGAGGGTGAGGTAACCGCGTCGACGTGATTGATACACTCGGCCGATAGTGGCCGGACCGGCAGCGGCAGGGGCGGTGTTACGGCACCGCATCTCCATAGCCGCTCACCCGCTGCCCTCGCATCACAACAACGCGGCCGCGGGTCGACCCGTTCACCTGACGTGCGGTGAAACGGCCGACTCTCCCGGCGGTTCGACGTGTCCGCGTTCCTAAGAGGGAATTTGATCCCGTTTTACATCAGTTTGATGGTAGCTATGTTTCAAACAAGATTTTGCATGTGTTTAATAAAGAACACACTGATCAAGATTATACAATAAATTAGTCAAAACTTTTAAAAGGTTAACGTTTGGATTGTAATGTGGCAAAGGCAAGAGGTAAAATTTATGTCATGTTTATTCAGCTGGATGCCCTTCGACCATGACAAATAAACTTCGCTTTGCTAACAATTAAATAGTTTAAAATAAAGATAACGTTTGATTTTTGCACCATTCACAAACCTTTATATACGAAAACATTAACTGCTTTGATATAAAATAAATATAATCTATCAGTAGACCATGTTTATAATTTATTGAAACCACAATCAATACTGTACATTCATATTTATTTATAAATTAAGCAATTTATATGTTTATGAATTAAAAAAAATAAGTATCTCATTATTTTTATCTTTAATTTATAGAGCAAAGCCCAAAGCGAAATTTCTAGACCCTTACTTTTCCAACGAATAAGCTAAGATTTCACCTCCTGAGGTATTCTTGTTAATGAGTCATTGTTGTTGTCGAGTGGCATTTAGATTTTATAGCGACGTAATTTGACAGATAACCACTCTGCCTTCTTAAGGCTATTTCCTCGACAAAAATAGTTTAGTTAAACGTTTAATTATTTTTTCAATATTTAAACATATCTGGATTACATTCCATGCCATATATTATTCATTACTTAAAAAGCTAAAGAAAAAATATGTTTACTTTAACACTCAATACTCTAAAAATTAGACCCAAAGAATGTGCATTCCAGAGAAGACCTCGTGACACACGATGTCCAAGATGCCATCGGATCCAGCGACGTTAATATTCACCTTCCGTTTACCAAACAATAGAACTCTACCCTCGCCGCAACAATGACCTATAATAATGTAAAGTAGCCGACCCATTGTGCATACAACTCGTCGTCATCTCCGAATCTTCTCTTTGTCAGTTTTAGTTTCTTTTCTCTTGGTCTTGGAGCGAGGCGTATCATAAATCCGACTCTCACACGGGCCACATTCGTGTTTTGAATAATCTTTTGAATTAAACATCGAATCCTTGTTTATTTTCCAGGTATATTGTTTGTTATGTGGTTTGTGGTTTCTGCGGTCTTAATTTACATTTCAGGACGATATACGATTATTGCTTAAGCAAAAAAGTAAGTTTAGGTAGGCCTATTGCTTGTTTCTCGAGAGGACATTATCACAGATAAGATCTAATCACACAAGATTAATATTTTCGAGATAATCGCCGATCGCCGGAATAGAACCGAGTCAATAACACGGAACTGAAGAAGAGCCAACAAAAAAAAAATTGGGTACAAAGTCAAACCTTTGCATCAGGTTTTTGCTTAGGTTGATCGATTTAACCAACGCTCATACATCCATTTACGACACCCTTCACGGTATAATAATCACAACCAAGCTCTCCCCGAAAGGGATACAGCCTACCACACCGGGCGCTAAAGGAAATTAAGTGTATAACGACACGATTGATTAATATGCTGATTAAAGATTATATGATATCTGAACCATCCCGACATTCGGGCATTCACCTGGGTGAGGTGTGTATACTACTTTGGTCCTCCATCGGTAAAACTACAAATAAATATATTTTAATATTTATCGTGACTAAAATTCTAAAATATATAAAATTGGTTTTCAATACCAACCTATCATATATTTAATTTCGTAAGGCGATTCTTTGCGTTAAAATTGTGGGCGACTGGCAAGTCGTAGAAAGATGGGAGAGGGCTCAAATTAAAGGTCTTGTAACCGTACATCTGACCACGCCCCCAAAACTATGGTTATGTTATTTGTTGTCAAGATACAAATCGATGTGACAGATCGTAGTCTCAAGGCATCAGGAACAGCTGTTGACAAATTGGGAAATGCAATTAAAAGAAGGCAAGGACATAGGGAAGGAACAATTGGATATAGATATAATATATGAACCCAAAATCATACTAAACAGCGGGCGTTATAATGAAGTGGGAATATATCAACCGTTAGTCTAAATTTTAGTCATATTTTCTCGATAGTATTATTTACTAAACAATTATTAGGCCTCTGTTAGCAAGTAAGCGATATGCGAGATGTCATATTTGGTATTCGCGATACATATATGTTTAGAAAGTAAATTTAATTTCAAATTTAGTATTATTATGTTGGGGAGCAATCGGAATACTAGTTATCGCGAAATTGCTTAAGAATACTCAATTGATCGTTATATGATATAATATAAATCTGTGATGCCCAAAAAACCTGTGCCCAGAAATTAATCAATAAGTGCAAGTGACAGTGAAGCCAGCTGCAAATAAATGGTTGCTACGGAACAATATTTACTTTTCGAGTCAACAGTTTAGAAGTGAAGACGGAACTAAATTTACTCGAAAAAATTAATAAAAGAAAAGAAGATAAAGTTTAGCGGAAAACCAAATCAGACCACCAATTGGACCGAAGGACGATCTGGGAGGATGCCAAAACTACGGTAACCCAAATCCACTAATATCGTTTCAGGAAATTCTTTATCGACACGAGGAGATGGGACTTGTGAACGAGCGAGGTGTCGATGGACCTATTGGACTAACAAATTAAAAACAAAGTATATCTTAAGCACGTTTAAAGGGGGGAATAATTCCGACTCCCGTTTTTGTAATATATATATTCGTAACTTTGATTTTGTTTAAAATTTGCATCTGAATAAATGAAGTATACCGTCTGGGAATAAGAACATATCAAGTGAACCGAGGGCAAAGAACTACGACCCAGAGTCTCAAACAATTATCGACTGCCTAGCAGGGAAAGAATCGGGCAATTAATTTATTTCTGGGAAGTAACTCACAAAATAGAAGAATTCGAATTATCAAAGATTTGTAATTGGGCTAGATTTAAAAAGATCATTAAACTTGTATTTGTCAATCTCAGTTAGTATTTATTTCTGTCAATTAACTTAGAATATCGTAGGTTATATAAGAGGGTGGTAATAGTCTCTATTCCGTGATGGCGGGAAAAATACTGAAATTGCTTGGAATTCACCAGAAAATGAGAAATATCGTAAAATACGTCTGTTTTGTTTACATAAAACATTTGATGCTGATATTTGATTGAAAACCATGTGGTAGGCTAGATATCAATTTAAGGTAGATTCAGTTTGCTATGAAGGTATTCTGTACTATAATAAATAAGGATTGTTTGAATTTTCCCTCATTAGGGGCTTTTAGCCCCTTCAAGCCACTAGTACTTGTTTAACATCCTATAGAGATATAACTAACAATCAACAATGCAAAAATGATCATACTGGAATAAAAATAAATATTTTAAGTTAACACAGCTCCCTATGTTTAGTCATATTCTTATTTTTGTCTTTCTTGAAAGTATTTGGCCGCTTTTACTTTATCTCATACAGTATTAAACTTAATTTCCTTTTATAATTATTATGTTCATCTACTATATATTAGTCAAATACCACTCAGTGGAAACATCGTACAGCCCAAACTACTTGACCTAGAACCTTGAAACTTTGCATGGATGTTCCTCTTAGGGCGTAGGCATCCGCTAAGAACGGATTTTACAAAATTCGTAGTATAAATAGGTTTTTGGCGAGGCCGAAGTTTTCAAATTTTCCCATTTAAAAGTATGTTGGACGATTTTTGTTTACATTTTTAATGTTCATAAAACTATCAGCTGGTAGTTAGCTTCGGAAATGTATACGTTGATACAGATGATAATAAATTGATTTCTTTTATCATGGCTTCATTGATTTTTGTTGATTTGTTTCAAGGACATAATTATGTACTATATAAAAGTTACATTTAGTTTAGATAAAATCCACCATTAATTAGTTAAGTGGCACCATCTATATTTCGGTAGCGGGAGTTACCGTTTTTCCTGGAGGCGTTCCTAATAATTTTTTATTACATCTATGCCTGTCCGATGATTTGGTGTTTCGTACAATTCGACGTACGCAGTTTTAAACGTGAAGAGCATACTGCCTTTTGTGGCTGAGTCTTGAGGCTAAATCCCGGTAAGATGGAAAGAGAAAAGAACAGTGGTTTTTCAGTCACAAACAGAATTTGCTGAAATGATATGATTCTTTGATCTATTTATGTAAAATTTTAAAAATTATACAAATCCCTGATTGTAAGTTATATTTATACTATCTTTTCTACTATATTTTTGTCAAATACCACTGACCTATCATTGTACAGCCAAAACTACCTAACCTAGAACCTTGAAAATTTGCATGGACGTTCCTAAGGGCCTGTTTGCACGACGCCCAGTACAGTGGACAGTAACACCTTTAAACAAAAGAATTTTTCCTACTGTCCTACTGCCTGGTCGTCGTGCAAACAAGGCCTTAGAGAGTGTTGGCATTCACCAAGAACGGATTTTTTTATTCGAAGTTTTTAGAGGTTTTTGGTGGAGCTGAAGCTTTGAAAATGCCCCATGTTAATGATCTTTTGTTTAAATTTCAAATTTTATTAAATCAAGCATATAGCCCCCCTACCACCGCCGCGCCGTTAGGTAGCGTAGTGTACCTTATACGTTCAATCCTCATTATGTGGTACCATCTTTTTAGGCAGCGGGAGCTATAGTTATTTCCTTAGGCCGGCCTTTATATTTTTAATTACAATCATGCCAGTTACAATAATTTGGCAAATTCCTTTTTCATCTAATTCGACGGTGTCCCGGCTTTTCACGGAAAAACAAATGCTGCAATCAGTGGTTGATCTTAAATTATTACTACTCGCCCATATTTTAAGTTAAAAACTAAGTGAATCAAGTTTGAAATACTGCCCACGGATAGCACCATAACTGTTTCGAACATTCAGCCCTTTACTGTACTTAATTGATGCCCTACTAGGCAATCCAGGGACGTAATGGTAAATCTACAAAGAAGTACCTTAAAATCGACATATTTGGTGTTAAAATCGGTCCGGCCGTTTTCGAGTTATAACGGTGAAAAGAACCTTCACTATCTACTGTGGTATTCTACATCCTACTGTGGCAATTACATTTTATCCTACATTCCACCATAAAACAAACTTATCCCTACATGACATATTCCTAGATATAAATATTTTCTATTCAGTCCTCTAGATTCTTCATATCAAGGTTAAACGATAATTTTTATCGTGAGCGAAGCCAAGGGTTCTGCTAGTTTAAGATAAACTAATCTCATTTTTTTTGGAAAAGCGACACCCAAGATGGCTGCTAAAAAAACATCTGGTCGAAATTCTTAGGGGTGGTTCGGTATTAAAAAGGATGGTATTTTTTAGAAAAAAAAATTGGGGAGGGGTATATGAATTACTTACTATATCAAATACTTAAACACAAAAAATGATTGACAGATATCAATAATTTCAACTGGAGAAGTTACCGAGAGAGGAGGGATCGTCGGCGTCACCTGAATCAAACTGTCCTACGATTTAAAACCAAGGTTGTTTATCAATCAAGTAAATAACGGAAAGGGTTGTGACGAATTCATACTGAATAGATATCTAGCCAAAGCCAGAATACACATCGAGTGAATGTATTCACACTCGGTTGAATTCACTATCAAAATCTGCTGGTGAGTTCAAAGTCCACGCAAGTCACAATTATAACGGCAGGTAATTCTGCTCCACAGCAGCATCCAGTGTAGTTTCCGGTTAACAGTGTGCCGCGACTTCCGGCCTAGGCGACTTCCTGTCCATTGCACAACGTGAACCGCGCATAATCTGCCGGTTTCCCTGACATTTGCCGCCGAAATAGAAATCACATTCGGACAATTAGATAACACCCGCGCAATCCCCGCCGCCGGTGGGAGATGCTTTCCTGCTTCTCTGGCCCGAGTGCGGCGAGTTCACGCGTTGTACTCCCTTCTCCAGATGGGCGGAATATATAACGTATTAGGAGGAATAACAGTGTTATCAGTCGATAACCTAATACCCGCATGACCTGTTACCAGCAACACCCTGTTATTCTAGTAATAGACAGGCTACAGCCGAATATCGGATTGCAGAACGTTGCGAAAAGCACGGTATTTATTTGTATAAACGGTATTACGTTATCTGAATTCGCTCTAGCTCGTTCTGGCGTTATTAATAACAGTATGATATGTTTGTAGTTTGTGCGGTAGGCCTATTACGTTATCTGCAGGCGTTTTTCTCGTGGCGTCTTTATATTATTGTGCACCAGATATCATTGAGGGAAATAACAAGTTACAAAGAGATAGGCCAAAGAAATTATTTTGGTAATAGGTTATCTCAATAACAGGTTACGGTAACATAATACCAGACCCCCCTTATTGTTTTATTACGTTATTGCAAAATAACGGTATTTTCCATCTCTACTCCCTTCCCCGAGCGCTGGAGGTGGTGTTCGAGAGGTGTATGCTAATGCCAGTGGAAGGTTGCACGCACAGGTCATGCTCCGTGCAGGCAGGTTTAATCTGAGAGGTGTGGCCGAATTAAAGGTTAATCTGAGAGGTGTTGAGCCTCGAGGTTCGCGCAAACACTTTCAGAAATATTTAATTCAAAAGTTAAACAAGAAAGCCAATTGTTAGAATTGCGAAAGGGTGTCCTGATATTATAGAGGTTTCTTGGATTTAAATATGCAAACGGACCAAGAAAAAGAGGTGGCCGTTGGAAAATGCGTTTTTGAAATCAAAATCAGTATATGAAAATAATGTGATTAACAAATAATTAACACGCATCCTAGTATTGCTCGCGTTCTACTCGGTGGACGAGATCACGACCTGCCTTTAAGTTTCAGCATCTTCACTCTAAATTTCGTTGGCTGGCTGCAGCTAATTGCAAACCCAATATAATGTTTATCGCAAGAAATTTGTCGTTTCATGAATTTATATGAAATTATAAACTCATGATATTAAAATCATGAAATTATGAAATTACATTCTTTATATTTAATTATCTTTAGACGAATGCTATTTGTATTCTTTGACAGAAATAAAGAAGTAATATTATTTTCATTACTATTAGTCCGAAAATTTATCTATTTTTCAAGAAGACATTTGTTGAGATGGTGAAAAATTTGGATTTCCGCGAGATGGTTTTAAGAAGAGTTAACTGCTCATTCTCGTCTTCAAAATCTACGGACTCTTTTTGGCAATCCCTCACAAACCCAATTTCATTTAACAAATGTTCACAATTTTTCGAATAATTACAATACATATTGAGAGCCACGTAATGTTATAAGATGGCTAACTTTCATTTCACCAGCACTGAATCTAATTAAATTAACTCTTCAATTACACTATATACTGGCTTAATCTATTTTCATTCATTGTACAAAACAATATACAATTTTTGGAAAATGTGAACCCAATAAAAAAATCACAGGGCTTTCATTATTTCTGTAATTAGTGTACATGACCAAAAGACAACCATTTTACGCGCAACCGAATACGTAGCGAATGAGCACATTTATCCAGATTTGCGAGCTTGTAATTAGTTGAGAAGTTAATATAGTCGATTTGTAATTTCAGATTAAATGTAGATAACCGCTTAGGCACTGGACAATCACACCACCACTCTGTAAGACCATCATGGCATAGTTACTGATTGCGGACATGGCATAGCAGTGACGTAGGCCTTCATGACTCAACATCGTGTGCAATGCAAAGGCGCGATGACGAGGCCTGAAAGTGACAGTGGCCTCCTTGGCCAACGGCGTGGTAGTGGTATTCCCCAGGTCAATGCTGTAAGCCGCGGATATGTTGTAGATTTTGCTACAAATCTTAGTGATGTCGATTATTATGAACTGTTCCTTATCTTCTTGTGTTTTTTCCTTCTTGAGGGCCTTAGGTATGCTCTATTTTTGAGATAGTTGAAAGCGTGTGGGCAGATATTAGAACGTTATTTGATTTGGATTTCACGGTAGGCACACAGATTCCTTAAAATACAAATTTCGTTACAGTTTTTGAAATATGTTTACTCTAAATTTCAATTAAAAGCATTAAACGCTTCCAATACTTCCGAAATTGGAAAAGTGTCGGGGTGCTGAACTATATTTTTACACGTAGAAAACCGTGTGGAATTTCCACGACGATCGAACTTAATAACTAGCCCGATCCCAACGGACTCACATCACGTAAAACACATCATGTAAAAAATGTATTTCATTGCACGGACTAAAGTATGCAATGAAATAAATCAGAATCACCAATTTTTGTAAAGAAGTTAATATGTTCACTATCAATTTTATCATTCGCGGTCCAAGTCAGAGAAGTATACAAAAGACTTATCGACCAAGTAGTTTTACAGTACAGTTGAGTGGAAATGGAAGATTTCAAGCTGGGAAGAGGAAGACCACGCCCTCGCAGGATGATCTAGCAATAATTGCACCGGAAGCTGGGTCTTTGGTCTATGTAGAGTGATGGAGAGAGCTCAGAGCTTGGTAACGGAAACCACCCGCCTACTGCGCCTGCAGCAGGGATCAGCTGTGAGAGTAGGGCAAAACAAGGATAAAACCATAGCCATAGAGATGGCTGTAATAAAACACAATTGTTTTTTCAATATACCTGTGATTTCCAATTCATAACGGTATAACAATTTGAAATTGCTGGATGCAAAGTTTGATTATACCCAGAGTAGGTTTCAAAATTTCGACCACGCAGGGCACACCCGAGAGTAATTCATGATTTTTTAATGTAGATCTTATTATAAACATCGGCTTCAGTATTGCACTCTTAGAGTCTTTATTCCCTGGGATGAATTAGTGACTGGGTGACTCTGTAAATCAATTATATATTTTAAAATTCCAGTGACATCCACTAATGGCCACCTGAACAAAGGCTCTCTGTGACTGTAACTTAATTTATGGACGATTTTTTACATTTAAATCGCGTAAGAAGTACTGCTCAAAGCTGAAAAAAAACATTGAACAATGATTACAACTCTAACTAGTCATTTGTGTTTTGTTATAGCCACCTTTAGTATTTGTTCTTCTGTATAGATAAAATAGAATAATTATTATGACTAAAAGGGCATTCAATCGTTCACAGTTAATTATGAGGAAGATTTCTGGCGCCTCGAGAAGCCCTTACAGGAAAAATTGTTCACTAAATGAAAAGCTAACAAAATTAAAATAATTTACATTTAGCAAACTGGTTCAAGGAGTTACTGATCCAGTGAAATATAGTACCATATTAATTGCTAGGAAGCAAAAAGTATTACAACTAGACCCGAAATTTTTAAAGAAAAACTACTTAAAAAGGGCATCGCAGGACAACTAACTCTGATGTTTGCACAATATTGCTTTGAATTTCTACTGGCGATCTTCAATGCTTGCTTGACTGATTATCACACGCCGATCTGTATGTAATGTCTTGAGGGAGTAAAAGTTTAATTGGTCGCTGTTCATCGGCTTGAAACTGATTGTCGGGGTCTCGGTCTTCAAGAATGAGGAAGAGTTTTATACGTTGTAAAGAGATTCCTGCAAGTACTGTTCAATATAATACTGTACGCTTCTCCCTTAATTTGTTAGTGATTTGCTTATTACAACATCCAAGTTGTTAAAGTTTCGGATAAAGCTGCCATCAGTGTAAAGGACAATCGTGTTATCAGCATTGCTTCATTTGGAGCAGATGGAGGTTGGTCCGAATAAGAGTCATACAATTGCGTGCTTCAAAATAATTTAAGCAGCTGCTATCCTATGTAAGTTACCAGTTGTTTATGCGATTTCGAAGCTCGGCACTATGAAAAGCCGAGTATAGTAAGTTGTAGAGGTCACAGAGTTATTTGTCCTTAACTTGGAACAGAAACAAACCTTCGACCAGAAGAATAGCTTACGAACTGATCCTAAATGGACTGACTTTGCAAGACAGTCTTGAATTATAATTATCTATGTTCAAACATAGGTATAAAAATTGGTAAAAAGTACTTTAGAATAAAAATTGTTTATTTTTATTGTTATCATAAAAATATTTACAAAAATACTCGGCCAATCATGTTTAAAAACTCGGGGTTTTTAAGATTCATTTTTACAGATTGCAAAGAGTATTAGAAAATTAGTATCTGACGCATATTCATCAGTAACCTGACAGACGAAGGCAGTCAGCGCGTCGTCGTCGGCAATTCCTAATTACGAAACACAACACATGTCGCAACTGCACCGGGAGACAGAGTTGATGCACGTTATGCAAGAAAATGACTTATTCGCTGAGTTCCACGAAACTGTACGACCGTGTCCGGGTCGTACTGAAGAGGACAGGAAGGAAACCAACGCAAGCGCTGGGAAGTGGAAAGGCATCCACTTATATTCAAGCAGTTTCTTTTAATTTCCAACCCTGCTAATAGTCCCGGTTACTCACGTCCCGTTGCCAATTCATTTGTCCTGAATATTTCATCAAGTTTGCTCCAAAACAAATTTTTCAGATGTATGAGGACACAATGGAAGGTGTTCCTTTTATTTGTAAGAATGTCTGGATAAATAACATGAGAAGATTCCTATTTCCCTCAGTCTCTTAGATTGTAATTTCTGAGGACCCATATGATCACGACCGTGCAGTAAGAACAGGAGCCTCCATAGCTTGTCCACTTTTGTCAACTTGGAAGAGCTTCCTAAGGTATTGGTTTCACAGCAAGTCAAGTTGATTGATGGAAAATCTTGTTGGTTGTTTTTAATGAAAGATATCAGGTAAAAATGTATACGAAGGTTCAAATTCCCTAAGAAAATTGAGGGCGATTTCTCTTATTTTTTACCATTAAGACTGACCAAATCCTAATTTTAAATTCTTAAAAGTTGCTAAGGCCTTGCCTGCTTCAACGAAGAACACAGCCATTCTCATCTATCATTCGCGCGATATCCTACAAGCAGCTCGACTTCCCCACAACTCCTCTGTCTCCTCGTGCTCGCCAGTTAACGTACCGAAGACTTGCTTGCACGTTCGCCGCTGTATCTCCCGGTCGTGCGACGACGGATCGCTCCGAGCGAGGATGTGTACGATGTACGAGAGGAGAAAGCACGAGCTTCGCCATTCATTGTGTAACGCTCTTGTAACCAACTTAGATGTATTTGCAAGTCACCCTTGCGAATGGCGCTTTCTGCCGTTGCAACTTATTGTCGCGGAGTCGTCAAGAGAAATGTCAACGGGACACTTTCTGTCACATTTGCAATGTTAGTAGATGATTTTACAATGACGATTTTAAATGGCGTTTTTTGCATACACCAAATATGTAATTGATATATGTAGCTTCATTTTCAATAACACATTTATCTCTTTGTGAATAAATGTTTAAAAACAATACGTGTCGATTTCATAATGGGCGATTGGAAAATTTAAGGAGACAATTTTTGATCCAACATACAGGTTTTGTGTAAAATAATTTAGGCATCGATAGTAATATAGTGCTTCATTATCAAGCCAGTTAAACTAGAGCTCACAAGAGCCTATTTTAAAATCTTGTGAGACCTCTGGCTTCTTTAAAAGTGTGTTCGTGTAAGGTATCATATGCAAGTACTCGTTATCTGCATTAACGAACGTTTTAACAGTCCCTTTTACCACAAACCGCGTTGTATTTCCTTGAAAACAACTCGCAGAATAACAAAATAATACTACGGAGCGACATAAAGACTTATTTACGAGTACAGCTTGACGACGTTGCGTGATCGAAAGTCACAAGGAATGAGCCAATTGAAGTTTCCTCATTCCGCGGCCGAGGGAAACCCCTTTCATTGTAATAATATAATAATTCCACCAATGGAACGAGCCACTGCTTCGTGACTGCTGCAACACACTGTAACTGTGCAAGCTCATCCCGAGGGGGCTCCGCGTGACGTAACTCCGAGCCAGATCGCTCCCCAGCCACTTATGTCACGCTATTGTGTACGGCCGCCTCCATCGCCCATTATTGCATCAAGGGGAAAGCAGGTGAATTGTTTTCTTTTTCTGTTCCTTCTTTTAGAAAAAAAAATAGTGAGCGTGAGAAGAAAACTGAGACTGACGTAGAAGGAAACCACACGTGGATCTATTCATTTATTTATATATAAATTATTGCTTTATTAAATAAGTCAATTAAATAAATAAATAAAATTATTTATTTAATTTATCAAACTAAATAAATTAAATTTATTAAAATAAATAAAATTAAGTGAAATAAAATAAATTTACAAATAATACAAAAAATCATTAAACTAAATTTATTAAATTTATATTCATTATGATTAGTTTGTTCAAAACTTGAGATAAAACTGCCACATATACTAAAAGGAGTGACGAGTTAAGATATTTTTCAAGTCAAAAATGGTCAAAGCTCAGACCGTGATTTACACCTTGACCCTGTGTGCCAACGCTTTTAGTGACATTGCGAAACTGATGTCTAATCGTATTTCACGATGAAAACTGAATACATAATAATGATTATCAAATGTCAAATGTCACTTTCTACTAGTTCACTAGTGTCAAATCACTTTCTTCTGTCAGAGGTGAAGCTGTTAACACAACCAAGAAAGAAGAAGAAACTTAATTTATTACGTGAGTTTGGTGATAGAAAAATCTGTTTGGGAAAAAATAATGCTGGGAAGTAAATTTCCTGGCGATATTTACGACGATAATCGTTGAAATAATCATATTATATTTATGTAGCCTACTGAGTACTTTCTTAAAAAAAACAAGATGCAAAATGAAAAAATTAACAAACTTATTATTGCATAGGACACATTTTAAAAAGTGAACTTTCAGAATATTTTAGAAAAAAGTTGTCAACACTTAGAAAACGAACGTTAAACGTAAATTGTAAATTGGGTAATACTTCATCTTTTATAACCCTTACTTTTTTAGAAATTTTTATTTTAACCTTTGACTATGAAAAGTCAATGGTTAAACACAGAGCATAGGCTACATTATGTATGCGTTTATGGGCTTTACGTTTTGTATTTGGAGAAGCCGAGCTCGAGGGGGACGATACACAACAACCACTGGACGCTGAGGGCAAACACCTGACATGCCTGGTGGGCGACAACTGCCTTACAATCTCCTTCATCTCCTTCATCCTGTAGGCCAGCGGCTCTCAACCTATATTTACTCCTAAACCCCTACCTCAACTCATTTTCATGAATTGTACCCATGGAACATATTTATGCATGAACAGACTAAGAGTATTGACCGATCCGAAATTATATATATTACGGATCGGTTTTGTATTGCAAGTACATACTTGCACTGTTTGAGAGACATATTCAGACTGCAGTGGTGACAGGTGATGAGTTGACCTTTGTGCATTCCACTTCACATTTTCAGTGAACATTCTCCAGGAACAAAGCCGTAGCCAGGAAAAAAATTTTTGGGGGGGTTTGAGCTCCGTGGTTACAGTAAGTAAAAAAAATAACTTTCTAACCTTTCATGTATACGCAATTTCAACATTTTCGGGGGGGGGGGGGGTTTGACCCTCTGACACCCCCCCATTGGCTTCGGCCTTGTCCAGGAACATTCTAATATTCTCTGATAAACCAGAAAGAATTACACAAATGACCTGTTAATTGATTCTTACATACAGGGCGTTTATAAAAGAATCATCAGGTTTCAATTGCTTGTAACTCACTTGTTTCTCAAAATTAATCAGTGTTTTAAACATCAGATTAAAGAGCATACTTTCAAGTTTTAGAAACATCTGTTCTATTCTCAGACCCATAGTTATATCGGGTTCATTTTCATTAGCATTCAAATTAAAATTAAAAAATTTATACTCTTAATTAAATGGCCAACTCGATCTCCTGTCTATGTTGGGATTATTTTCTAGGGCCTTGTAAAAGACAAAGCTTACATCCAACCATCGCTTAAGAAGCGTTTTAAGCACCAGTCAAATATAAGCTTGACCTTTCACAAAGCCTTAGAAAATAAATCCAACATGAGCAGGAGACCGAGTTGGCCACTTAATTAAGATTGTACATTTCAAAAAGTATTAATTTCATTGCTAATGGAACTGAGCTCAGGAAAACTATGAAACTGAGTATTAAATGGCTGGTTATAAAACTTGAAAGTGTACTCTTTAATCCCATGTTTAAATCACTGATTCATTTTGAGAAGCAAGTGAGTTATAAGCAATTAAAACCGGATGATTCTTTTATAAACACCCTGTATTTTAATCAGCTAAAAATTGCGGTCCAAGAAAAAGACGCTTCTCCCTGCTGTCCATAAACATGGAGGAGTTCAAAATGAGAATTTTATGGATAGTGTATGGATCGTCAAAAGGATCCACAAGTTGTGTGACATTTTTTCTGCCGTAAATTGAAACCGCGCCGGATAAAACGCTCTTGTTTCAGACAGTCTCTGCAGCAGCTCTATATTTTGAGGAAGTCTCTATATAAATTTTGGGATCGTCTTGTACTCGTTCACACTGCAGTGGCCCGAATCTTGTGTCTCGTCGCGAGAGGCCCGATCAGCCCCGGCTCAGCCAGGGGTTCTCGGTCTGATCGGTCACTACTCCAGCAATGGAGGAAGAAGACGCGCTATGTGTAGCATTTATAAATTTTCGTAGAATTATACGGAGAAGGAGGAGATCAAGAGGACAATATTAGGTTAACCCAATTTTAACTAGTCGACTCTTTCGTGGTAAATATTACCAGCTGCATAGTGAGCTGCAAGATGATCCTGAGAAGTTTTTCCAGTACTACCGAATGTCACAACGCACCTCACGAGCTTCTCGGCTTTGTCAAGGTTGGAATAGAAATAAAGGCAACCCACTTAAGACTGCCCATCCCACCACAAGAAAGACTGAGTGTGTAATGAAATTCGGCATAAAATAACGTTTTACAACATACACTTTTCTTTTTTCTCCTCTGCTTCCACTATATCACAATCTTCTAAAAACAAGACACATTTTCTTCCCACGCTTTTGTTTTTAAGTGTTTATTAGTATATTCGCCCGACTCCAAGTCCCACTTGGCTGGCCGAGCTTCAATTTCTATTATGAAACGTTCTGTGTCAAAATCCGACATAATGAAGTACAAAAAATCTGGAAGCACACTGACCTCTCCAGGCCCTGGCGAGTGGCTCTTTGAGCTTGGTTTTTGGTCACTGCAAGCGCTCAGTCGCCGCCACAAAGTGGCCCGCGACTCTCAGTGTAGTGTGAACGGTCAGAGGCGATTCCCATTGCTTTCAATGGTAATCGAGCGGGCGGTGACTCACCGGCGATTTTTCCTAGCACTGTGGCAGCCACTGGATTATGAAAAAGTGGCCAGTGTGAATCCGGCCTAAACAGATCTGCTACCTAGCTACAGATCTGCTGGAGCTGCAGCTAGCGGATTCTTACAGCGTTACTGTTGAAACTGCAGCTAGCGGAGGTGTTACAGCGTTACTGCTGGAGCTGCAGCTAGCGGATTCTTACAGCGTTACTGTTGAAACTGCAGCTAGCGGAGGTGTTACAGCGTTACTGCTGGAGCTGCAGCTAACGGATTCTTACAGCGTTACTGTTGAAACTGCAGCTAGCGGAGGTGTTACAGCGTTACTGCTGGAGCTGCAGCTAGCGGATTCTTACAGCGTTACTGTTGAAACTGCAGCTAGCGGAGGTGTTACAGCGTTACTGCTGGAGCTGCAGCTAGCGGATTCTTAAAGCGTTACTGTTGAAACTGCAGCTAGCGGAGGTGTTACAGCGTTACTGCTGGAGCTGCAGCTAGCGGATTCTTACAGCGTTACTGTTGAAACTGCAGCTAGCGGAGGTGTTACAGCGTTACTGCTGGAGCTGCAGCTAGCGGATTCTTACAGCGTTACTGTTGAAACTGCAGCTAGCGGAGGTGTTACAGCGTTACTGCTGGAGCTGCAGAGGTGTTACAGGGACGTGGTTCAGACACCTGTAGGGGAGAAGCGTCGTCGCTAGCACTGCTGCTTATCACTTATCAGAGTAAAAGGGATCCTACCAATGATCCTCCCATGCTTGACTTCGTCACGTTGGGTTCATCAGGTCACCTGCGGCCTGGGCGGCGTCACCTGCTCGCATTCCCGCACATCGCCCGCGGTCGGGGCTGGATCTCCGTATTTGCGGCACGCCGCCAGTCAAGGTCGCGGTAACGGTAACGGTCACTCGCGGCCTTGCAGCCGGCAACGTTACTTTCGCTCGCGGCTCTCGGCCCCCGGTGATGTAACGGGCGCTCTCGCTCTCGCCGCTGCTCCACTCCCGCGCCCACCACACGCTGGAGTCGGTGTATGATTTTTTATAATTTAAATAAGATAGCCAGATAACCCATTTATAAAAGTTCAAAAGTTTCAAATTCGGTTATTAAAGGTGAATAATAATCCTGGCTGGAAAATCAGATGGTAAAATTATTGTGTAACAAGATTTTCACTTACGTATCTTGCCTAATTTTGGTTAAATATTTACTCAAAAAGTACTCTTCAATCAATTACTGACCGAAGTACTCAATATTCAGGGGTATACTGTATACCTCACTCATCTGTCATCACTCATTACCCTTCATCGCCATATTACTATTGGCATATTACCTCTGTCGTCCTTCATTACCCTTTACGCCATATTCAAGCCGGGAGTGCCCGGCGCCCCCTGACTTTTGTGGATTTTTTTGGAAGGAAAGGGAAAAACATTTTCCAGCAAGACTTTTTAATAAACAAGTTCTTAAAATAATTAATTTTGATCCAATCTTATTGGGTTTTCGGTTTGGTTGATCTGTTTTTCCAGTCTAATGTTTCCACTTTTTACTTGTTAAATTTTGTTTTAAAATAGCCCATATCGCCTAGATAAATTTGTCATTCCCATATGAAATTCCTTACAAATGGTCTATGGAAACAGTCGGGTTTTTTCAAATGTGCTTCCAAACAATCTGCGTTCAAAGAGAAAAGCAAAAATAGGGATGGGCCCTAAATAAAACATTCTATAGATATTCTCAAACTATTTGTAGAGCGGAGTTCGACAATAGTATTCTAAGCAGTTTTCGTAATACTGTATTGCAAATGCTTATTGGCTTTTTATTGGGCGATTTGCATAATTTTAACCAGTTATAACATAAAATATACGGGGTTGTTGTTAATTAGAAGAATCTTTTTGAAACAGGCCTTAAAACGAACCATTTAAGGAGGTGTTTGAATTTTGAATTTGAGCATGCTGCACTTCAAGCGGGAGCTGGCACCCCCAAAGATTACGACCAAAGTAAATCCGTTCTTGAGGAGACATCTTACATAATATAGTAATGACAAGCCATGAGTTTGCGCCACCAAAAATTCTGAACGCCGATGAGAGGTTGCGAAGTTGATGAATCTTAGATAAAGCCGTCATAATACTCTAGAAGAGTTTTTTGGTGGCAATCCTCCAACAAGAAGCTACTAAGTTATAATTTTTCAATAACTTGGCGAAAGATTTTAACTTTATTATTTACTGAGACCTTATTAAAAAAAGTCAAAGAAGGACCGAGGAAAAACCAAGGTTTGTAACATTTTTAATAAAATACCGCGCGCTTTAATTTTAGAGATAGAGAATGAGATAGAGTTAATGAGGGAATCTAAATAGTATTTAGTGGTTTATCTAAATTAAGATTAGCTGACATAGTAAAAGTATTTAATTTGAACATGGTTCAATATCCGTTGACGACCGTACTTATTCATGTTTAGCAGGCAGACGGAATTAACATTTCACTCCAATATCCTACTTTTACTTTCCACTACATGCCTCCTCAAGAGGGATTTTCATTCACACGATCTATCCATGTTGTTTCTTCACTCTCTTCGAGGAACACTAACCGACCCGATGTATTCCAGGGCCGCAGTGGCGGGCGGGAGTCCCGGGCCTTGGGCGCGTCCCGGCCTTGACCCGCCCGGGGCGGCGCTGGGAGGGCGGCCGCGCCACTGGGCGGCCAGTCTGTGACGGGACACAGTGGAGTGCGGACCATGCCGACCGGCGCCGCCCACCTCGACACCGCGACATGAACTCCTGGATACTGATACTCGCCGTCGCCGTCCTAGGGTACGTGGCGTTCGCGTATTACGTTAACGTTTTTCTTTTTAATAAAAATGGTTGATTTATTTTAAAAAAATCAATCAAAACAGTTTAAAGTTTAAATTTTTTATTTTGCATTTTCATGGTAAAGTTGCTTTGCAAATGTTTTGAAATTTAATCAATCAATTTTCAATTTACACGGTTACATAAGTAGACGAGCCCAATTTAGTCGATTTTTTCCAACGGTGTAACAATTGAAAATTAAATATATATATTTATATCCCAATGAAAAAATGGAAATTTCAAAATGAGTTACCCGTTGTTGTGTAAACACCAGCAGATAGGAGACCCGGGAAACTTACTAATACTAGAACTGAAAACTCGCAATTTAAGGGAATTCAGAGGCAAGACCACTTTTAAAGCATTCCAAAATATCCGAACCTATTTGATGCTGTCCCCTGATGGGATTTAGAAAATTTCTGACCAATCGGAAAATTCATTAAAGCTCTCTTTACAGAATTGTATTTGAACTCACTATTGCATTCGTAATCAACTTATCTTTCAAATCACAATATTTTGTTGCTATTATAACAGCCTAGAAATGCAATAATATCCTTTATAGTTTATTACTATTATCATAGATGAACTTTTTTATTCATCTTATTATTACTAGTAGGCCTAACTGGTGGACCGAGCCTTGCTCGGTGTTATTTAATGTTAGCATCCAATTACTTTAAGACATTTCAGTGTCTTAATTTTTATAAATGAACTTTTTATGCTTCGTGCAATCTGCATCCCACACGCTGTATTTGTTCTTTATTTCATTGCTAGCATAGCAACTCAAAAGGTCCAATGTTAAATTGATTCGCCTTTAAAATTCTTTTTATTGCGTTATTAGAGTTTCTCTGGCCAAGAAACCAACACAAACTTGTTTCTGAGTCAGAAAATACCGTAGTTATTTCCAAACTTTCGAGGAAAATCCTCGGAGCCGTTTATGAATTGTGCAACCAGCAAACATTGCTCCCATTAGAGTACAGGATTGGCTAATTTATTTCGAAGTACCTGCATGTAATGCAATGAAATGGAACCAATCAAATTAGGTTTATATTCAGAATATCGAAGTCTACATTGGTTATGAATAATCATGATAACATAAGTGAAATAGGCATTAAGCAAGCAAAGGACTTGTTGATGGTCAGTTCATAGATTTCTCAATTTGTGCTGCGTGCGTCTGGTCACTGATCTAAAGACATTTCGCCGAGGGGCTACTACTCACTTTTAAAACATAATAACCCATGCTTAACTAAACGTATTTCAACTGGTTGGACTAATCTGCTATCTAATGTTGGGTCACTTTATATATACATCATTGAAGATTTCTTTGGATAAATTACTTAATTTAAATTGTAGAACTGTTAGTTTTTTACATAAAAATGTTCATTCACTTTTGTAAAGGTAAAAAGTTTTGGTGGTTGACAAAAAATATTTAGTAAATAGCCTACGCAAGATTTTTTTGCAGTTTAAGGACTCTATCCGCCAATTACGTAGCAATGGTGAAAATAACCTTGAAATTTCCTGTTTCTTTAATATTCTAAATTAATGTTAATTTTCAACCATTATTTTATCGCGAAACAACAAAATTAAATTGTGAATCTTTCCAATACCCTGTATTATAAGGGATAGTTTAATAACAAAATAGATCATAAGAAACAAATTACTGTGGTGATAAAATCTGTACAAACGAAACAGAACAAAAAGCATACCGGCTCCTCCTGCCACATCGTTCGTTGAAGAAATCAAACAAAAGATTTTTATTTCATAACCTTAACAAATAACTTTAATTATTCCCTGACCTATCAATCAATCAATCTAAATAATAATAATACACCGTAGATTAAAAAATTATTTAAATGTGTAAACAAAGTTACAAAAATTTACTCATCCAGAAAACATTTTACTACCTTTAATGGAGCGACAGCAGCTTTTGAAATTGATATCACACGCACAGTAAGTCAGATGCAATATACTGAGAATTTGTAATGAAGAAAAATTCATAACCAGCCCAATTAAATACTGTAATTCAGATCCATACTTAACTGTTTTCTTATTTTCCACATGTATTTTATTTGTTCTAACGCTGTCATGCACGGTCGCAGGTCAGTGTAATTCCATAGTTTTTTCTTAATTTTGTTACATTCATTGTACTGAATGTGCAGTGATTCTCTTAAACACGCTTGAAGCCTGGCCTTCTTTTATTACAAAGAAAAACCTTCACGTTATTTTATTTCGTTAATGCATTTCATGCTCGTTTATTTATATTTTTCGCAAACATTCTCACCAAAATATACTACTACTGTCATTCTGACGCTATTTAAACTTAATCACTTACTTCATAAATTAAAACATAGTGGATATATATTTCAACAAGCTTGAACGTCCAAGTTGGGCATATTAAACGTACAATTAGTAACTGCTCAATAAGAGGTTTCTTGAATCTGTACGAACAATAAAAATAAAATCAAGACAACATTTAAATAGTACTATTGTTTTTAATTAGTTAGTTTGAATTAATAAATCACTAGAAATAATTAAGAAAACTAAATAAAAACAACTGATCTTGATACAAATGAATTTAAGTTGAACTAACATAAGCAAATAAATTATAATAGTTATCCTTGTATTAATAACGTTTGATTTAACCTATTATCTTATATTATTTTGTTAAAAATCATAAATGAAAGTCTAAGGAAACAAACTGCAAGTGAAAAGACACGATTTGCTGTGTTTGTTACTTAACCACAGCATTATAAATAAAATAATTAACGTAGATGAGTGTGAATATAAAAATGCTGTTGAAAGCAGTCCGAAACTAAACAAAATGAAAATGTTGTTTAGTTGCGGTAACCGACCCGCATTTTACAAAATCATAAAGTAGCAAAAACTCATGGCATGATATGTGCATATTTGGGCATTGCTCACCTCAAGAAAATATCTGTGGTGTATCCTCAAGCGACAACAGTAGTTGCAGTAATGCAGTCTGGTCAGTAGGTGGTAAAATATCACATAACACATACACGAGTAAATGTGGCGTCGGTATTCGTGTTTGTGTTATGCGTAATTTTAATATATACTGAAAACAAGAGGCCATTATTAACTGTCGTCAGTGGATGCGACGCCACATTTATTTTCTTAAGATAGGTGATGCCAAAAAACGTAGATAAAATATATGGTTAGCGTGTCTATAAAACAAATAATATACAAAAAGGCCAAGAACTACAATCCTAAGCAGTTAAGGGCAAATTACAGTACATATTAACTTTTTCGTGCGTACTAAATTTTTCAATAATTTGGATGAAGGCAAAAGTTCTAAAATGGGTACGGTATAGTAAAAAGAAATGCAAGGAATGTAGAAGCAACTAAATATAAATATCTAAGGTATTGCGTTTTTAATCATCAATCTTAAATAATCATAATCATAACCCTTCCTTTATGGCGTCTTCTTAGTTAATGCTTTGCTCGTAAAGAAAGTAAAATTAATTTTATTAAAGTATTTAAGACTACTGTCTTCGCCACTTCCTTCAGTATCAGGTATCACTTTCATTTGAGGAAAATCGAGTCGGGGCATTTGTTGAACCTGCTGGCACATTCACTTCCCGGCCTCACATTCGATTTACATTGCAAGCAAATTACTTTCTCACTTAAAAGTTTTGTCTGTTCACACCCACGTTGATTCACTAATGTACGAATTTTCCACCATTAGGCCAGGAGAGCGTCACATTCACGCGCGGGAACGGCGGAAGCGCGTCGCCCGGTAATGTAAACATCGTGTGTGACGCATTAGGCCTTCGGGACATTCCTCTGGTGCTCTCACGCCCCAAGTTCTAAACAGTTTCCTGATCCATAAACTAACAGTTCAGAAATCTAAATTCTGTAGATAAAAACGTTTTTATCGACCTCATTAGTGTGATTTGCTGTAAAGGTATAACCTGCTGCCCCTCGTATTGATTCCTCACACTCTAAACTTGAGACTCGATGTAGTCTAAAGCTTGACTATTGGACGGGGGAGTTTGACTTTCCCGAGGAGATCTTCCTCCACCGCAGATTGGGGGCTTATTTCAAGGCCTTCACCACACAAAATACTCTGGCACAAAGTTAGTCTTGATATTCTATCATGTGCATGTGCCCGTTATTATTATCTCCTGGTTAACAGTTCTAGTGAGATGGGCTGTTAACTTGATTTAACTTTAAGCATTAACTTTCGAGTTTGGAGGTATAATCGCCCGAGATGTCCCAGAGTCCGGATATTGAATTACTTCCAGGAAGAAGCTGACAATCCATGTTCTGCTTTCCTTATCTCTGAAATCACCTCTTTCTGGAGGCTTCAAAACATTCCTCAAGTTGTGAAGTTGTGTAAATCTTACTGGAGCCTCCCGTGGGACGTTGTCGTCCCGCTCCGGTCCGTCTCCCGCTCGACTTTCTCCGACTCCTCACGACCTTTGATCTCGGGCCCGCGATCTTGAATAATTGCTTCTCTCGTGGATAATGATCTAATTCCGGTGGTTTTTAGCGAATTTCCCCTATAGGGAAGAGGCTATTACCTAGGTCTCATGGTAAGACCTAAGCCCGAGACCATGATAACTTTTTGTTTTGGGGCCCCCAGAAGCAAAAAACACCATTCGTTCAAATTTCTAGATATATATATATATATCTATATATATATGTGTCTGTAAGCACGATAGCGCTCGCAAAAATGGTCCAATCGGAATGAAATTTGGCACAGGCGTGTAAAGTAGTAATTATTCGGATGATTTCGTGAACCAGCCCGATCGGACCATCGGAAGGGGGGGTAAAGGGGGATAAACCCCCTCAAAAATAGGTTTTTTGAGTTTTTTACATAGAAAAATAAAATGTATCGATTTTTTGTTGGCACCATTGAATTCAGCTCAAAAAAACAAACAATTTAGTATCTTGAATCACTGCTCTATGTCCATTGGTTACCGAGATATTGAAAGTGGTAAACACAGTACGTTGTCCCAATGTTAACCTTATGGGAAATAAGTAAAATTCTATATCTTGGTTATTTCTCAACATATCTTGATAAAACTTGGTAAATAGCTTATTCTAGTTCAGATCTACTAATTATTGAATCAAAACATCCAGTTTTAATATACCTGTAGCAGCAGACCTGCATACTCATTCCCCATGTTATTCTTATGGAGCTAACCAAAACATGTCAAATCTCGCTATGTTGGATTGAAATACGTTGTTTTGCATTAGAAATTCGCTGAGTATGCAGGTCTGCTGCAACGGGGGTATTTTCAGTTTATAAGATGAGCGTTTGATTTGAACTGGATTTTCTCAGGTTTTCAAGCCATTTCGACTACAAATCAAAAATCCTGTTTATGTCTTGCCATTGATTATTACCCATGAAGGTAAAGCTCAAATATTACAATCTTTGAACTGGAAAACTTGTTGGACTTAAGATCCTAATACATGTTGGTGTATTCTGATTATTTACGATTCAAATATGATTATATAGTTATAATTAAAGCCAATCTTTATTAAAAATTAGGAAATCTTCAAGGCGTTCGACAGACAAAGGCAATAATGCACGCTTAGCTGAATTACATTCTGATACACAATTTTCTTTTTGTACACAGCCAATAAGATGAAAATTTCCATTCTTCATTTTTGATTAATAAGATCTTAAAATCAATCACACACTCAGCTTGGGGTTGCAGCGTTCACAAGATATAAATCAAACCTATAATAGACCCATCATCACATCTCCCGTCCATAATCACATTCCACCGGGGGACGGGAGAGCGACTCGCGGTCACCGACATGTGATCAGCTGTTATATAACCGCGGGTTCGCCTCGTAACCGCGACCGGTCCGGGGCGCCGGTGTGTGTGTGTGTGTGTGTGTGTGTGTGTGTGTGTGTGTGTGTCGGGACGCGGGATTACGTTGTAAATCACACTCTACGAGAGGCCTCCGCGTCATGACACACCTCGAGTGCACCGAGGATAATCGCGTGGGTCTCTAGGTCTGTGGGGTGAACCAGCATTCCGGTCAGGGCATTGCACGTTACACGTTGTCTCAGTAGGTTGTGATGTGATTAGTGGACGACTTAGCAACTTGTAATGGTCGTTACTCGTTAGATTAAATCATGCAGAGATCCTAAAGTAATATCACCTGTAAACCACCTCCGGAAGAAATAACGTTAACGTTTACTTGTTTGGTTTGACGGGGGTTTCCAACTGCCATAAATCGCATTCCGCGCCTAGACTTTAGACTTTAAATGGTAAAAGTATTAAACTAAACAAACACGTTTGTGAGCGAACGAATTCAGTAAACTGATTACCTTAAATCTCAAGATGAAAAGCTGAAAAACCCTAGACAAAACACCTAGATAAAAACTTATCAAAATAACAAACTACCAACGACAAGATAAAAAAACAGGAGAGCGTTAAACGAGAACCCATATTTATAGAACCGGCAACAATTCAAACGCAAAACGTACCTGCTGTTCTAAATGACCACGTTTAGTCGGGCAGGCTCTATAAACTTTGTTTATAGTTATACTGTAACAAAGTTAGTTACTGTTATTGTCACGAAGTCGGGTATCGCCAACCGGAATTAAAATGTTCCCCGATTTGGGGTACTGTTCTGTGAACCACTCCCTAACCTTAACCACCCTGACTCAGCTGCCCTCCTGTTACACCCTGACTCAGCCGTCCTGTTGCAGAGCGACGCCAGGGGACGCCGCCATCGTGCCGCCGCCCTGGGCCGACCCGGGCGACAACCCGTGCGCGGCGCGGCCCGGCGGCTGGCAGCTGCTGTACTGGCCCGGCGACGGCAAGTGCTACAAGATCTTCACGCAGGGGCCGCCGTGCCCGGAGACCATGGAGCTGACGCCGGGCCCGGACCGCCGCGCCGTGTGTCGCTGTCCCCCCGGCACCGCGCTGCACCGCGCCGACCGCCGCTGCCACAGCCTCTACACCACGCCGCCCTGCCCGCCCGGCAGCTACTTCGCCCCCGCCGCCCAGTGAGTACTTGTAATTCATAAATCCCAGCGAGTTATTCATAAATCTGTAGATGATTACAGTATTTGAATTGTGAATCAACGATACAAAAAAATAATCAAAAAATACTCCAGTATCTGTTTTTTTGCAATAAAAATGCATTAAAACGAAGATAAACATTTATAATTTTCAAAAAGATATTTGGGAGTAAATTTAAAATGGAGAAGCAAATTTTGCGTAATAACTCAGACTACTGCGAAAGTAGTTTCCGTCATTTTATTTCGCAATACCTCCATGACGAAAGCCTCCATATAATTGCCGCATTATCCAACTGACGTGCACAACTTTTTGACGTCGTTCCGTCGTTCCTCTCCAACCCAAACGCAAGCACTTGTAAACTTTACAGTCTTTAGAGGTTCTGGTATAACGAGAAGGTGCGGGGGGAAGGGGGAAGGGGTAGGGGTAGGTTGGGGTAGGGCGGCCGGATGTGCCCATCACACGAGGTTCACTTCCGCTGCGGTCGCGCTGCCGCTGCCGCCCGCAGTCTGACACTGACACCGACACGCTCTCCCGTCACAACCGCTGCAATCACTGCAGTTTGGTCGATGATTGGCCTTTTGTCTTATTAAATCAATAAAAGAGGAGGGTGACACGGTTTTGAGCTTTGCATTATCCAATTCTATTTTCATTTTCATATTCTAAGATCACTTATTTCCAAAATGAATTGATTTTGAGAGTGTTCACCAGACAAAGATACCAAAAACTTCGAAGTTTCTGAAAGGTTCATTAAGTTCTTCAAATTCAATGACAAAAGAAAACTAGAGCTGATATAGTAGCAGAGATTTTATTACAGTTGCAGATTATGAAAATACCTCTCGCAGATTGCTGAGCACAAACCCTTGAAGTATTTTTAAGTAATCTAATAAAAATAAGTATTTTTTGTTTGATGTGTATTTTAAAAATAAGTCTTAATTGTATAAAGTTTTTATTATTCATAGCGGTGGGTCAAACATGACTTGGAAAATCAAAAGGGTTAAGTCGAGACTTCTTGAGCTAAACAAAATCTGTTTTTTCTCTCTGTGTGCTGCACATTCTTTAAACCGTGTAGGTGACAACGCGGCTAAGGTTTGTCATCAAGTGGTTTTGGACACAGAAAGTTTGTAGGTGTTCTTTTTTGCTAGTAGCCGGCCAAGATGGGGAATAGCAAGAGAAGAAATGCCCTCACCTTTAAAAAGACAATCAGGAACACGGTGATCGGAAAGAATTGAAGCTCTTCGGCCGGTAACAAAACATTACACCCTGACCATGATCGATGAAAACCATGGACAGTGTTGAGTGAAATGACAAAACTTTAAAACCGTCCGTCATCAACACAATACGTGACTTAAAGAAATACTTTCATCATTTTAAGGACTGGTTATGGCAATATTTTGGCATAAAGTTTAGTCTTCTATTGACGAAAGAAGTGTTATCCTGAGTGAAGGATGATTTTTCTCCCTGGATTTTTAAATTATTAAACTCAATAATATGTCAACCAACTTCTGCGAGACCATGGGAAATAATTTTCTTAGAGGCTAGGACAATGAGTTTTCAATTTACCATACCACAAATATTTTATCAAAACAGCCTCTTCATCTTCTTCAGTACTGGTTAATGTACTGTAAATTTGTACTGAAGACAAGTTTAGGAATTGAGTTGTGTGTTTGTTGTTTTGGATTTTCGATTCCTCTCTATGGCCTTTGTAGAGGAAATACTATATCTGAAGAAAATATACTCTGAGGTCTTTCAGATGACTTCTATCACACCAATGTGTAACCTGAATGCCAGGGTCAGCAGAATGCTAGGGTCTAAGCTGGTAATGAATCACTTTATGCTGAATGCTATTTACGAACAACAGTTAGGTCCTGTGTTAATTAACGTCTGCATTGCCTTACACATTTTTGAACTGCTCCTCTGACTGTGGCATCAGCAGAGCGGCGTTCAGCAAATTCGGCACTCAACTGAAGACTTGCAGGCCGAGAAAGGTTGAATTACCTCGCCGTACTTAGCAGAAGGTGTTGCCTTCAAATATCAATACCGATTTATTTATTTAGTTAGATATATTTTTAAAATTTTGTATTAATTTTGTACTAATAATTTTACGATTTTATAGTTAGTTTCTTGAATTTTTAAACATTCAAACGAGTTAGGGTCCAAGTTTTAATAGTTTTTCAAAAGATTTTCAACTCTTATAATAATTACAGTAAGGTAAAAATGTTTGTGCTTTAAATAAATTTAATACTTTTTCAACAGTGTTCTATATTTGAATTTAACCATTCAGCCATGTTGTAAACAGAATGATACTTTCCTTTTAAACTAGTGCATGAAACGTTAATAAACCTATCTTGATGTATTGATTATAAAAATGAGACTCAAAATTTCTGCTAGCTTTTTTTTAAGAAATGAGTAGTTAAAAAAATTATTAAAAGAACTTTATTTTATTTATTATTATTTATTTGAACCATAATGTTTAAAAAACCTCTTTGGGTTTCAGCACCAGCTACATTAATAGCTGCTAACAGTTTTTATTATAATAAGTATCAAAGATATAGTGATGGCTTACTCAAGTTTTAGAATTGGAATAATTAAAAACTTCTCTGCGCCTTCAATTGACAATTTGTTCTCATCCAGGACGAGAAAATTAATGAAATCATAACACTATACTTAGTTAAAAGAGTACATGACTAAAAAGTAAGTGTAAACAGGTATTTTGTTGGAGGAGGTTTTTTAGAGTGATGAAGGCACATGGGCAGGCCCTGGGCCCGAGACATAGCAGTCATGTGTGTATAGAACACCCCTATAACAGTCATATAATTGATTTCCCACCAACATGCCCACCATAAAATAACCCATTTAATTCATAAAGTACTTTATAAATCTGGTAACAGTAATCTAATAAAGACAGGCTAAACATTTTTTTGTTTGAAAGGTATTTTTAAGTAATCTGATAAAAATTAGTATTTTTTTGTTTGATGGGTATTTTTAAAATAAGTCTTAATTGTATAAAGTTTTTTCTCAAGTTACCTAATAGTTTTCCTTGTCAAATTTACAATGGAAAATATCCTGAATAATTCCACGAGAAAGTCTAGTTCATCAATAAAAGTATTTTGAGGGCTTAATAAGACTGAATGTAATATGTTCACAAGGTTGAAAACTTTAAAGCAAAGTAGTTTTCTCCAACTGGTCAACTTTTGACCTTACTAAGATATCAGGCAGTTTTTCATGCTTGGCTAGTTTTTTCGGTACTTTATGAAGTAAAATAACCATAACAGAGCTTCAACTTTTAGTTAAAATTAGAGAAAAATACTAAAAAAATTGAAATATTACTCAAAATAGTATAATTCTACGTTATCTCCCATTTTGGAGGGTCAAAAGATGTTTTTGGTCGCCCCATGTGTAGGGCAAAAGAATAGGCTCCGACTTTTTCCGTGTTAAAAACTTATCTGTCAATAGAAAAAAAAAACAAATCAATACAAATGTTCAACATGAACATTTTAATGTATAACGTCGAAAAAAATCTTAAATCATCGAGGCAGTATTAAAATAAAATTCAGGCGATTTTTAGAGGTACAATTAAGCCTCATGTTTTGTGCCCCCTTACAGGATTCACTAACATATATAGTCAAGCCATAACGCAGAGAAAACACAGCCTACACTCTTCGATATTTCATGAGACCTCATAAACGTCTCATGTCTTCAAAGGGGTTTCCCTAGCTAGCCATTACTAGCTGGGTACATTCTGTCAGCACATTTGAAGAAACAAAGTGCAGAATATGAACTCCTTTTGTGTTCCCAAGAAAGTGCCGCTGAAAAATTTTGTAATCAATGGAATTTCAACAAAATATTAACTGGTTCACACATCTTAAAAATACAAGGTGAGAGTAGCCCAACAAATTGAAAGAATTCTTTGAACCACCTGAGAAAGGCTATACGTCAAGATGTAAGCAAGGAAAAGGACTGTTCTTTTTATATCCTGAAGTTGTCATCCACCAGCCTGCCAAAACAGATCTTTAATTTAAGTTTGCTGTGATACCATCAGACTTTGCTGTTGCAAAGGTTATCTGGTTCCAGAATGTCAAATCTCAAGCCTCACCCAAGATACTTTTACATCTTGCTTAGTGACAATATTCCTCTGTCCACCATAAACTGTACGGTAGATGAGATTGACCTTTCGCTTGGTGAAACACACAGTTAAAGTCTTCTCTTTTTGGGTAAGACCATGTACATTCAGGAAATAAACCAGTGTGGTGCCTGTCCTCGTCGAAAACCTCTGTCATATCTTGAGATATTGACTACTAACTTAAAAGAGACGTTTCTGTTTATTATTTTAATTATTTTCTTAAAATTCCCCTTGCCGAATGTAACTTATTTTTTTAAAATAAGGTCTTATCAAGGTATGGAACCTTGAGCAGCATCTGCCATATCTCTTCTCTGGGTAATTACCCAGAAATGCAAGCATCATTTTACAGAAATACAAGCTATTAGTATCCTACAAATACAGAGGGTCCATAACATTTGGTCAAACCACACAATTGCACCTCACACAGCCAAGAGGACTCTCCTGACTTATGATTCACCTGATGAGCTCCCTCCATAGTTCTTCTTCAACAGACCTGATTTTTGATCGACAAGCTCTGAATTGAAAATGGAGGTCAGAATGTCCCCCTCCTCTTTTTAGCGAATTTCCCCTATAGGGAAGAAGCTATTACCGTAGGTCTCATGGTAAGACCTAAGCCCGAGACCATGATAACTTTTCGTTTTGGGGCCACCAGAAGCAAAAATCACCATTCGTTCAAATTTATATATATATATATATATATATATATATATATATATATATATATATATATATATATATATATATATATGTATATATGTGTCTGTAAGCACAATAGCGGCCGTAAATATGGTCCGATCTTAATGAAATTTGGTACAGACATGTAAAGTGGTAATCAATTGGATGAGTTCGTAAACCAGCCTGATCGGACCATCGGAAGGGGGGTAAAGGGGGATAAACCCCCCAAAAATGGGTTTTTTGAGTTTTTTACGTAGAAAAATAAAATTAATCAAATTTTTGTTGGCACCATTGAATTCAGCTCAAAAAAACAAACAATTTAGTATCTTGAATCATTGCTCTATCTCCATTGGTTACCGAGATATTGAAAGTGGTAAACACAGTACGTTGTCCCTATGTTAACCTTATGGGGAATAAGTAAAATTCTATATCTTGCTTATTTCTCAACATATCTTAATAAAGCTTGGTTTGTGGCTTCATCTAGATGAGATCTAATGTATTTTAGTCTAAAGCCCCCAAAATTTCCATTTTTGTGGCAGAAAACCTGCATAATCATTCCCCATGTTATCCTTATGGGAAATAAAAAAATGCTTTTTCTTCCTTATTTTTTAACATTTCTTGATGAATCTTGGTATATGGCTTCTTCTAGTCAAGATCTACTAAATAATGAATTAAAACCAACCAGTTTTAACATACCTGTTGCAGAAAACCTGCATACTCATTCCCGATGTTATTCTTATGGAGATTACAAAAACATGTCAAATTTCGCTATGTTGGATTGAATTATGTTCTTTTCCATTTGAAATTCGCTGAGTATGCAGGTCTGCTGCAACGCGTGTATTACTTGGGTTCCCGTCATAATAAGCTGCACAAATCTTGGGATACTAGGGGCCCCATGCGCAAATTGTGCATTTTTATATTATTTCTGTTTTGTGAGAAACTCACCTACAGTTATGATAAATTGTATGGCTTCAAACTCACCTTTATTAACCAAATTAACCTTTTCAATTGAAATTTAAAGATCTCACCTAAATAAAAAAAGGCCTAACTGAAAAAACTCACACTTTTTATTCATCACCCTTGCAATATGTTTTTGAATTTGGTTGTCTTCTGGCATAAAAGTAGAATAACGGAAGTTTTCCTAGGAAGCCCATGTGTAAATTGCTCATTTTGTCAGGTGTTCAATTAGTATTTTTCTCTCAGCAGTTCTCTGTTACTGCCGAAGGTTACGCGTATTTTCCCTAATCACATTGAGCCGTTTTTCTCTATGCTCTCTTCTTCTTTCCGTTTCAGGGTTCAGCTTGCAATATATTTATAATGTAATGATCATGGATCTTCACCATAAAGAATTATTTACCTGCCTCAATTTGGCGAAAATTTTCAATGAAAGTGGCCCAAATTAATTTTTCTAAGCTGCACTGGATCTTGTTTACATTAGCATTCAATCTATTTTTGGATATAATTTGAAGGTTTAAAAATTCTTCTCAAGGTAATCAGCTGTCAAATTACAATCACATTTTAAAACCGTTATAACGCAAGTTGGTCAGCACTGGAGCGTTGAAAGCGCCCTCTAGAAATAAATCAAAGCCTTGGGGTCGAAGCCGTAAAAGATATGCCCATTTCAATTAGCAGTTGCCGGTGCGCTACATTATAAGCTTTAAAATGACACCTCAATCGTAAAAATTGGTTAAATAGGACGGCTGAAGAAGGGATCCAATAGAAAAAACCCTTATTGTATTAAGTATATAGATTGCTAACGAGTGGTCGCTGTCCTCAGGTCCAGCGCCGGTGAGCGGTGGGGGGTGTGCGAGCCTGTGGCCCCGTGCCCCCGCCCGGGTCAGCTGTTCCACCCGCGGGACGCCCGCTGTTACCCTGCCTACACCCAGGGCCCGTGCCCCCGCGGGCAGCTCCTGGCCCCCAGCTCTCCCAACGGCACTTTGGGCCAGTGCCGCTGCGACCAGGACGGCCGACTTGGCAGGTAATAAACAGGTTCATCTTAGAGGTTTCTGCGTGCATTTACAGCCGCAGCGCTAGGCAGTATTACGTACTTTTTTGTTGAAGAATTAGGTATTAATTTAAATAATTGAGCCTTATAGTTCCAAAAAGTGTCTTATCTAATTTTTTTAATTTTCCAGTTCTCGCAAAAAACTATTTAGGCATGAATTTCATGTGATATTTTTTATGTTGTGATATATTTTTGAAGATACTTTAAGGTGCAAAAAACTAAATTTTATTTATTAAACGTAATTAATGTGTTTGGTGAGTCGGTGGCGCAGTTGGTAACGCACTCAGCCTCGGAACTGTGACAGCGTATGTCGCAGGATTGAATTCCGGCGATGTCGCATACTTTTAGCAGTAATGTTCACCCTTGTACTGTACCTTGTATTTGGGGGCAAATGCAAGGTAAAAAGAGGCCGCCACCCTCTTTTTACAAAAAAAGGTTTTATTAAATATTGTCATAAGTATAAGGAACTATTTGGAACAAACATTGGATGAGACTTTTTTGGAACAAATTGTTGTAATGGCTGAATTCATCAAACAGCATATGGTAACCTTTGGAACGGACTGGATGTTTTGGACTAGAATTAGGATAGGATGAATAAGACTTTCTAAGGAATAAAATCATATTTTTAACCAAGCTTTAACAGAGAAAAGGAATTTTTGGGAACAAACCTAATTCATAGGCATGTGAAGAATTAGAAGCAGAATACAGTTGTACCAATATCTCCATATCGACATTTTTGTGGATGAGACTCATTTTGGATCTAAACTGCTCAGTTGTTAGATACACTTGTACTAGTTTTAGTTCCTGGTAACTTTTTACTGTCTTCACTCTTACTTAATCACATGTTAATCAACAAGATAATCACAGGCCTCAATCACCAGCAGTGTTGCCACTTTTGGGGATTTTTCGCCAAATTAGGGACTTTTTTTGGCGTTGAGGATTTTTTTACCCACATATTTACAGTCATAGATATGAATTTTGAGTGATTGGCAGTTGAAAGGGATTTTTATTGAATTTGGCTATTTGATAGGGAAAACATGAAGATTTTCTTTTGTTTTCTATGGCTTGGCGGTTGGGAAATTTCCTGGGTCAGGGGTGGCAACACTGATCACCAGCTGGTGAGCTGTTGCAGGTACTACTGGCCGCAGACGGGCACGTGTCACCAGCACTGGACGCCCGGGCCGTGCCAGGAGAAGGGCACTCTGTTCCTGCCCGAGGGCAAGTGCGGCTGTCACTCAGGACTGCCCCACTACCACCCGCCCACCCGCCAGTGCTACCAGATAGGTGAGCGATTCCACTGGAACTTCAGTAGGCTGTTGCAGTTTGCTTTATCCCAGAATGAGCAAACTGTTTATACCTGCTAGTTCAAACCCATTTAATCTGGAATCAGAGCACTCCATTTCCATTCTGCTGAAGGTGTTTTTTGCTGGAATCAGTGCAAATGTAAAAAAAAGTTAAATATCATACATGTTCGTCATACCGCTGTGAAAACGTAAGCTTAAAAGCATGAATTGCGGGAAGAAAGAAGCTATTTCCGACCCTAGAGAGGGAAAGAGTTCTTCACCAGTTCGCATTTGTTGTATTACAACGACCTAACATTATCACATACGTAATATACAGTCAGCTGATTTTTTAAATAGTTAGAATGAAATAGAAGCCAATTTTTTAAGACTTGAAGGGAAATAATATCTTTAGTGTATTTTTTTTAAAAAAGGCCCTGATGTTGTTTGCAATTTAAAAGATTCAATTTCAAACTTGACCAACAATTTGCAAAAATAAAATTCTTTTAGCGAGTAGAACGTATGCTCAAGTCGTTAGTTGGATCTGAATAACTCAGAACATTTATCATTATTCTTGCCATTTGCAGTACCAAATTCTCACACTACTGCATTGTAGTAGACAAGACCAGGGATGGTAGGCAGACTCTTGGCACACAATGATGAACTTACTCTCTTCATTCTTGAGCAAGTTGCTTTACTTCACTAGAGAGCTGCATAACCTTTGTGGTGTTGTGTTCTAGACACAAATGGATAATGAAAGATTTACAGTTTTCTCTGCTAGAGGCTCAGCCAACTAAAACCAGTTATGCAAGTCTGTGGTTACGGTTACTGCCACAGTTACCTTGAACAAGTTGTTAAATCAAGTTTTTTGTCTACAAATAAAACTAAATGAATCGCCGTATTGCTAATATTTATGAAAGCACTTATAAACTGTGAAGAGGCCCTAAAAAAGGAATAGATGGTTTTATACAAGCCGAGAGCATAGTTTATTCCAATCTTAATAAGTTGAACTAAGTAACTATTAACTGAAGAGAATATCAAGTTCACAAAAAAATTATTCATTGTAAAACAGTTAACTTGTAAAAATCTCCTTATTCTGCACTCATCAGGTTATTTAGGAAACAAAGTATTAAAAAAAAATCAATATAAAACACTTCTAAAATCAGAATGGTTTTGTTACATTTTCTAATAACAACTGAATGAACATAAAATGTCACGTATTTTTACACAAAGACATATCGACATATTCGATTGATAATTTAAAACTGAGGATAATCAATTTATAAGACACATTGAAAAATTTAGAAATTTAAGATTTTAGAAAGAATTTAATTTCATTTAACACAAGAATTGATAACAAATGATGTTTTTGCTGAGAATTTTTTTCTCAAGGATGTTAAAATAATTAAAGTTCATAACAACTTTATTTTTATGGATGTTTTGCTCAAAATCTTATGATCAAACTGTTTTTAATAAAAGGGTATTTTTGAACCAAAATTAAAATAATAGGCTCTTAACTTTCTTACAATGTGATGAAACTGGTTCAACACAAAGCTTTAAATATTTTTTTGCCCAGGTGCAATAGTAACAGTCAAGTATTCCAATACAAATTATCACTTTTATTTTTGAGAAAACTTTCTAGGAATGAAATTTAGTATTTTGGTATTCGAACGATGCTTATATTATGTTATCCAACAAAAGGTCAACTCGGACAATGATGACCGGGTCTGGACCCCTGTCACACCAGTGTGTTGTGTGCAGATACAGTAGAGGCCGTTGTAGTAGCCGTTGTCACACCAGTGTGTTGTGGGCAGATACAGTAGACCGTTGTAGTAGCCGTTGTCACACCAGTGTGTTGTGGGCAGGTTAGTCAGGGCCTATAACCACTAGGCTGACTAGGCTGCAGCCTAGGGCGCCAGCCAGCCAGGGGCGGTACTGGGCGAATTTTTTAAAGAATAAAAAAAACTAGAAATTCCCGCGCCTGCTTTTGTGTAAATATAACGAATAGTAGTGACGATGCTATTTGTTAGTACGGTTTTGTACTTCCTCACAACTCTATCGGGCGTAGTTCCTGAGACACCAAATGATAGCAGCACATTCTGGGCAGTAGCAGGGCAGGCCAAAAAAAATTGAACACACTGTAATACCTGGGGCCAAAAACTTTAGGTTTTTGATCATTTGATTAACAACAGGAATTATTTCACTTTAATCAGAAGTTTGTACTTGATGACATATATTTTTTTAAATTATTGGTAGGGGGGTTGGTGGTTTATGACTGTACGATGATTTTTGGGGTTGAGGGGTCTAAAAATGGGCATATGCGATGACTGCGATGATGTAATTTATCGACGGCCCACATCTGTGTCAGATGTGGCCAAAAAGACAAGCAGTGATGGTGTAAGTTGCAAGGGCAAAAGCAGAGACCAATTGTCGTTGGCGCCGCGGCCGGTATCACCCGTGAGAGTAGTTGCAAGTGCTAGTACGAGTACAGCTGGAAGCAACCTGGAAGCAGTAACATTGACAGTAACGTTTTGCTGATTCAGCATTGTGGAAAGTGAATGAGGAACTGCCGTGAGTATATAATATCATGGTGGATGAATTTGTCCAACTATTGGCTGATCACATGAGAAATGAAATTGTGTCAGAGATCAAAATGGCCAATTATTTTTCTTTCATTGTTGACTCAACACTGAATATATCAAATATGGATCAATTAACATTTGTCATTTGTTTCGTTTCATCTGATGGGCAAAGGAATTTTTTTTAACGTTCACCCACATTGTGGTCACAAAGGTGAAGACATGAAAAAGGCTGTCGTGTCCACTCAAGAATCTCTGGACTTAAACATAAGTGACTGTAGAGGGCAAAGTTATAAAAATGCCAGCAACATGTCAGGATGCTATAAGAGGTTACAAAACTAAAGGAACTAAAGGTTACAAGGTACTAAATCCACTCGCTCACTACATTCCTTGTGCACTACGTCCATTCGCTGCAACTAGTAAGCTCTGCAGCTGCTGGAAGTAGTCAAACTTCTGTAGAATATTTTGCTCTAGAACAGCAATTTTTTTTATTCTTCCAACACGCGATGGGACACACTATGACAGAGACTCAATAACATCAAAGACTCTTTCAAAAACTTGATGGAGTGCACAAGCTGATGCAAGTAAAAATAAAGCGATGTACAAGTGTTACAAATCCATTATTGCAGCGTTACAGCAATTAAATTCAAGCGAGAAAGACAGCAAAGAAATCCAACTTGAAGCAAAACAACTATTAGAGAAACTTCAATTCTTAGAAATGACACTGATGATTTGCTTTTGGAATGAAGTTCTCACGAAGTTTCAAGATGTAAGTGAAAAACTTCAAGGAAAAAATGTAGACTTTGATGAGGCTGTGTTGCTGGGAGTACGTTTGACAGCCATAAGAGATGAAGAATTTTTCAAATTTTTTAAAGCAAAAGCAATGTGTGGCACTGAGGAATATAGAAAAGATAAGAAGAGGAAGAAAAAACTGAAGTTACCTTATGGTGAGACTACAGAGAGACATACTGAGTTCAGTGGCCGGAAGTCATGTATAACTGATTGTTATAATTATTGTGCTAGCGACACGCTTCATAGCCATCTGGCGAGAAGAAAGGACATGTTGAGAGACACTTTCAGATTTTTGTGGATCAAGGATGAAATAGAAAAGAATTACCTGAGAGAAAAGGCAAAATAGATTGGTAAAAATGTATCCCTCTAACTTGGACACCACATTTCCTGATGAATTTGTATATATGAAAGCATTTTTGGAAGAAAATGGAACATTTTACTAAGAAGAGAAATTAATACTTGAGTCAAAATAAAAAAGCAAAAGCAATGAAAGAGACATCATTGGGAACTATAGCTTATAGATTAACGAAACACCTAAGATCATTGAAGATGGAATCACTGTTCCCTAATGTAGAAATAGCTTTAAGGATATTTTTGAGTATGGCTGTCACAAACTGCAGTGGAGAGGGGTCGTTTTCTGCTCTGGGTCATGTGAACAACTTTCTGAGATCTACAATAAACCAGGATAAAATTAAGGCTCTTGCCCTTTAGTTCATAGAAAGTGAATTGGTAAAAACGGTGTCTTTTGTTAAAGTAGTGGAATCATTTGCAACTGAAAAGTTGAGGAAGAAAGACTTTACATGAACAGGATATCATATGCAAGTGACATTAAAAAAATAAAGATTTTGTAATTATTTTTTAAGCTAAAGGATAATTTTGGTTCGATATTATTCTGCAAAAAAAATAATATGACAACATTTTGATAAAGATGATGTTAAAAATGATACTACTCTATCTCAATAAAAAATATATTGAATGTGGGTAACATATTGTTTGAAATCCCTTTAACTTTGTTAATAGTTTGTTGCTTTTAATAATTTTTCTAAGGTAACAATTGTTTTGGCAATAAGAATGCTTTGTTAATTTTATATAATTTAAATTTAATTTTTGCAGAGGTGAGTTGACCAAGAGTAAAGGTACAGTAGAGGCCTTTGTCATACTAGTGTGTTGTGTGCAGGTACAATAGAGGCCGTTGTCACACCAGTGTTATATGCAGGTAAAGTAGAGGCTGTCGTCACACCAGCGTGTTGTGTACAGGTACATTAAAGGCCGTTGTCACACCAGTGTTGTGTACAGGTACAGTAGAGGCCGTTGTCTCACCAGTGTGTAGTGTGCAGGTACAGTAGAGGCCGTTGTTACACTAGCGTGTGTTGTATGCAGGTACAGTGGGCCCGTGCCCGGCGGGTCATCACTTTGTCGTGCCCGAGGCCGAGAGTGTCGCCTTCACGGACCCGGTCCATGCGCAGTGCCAGTGCAAGGCAGGTCACATCCGCTGGGACGACGACGGCGTCTGCTACCGGCCCTTCACCCGCGGCCCCTGTCCTCAGGGCCAGATGTTCAGCATCGAAACTAAGGTAAACAAATATGGGATGCAACATCTTTTTTGCTGAATTATGATGATTCCCCCGTCAAAAACCCCTAAATGGATTAAATAATTCTTCATCAAAACTGCTCATGCATTATTAACTCATTATTACTCCTCAACTCAAGTTAATGGTCCCGACTAACCAAATATATTGGGTCGCTCTAGCTCCACTTCCTGTGTTGAATTTATTCACTGTATTTGTGGATTGTGGTTTACTATTTATGTTCCTCAAACATCTTAAAATATGTTTGCTTTTGATGAAGAAGTGTTTGAAAAGAAGCTTCTTGCCTTGAAGGACACTTCAAGAGCATCTCCAGCCTCTTGTAGTGATGTCTGACCAGCCTCAGCACCACAAGAAGATTGAAATAACAGGAAGGTAGTACCTCAAAACATTAGAGCTAAGTGAAACTTTCCATGAGAAACAAGGATATACAAATACACAAAGTTTGGCAAACGGGTGGAAAAGCTAAAGAGTGAAGCACTCACAATCAATTACTAAGTTATTCAAGGCAGATCTCTCGGGCCTGTCTGTTTTTAATCTCCATTGATAATATTTCAAAAATGATCCTTAACGGTAAACTTTTTTGTTTTGTAGATGACACCTTAATATACGTTACAGGGAAAACTTGAAAGAGGTGCGATCTAAAGCTCAACATGATTTAATGATTTTAAGTAAATGGTTTGACTGAAATGTTCTATTGCTTCATATTTCAAAAACAAAATTTATTCCCTTTCCTCTGAGACTTAATAAATATTAATTTTTAGATAGCATAAAAATCCGCAAATGTGATGATTATAATGTAATGTGTAATTGTGATGCTTTAGAGAAAGTAGATGTTTACAGATTTTTTTAATGTTAAAAGCAAAGAGCTTTCTTTAATATTAAGAACACTGCCTGCGCCCCATCGACCGGCCGGTAGTTTGGCCCGACCGGACGGTAGCGTGCACTTTTTTAACCTATTCAGCCCCAGTGTAACCACACTCCGGTATAGTCAGGCGCTGTTTCATCCGTGACTGCGTAGGACAGTGGCTGTCTTTTGTCACAAGTCATTCGTAATTATTGTTCCTCGTTCTCTTACTGTGTCTAGTGGATTCAATAATGCAATAGTTGTTTGATGATAAGGCTCAGAGCCAAACCACGATTGCTAACAATGGTCTACCACTCCCCAGGAGGATGCTGCTAACTCGACGGCCTCCTGTGTGCCCGTGCCCTGCCCCCCCGGCCGGCTGTGGTTCCCCGGGGTGTCTGGGTGCCACCGGGTGGGCTCCCCGGGTCCCTGCCCCCCGGGACAGGTGGTGCTGTTCCAGGACTCGGTTCGCACCTCTGTGGAGGGCGTCTCCTACCGTGGCATGTGCGGATGTGCCACTCGCGACGACAGGTGAGGCAATAACTGGCATACCGTTATTATTGTTTTTTATTTATTCTTATACTTTATGTAAACCACCGGTTAAGTTAAAACCATTATTCCTTAATAAAAAAAACATAGGTCTGAACATATGAATCATTTCTTGATTAGCATGATACGTGTTGTTGTATTCACTGGATGTAAATAAAAAAAGTCTTACAACACTTAAAAATATATTTACACTTATACTGTATTTACATACAAGATGGTAAATATACATAAGCGGTGGAAAACGGCAAAGTCTCTCATTGGGCCTGATGATGATTGGTGTGAACAAACAAAATCGATCGCCATTTTCCACCATTTGTATATACAAATGGTGGAAAATGGCGATCGATTTTAAATATATATTTACCATCTTGTATGTCAATTCAGTATACGTGTACATATATTTTTAAACGTTGTAAGACGTTTTTCATCTGCATCCACTCTGATCATATGCTACAAAGAGTTCTGCAAATCTGTGACTGGTACCAAGACTTTTTTTAGAAAGTCGGTAACAATTAGTTGTACTAAAAAAAGTACATTGCGAAGCCTGACAAAAATAATGTAATGTTAGAGTGTAATTACAATATAAATATGCAAAACAATTTTGTTAAGACACAAGACAAGGAACATAACAAGAACTCGAATAGCTTGTCTCGCATAATACGGCATGTACAGCAGAAAGCAAAACAATCATGTTGTCGTACAAGTACACTCCAGCTGGGACAGGGCGAATACGAGAGAGATAAAATGAGGCATACCAACCAAACCATGTACATTTTATTTGGTAGGCCTCACTCTGTTCTAGCGAGATAACTTTGCTTAAGCTATTATATTTGCGTAGCGTTGTTTGGGAAATGAAATCTGGCGGAATAGAGTGAATCTTTTCACGGCTCCTAGTAGAAATGGCTTTTGTTGAGTCTATAAAACTTGCTGTATAGTTGCTAACTTACAAAAACAATGACAAATTTGAGTCAGTTGTGGAATTTGTATTTTAATATTTATATGTTTCCTCATCCAATAACAATTTGCGCTCTGAATTTCAACAATAAGACACAAGAAACAAAACAAAAATTGACATTCAAAAACATAGACTTTCATTTTTTACTAAAAAAACAACATATATGGGCTCCAAATTTTGGAATATTTTACCGGTTGAAATTAGAGAAATTCAGGAATTTAATTTTAAAGGGAAATCAAATTAAATTTTAAAAAAGTCATTGCTAGCTGAAATCCCCCATAAAGTGGTCATATTTGTAAAATTTATGTACAGTTCCGACGTCATGACCTTACACAACCTATGTTTTACCCAACAAACAGATCGTTCTACCCGACTCTCCGCGCAGACGAGAGAAGCACACAGTACGGGCGTTGTGGAGCACAGAGTCGCAGGGAGGACAACAGAGTGGATCCAGACTCCACAGGTCTTGGGAGTTCAAAGGAAGTGGGTGAAAACCGCAGTAGGTGAGTACAAATGTTTATATATAGCTTTAAAACTTCTTATGGTTTTTAATATAATAATATTAGAGTTTGGGTTTATACGAGACTGGAGATTTTCACCAACATATGTTTGTACTGGCAGGAGGAGATCACTTCAAAATGCAGTGATCCATAAAGCAGTGGTGCTTTTATTATCTGTCCACGGACAGGTGAGATGATTGATTTTGGGAGTAAAAATAGTTCTTTGAGGACTGCCTTTTAAGATAATATTGCTTACATCCTTGCAGGCCATAGAGGGCTCTCTGACTGGTCTTTACCAATACAGAGTCGACAATGGCTATAGTAATTATAAGCTGTCATTGTTCTGGTAAGTCTATTGGCTGTCCGGATTGAACAGCTTCCTGTTCACCTTGGTTCCTCCTTGTCTCTCTGGGAACTTTGATTCCTAGCTGAGCTTGGATACTGTTATATCTAGTTATATCTATTGGTCTGTATTATAAAAAATCATATGTTTTAATGTCATTTCTCACTACTGTTTACATGATGGTCAATGTTTAAGAAAACAAAGATTGTACAAATAAAATACATTCAAAACTATTTTCAATATTCATTACTAGGATTTTAAAGTGGCGACGAGGATGGGACAATCGGGGATACTCTTACAACGGCTATTCAAGGTATGTCTCAAGCTCACCCTACAAGAAATATAACTTTGATTTCCAACTTTGACGCTTTTGATAGTAGTAAAGAATCATTTACTCAGTACAAAGAAAGGTTTGAAAACTACCTGAAACTAAAAAATGTTTTTGCTGACAAAGATCTTTGTGCTCAGATTTTTCTAAATAGCCTAGGGTCTTCTGGTTATGACTTGTTGAGTACGCTGTCTTTACCTAGAAAGGTCACTGACCTGACGTATGATGACATCACAACCGTGCTGGGAAATCATTTTCCCAAACAAAATGAAATTGTTCAACAACATCAGTTTTTGTCAAAGGTTCAACAACCCGATGAGTCAATATCCGACTATGTAACTTCTCTCAAAAAACATATATCTTCGTGTAACGTCACCTGTTCTGCTTGTCATGCTCCAGTCTCTGATCTGTTCCTCAGAGCACAATTCATCAGGGGCATAAGGGATTCATCCATTAGGGAGAACCTTCTTCAACAGGAGGACTTGACCTTCGATTCTGCTGTACGACGAGCTTTGGCCATTGAAGCTTCAAAGATTGATAGCAATGTAATTAATGAGTTTACCAGGCATCAGACTGCAACCGACACGTCCGTCCACAAGGTGACAATGCAGTCGACCACTGGGCACTGCTCATCCCGCGGACATAGCCGTGGCGGCTCCACCTCTTCCGTGAGGGAGTCTACGGGCACACGCCATCCGCTCGAGAACCAACGTCGGGGGCACGTTGATTTGACCACACTGGGATTGAGTGGCCTTTGTCTTCGGTGTGGCAAGCACAATCACACTTCAAATAAGTGCACTATCCACCGTTCTCGACTTCGCTGTAAGGAATGTAACAGAGAAGGACATGTTGCGAAGGTATGTATTAAATCCTTGTTATCAAGACAAAATAAGACAGCTTCGATACAACTCTTGCATCCCGATGGCGACAACAAGACCCTTACATCAGACGATGATGATGATCTTTACGGTGTAGGACAACTTAGAAATATTTATGACATACATTTGTCAGACACGGATAAATTTATTACGACTGTTCTTATTAACAATCTACCTCAAAAATTTGAAGTAGATTCCGGTTGCGCACACACCCTTATTCCTGTGGGAGATTTCAATCGGCTACATATTTCAATGGACTCACTTCGACCGACACCTATCAAATTTCGATCTTATACCAACGAAGTAATTTCACCTTTGGGTATAGCTACGGTACATGTAGAATCTAATGGAATTTCATCGTTTCAGCAACTTTTTGTTGTTCCCAATGGATACAGTCCACTGTTGGGCCGAACATGGATCCGCCATCTACACATTAACTTAAATAACATTGATGAAATATCAGAAAGGGATAATGTCATCAATTCTGTAAGTGACGATATCGATGATCTTATCATTAAAATAGAAACACAACTCAGGAAACTTCGCACAGAATTGGACATGATACGGCCAGCTAGCAAGTCCACAATTCAGGAGTGTTACCCACCAGTGCCACGCTCCTTCAGGGAGGGGGAAAGGGTCCTAGTATGTATGGAGGCCAAATGGAAATTCGGCAAAGTGATAACTAGGCTTGGAGCACTCAATTACAGCGTTCAACTCGACTCTGGATATGTCTTAAAGAAACACATAAACCAACTGAAACGAACGGAAGTTCCTGAAACTGACACCATAATCAAGAGACCCCATAAAGATTCACAAAAACCTGATTCAGAAAATTATGCAAATAAAAAGGTTACATTCAAGGAAACCCTTGAGAATTCTGATATAACAATTTTTCGTCCTTCGACCACTATTCATCACCCTAACATGAATTCACCTGTTGTCACTCGACCACCACGTCCACGACATACATCAAGAAAGGTTATGCCACCAAACCGATTTAGTCCTTGAATACTTCCTCAGTGCCGAAGAATCTGTTATATCTAGTTATATCTATTGGTCTGTATTATAAAAAATCATATGTTTTAATGTCATTTCTCACTACTGTTTACATGATGGTCAATGTTTAAGAAAACAAAGATTGTACAAATAAAATACATTCAAAACTATTTTCAATATTCATTACTAGGATTTTAAAGATACCCAGTCAGGTCTGAGTCCTGTGGGGAGTTGAGGATCGTCCTGGCTTGTCCATCTGGGAGGGGATGAGGGACCCTTATCCGACAAACTTCTAAACGTCCGCTAGTCTGGAGGCGAATCAACCTGGGAGAGACTCTTCACAACAAGGAGAGCTCCCAAGTGGAGGTCCTTGTCTGGGGATGCTTGGGAGGTCTCGGGTTAGAGGGTGAGTCATTCCTGGAGGACAGGTTGGAAACGTGCCTCTCTTCCTTCAGGGGCAAGGCTGACTGACCAAATCATACCTTTACACCCATAGCTGCACAATATCCCAAGGGAGGCGTGCCTAGCTGGCAATGCTGGGGCTTTCATTCCTCTAAAGTCTAACAGTCTACATCCTTTGCAGGTGCGAGGGCAAGAGGGGGTTCGTTCAGTGGACAGATGGGTCCTGCCAGCAGCTGTACACCAGGGGGCCGTGCCCGGCGGGGCAGTGGCTGGTCCCCGCCAAGGGCCAGCGCCAGGGGCGGGGGCAGAGCAGCGGGGGCAGGTGTGAGTGCCTCCCATCGTTTACCTCTACTGTCGACCCCACGACTAGAGAACTCGTCTGCCACCCTCCTTCTGTTACCATCGCTAGATACCTCAACAAACTGGCTGCCGACGCTGCATGACAAGCTTCGTAAATAAAACCGGTAGAATAAAATTTAAGTAATTAAGTATTAAAGTAAGAAAAAAGTCTACAGAATTAAAAAATTCCATCAGGCAAAAAAAATATCATGATATGTGAAAATTCTGATAACTTAATTGACCTATCACGACTTTGGCATTTCCAGAAAAATTTTAGATTCATTAAACTCAATACAGGCTCCCCCCCTGTTCAGGGGTTCCCCTACCTGTTCATCAAGTAGGTTGTACAAGTCTTAACACATCACATTCAGGAAACCTGATGAAAAACGAAATTAGACTGATATAGTTTAAATAGTAAGCTGAAGACATCATACCAGAAAGCAAAAACCTCAGGTTCACATTATCCCACAATATTACCGTTATCAATGATTGTACGAAACCATTATTAATAGATTATGTGAGAATATTTATTTTGTAATTTTTGTACAAAGAAAAATGTAATATTCTGTTTTAAGCTGCAGACATCCATTGACTTCGACATTCTCACAAGAGTGTCTAGTCTATGGTTATTTTGTCTGAACATTATGACTGTATTTGTTACCACTTATTCATAAGTTTCTCATGCACCTAATTTATGAAAAAAAATTATGTATGTATAGGTTACAGTTAAAAATAGATAATTTACAAGAGCATTATCCCAGTGTCCCTCAAAGGCCCCCCCTAATGTTTCATTCAATGTTTCACTTACAATATTTTTTCACCTTGAATCAGGTGAGTTTTGCTAGTCATTTTTATTTAAGGGTAGGTTGAATAACAATTTTTTAAAGTAAGTGATCATTTTAAAGAGGAATCAACGCTGATAACTACGCCACAATGGTCCGATTCTAAATTAAATTTTACGAATATCTTTAAAAAAAGGATATATAAATCCACTTTTACAAGGATTGTTTTGTTTTAAACTAACTTAAAACCTGCAACCTGCAAAACCTGCAAACTTCATTGTTCCTTGTAGTGCATTTAAAAGATGATTCGAAATTTAAAAAAGGGAGAGGACTCGGGTATTATGGAATTCCTAGGAAAAATTACATCTCTTCACTTGTAAAATTTTAGGTTTGTAATGTTTAGAAATGTAAATGTTTTGTGTACAGAATTTTTGTATTTAATTTTAAAACCTACCAAATAAATTTTATTTATAAGACACCTGTACATAGTTAGTTTTAACTATAAAAAATAAATTAATAAGCAAAACTAATGTGGTTTTATTATTTTCCTAAATATTTTGAATTTCTCATTTGTAGTGTAAAAATAAATTAAGTTATTAAAAAATTTTAATTCACCAATTTAATTTGGAGACCTAAAAATGAATAATTAATTTTTCATTCAGCTTCATAGGATATTCTTGCTTCAGGCTTCAATTCTTCAAATAGTTTAATATCAACTCCGTTAATTATGTGCTGAGCGAAGTGTTTCGCATTGCAAGAGAAGGGACAATCAACAAATAGAGGTTTATTGGTTTATGGTTATTGACCTAAAAATAAGTAATTAAAAGTTTGTACTCACTCAAGTTTCTTTTGCAAGTCAGCAACAAAACCTTCTAGACTTGCGATTCTTCGATCCCTGTTCTCCAGTTCCCCCTCCAGTCGTACATTTTGTTCTGTTTTCTCATCAAGCTTGAGCTGAAATAAACATACCCATAATGAAATGTTTGCCATAACAAACAAGTTGATAAAACACAAATTCAAGATTAAATCTGGAATTTGGTTTAACGTCTTCATGAGAAAACAAGTAGAATAAAACAAGATAAGTAAAACAATAAGACAGATCTTAGAAAAAATTTTATTTGGCTCCTTAAAAGCAATGGTTTTGGTTAAGGCCCTAATGGCTGTTTCTTATTAATCTTAATATGTTGTTCTAGCTTCAACCTTCCTCCTGGAGACTGAGTTAACTTTCAATATTTCAGTTGTGAAACTTGTTTTTGCTAATCAGTAATGGCAAAGGTTTCTAAAAGTCTAAATAAAACTATTAACAACTCATCGTCACCGGGAATGAATTTCATACAAATAGCAAGATGCTACAACTATACCCTTGAACTGATATGACTTTTAACCCAAACAAACCAAATCTTTTGCCAAAAACATTGATTTCAAACAGTCCAGCTACTCAAGTTATTTGAGGAAGTGTACCTGTACTGAAAAGGCTTCGATAAGTATTACTTAAATGAGAAAGATACTATTGGGAGTAACGCGCCACCTTTGACAATACACATAGTAGACTGCTAGCCCACTGGCTAAGTATACACGCAAAGTTTTGACTTAGATCATTGGTTTTTAAGGCTAGCTGAACTCCCTAAGCCTCTTCCACCTGACACAATTTTGGTGACAATAGATGTAACTTCCTTGTACACTAATATACCGCACACACATGGCATATCAGCAATAGAATTTTTCCTAGATCAACGTACCAAGCACTCACAACCCTCTACTGCATTCCTTCTTAACCTTGCTAGATTCATCCTTGAAAAGAACAACTTTCAATTTGAGGGGAAACACTTCTTACAAGTCAAGGGCACAGCAATGGGAACCAGAATGGCCCCCTCTTTCGCCAACCTCTACATGGGGAAATTAGAACAGGCTTTTTTAAGAACCCAAATAAGTCAGCCATTGTGCTGGTTCCGGTTCATAGACGACATTTTTGTCCTATGGACTTCTGGCCTAGACTCCCTCAACCAGTTTTTAAGTAATCTCAACAAATTCAGCCCCCTTAGATTCACTAACAACATTTCAACCGCAGAGATCGTCTTCCTAGACCTCAAAATACAGATTCAAGATGGTCAGATTCAAACCAGAGTCCACTTCAAACCTACTAACCACCTGCAATACCTCCACTTCGAGAGCAGTCACCCCACCAACACCAAAAGATCCATCCCGTACAGCCAAGCCATAAGAGGAAAACGCATTTGCTCCACAGACCAAGAACTTCAGAAATTCAACAACACAATAACTGAAGCTTTTGTGAAGCGAGGAAACCCCAGAAACTTAGTAAATAACCAAATCTGCTTAGCCCAGTCAGAAAACAAACACCATCCGAAGAAAGCCAATCGCCCCAACATATCTCTCATCACTAATTACCATCAAGGCCTACAGTCGCTGAACTTGATCCTCAAGGACGGTTTCAAGATCTTACAAGCATCAACACACACCAAGAACTTCCTCCAAGAACCCCCAACAACAGTTTTCAGACAACCACTAAACCTCAGAAACATCCTAGTTCAGCCAAAAATCCCTGACCCCAACAATAGGCCTAAAACAACCCCCCCCCCCCAAGGCTCACTTTCCCTGTGAAAACAAACGATGCAAAACCTGTGAAATCAATCAGCCTAGTACCTCCTTCACAAGCACAAAAACTAGACAAAATTTCAAAATCCAGGGTCATAACAAATGTGCCACAGAAAACATTATCTATCAACTACAGTGTAAAATGTGCGAAGCACAATATGTAGGCTCATCTACCAATAGCCTAAGGACTAGGATGAATGGCCACAGGCAAGACGTCAGCACAAAATACAAAGACAAACCGGTAGTAAGTCATAACGAATCCATCTTCAACAATTGTTTCTCTGCTAAAGTAGTAAAATCCTTGCCCCCCCCATTGTAACCAATCACAGTTAAGATGATGGGAACTGGCCTACCAGTGGTTCACTAAATCTAGAGAACTACCAAACCTTAACCTCAGATGAACTCCTTACCCCAAACCACTAACCCTACCCAAACAAAATAGCAGGCTTCAACTGCCAATATTTATTGTGCTTCATATAGTGTATATAGTGTAAATAGTTTACAAGATGTGTTATATGTTTGTTCAGTGTGGCAACACTGAAAAGGACAATTTCCAGGGATCAAATTCATTCATTTCCTGGTTGAGAATGGTGTCAGTGACACCGAAATATTCCAATTGTGTGTAATTATCAGTGTACTATCACCTTGAATAACTTTCATTCAGGTACAGAGGCGGATCCAGAGGGGGGTGCAGGGGGCGCGCGCCCCCCCCCTCACGAGAAAAAATAGTTACATGTTTAATATATTAAATTATTGGTTTTGTTGGATTCAAAGATTTTTACGAACTTTTAATCCTGAAACTGCGGTCCGTTACAATACATTAATACGTTAATCAAATACGTTAATCGAACTACAAAAACTATCAAACTAAATCCGGAGAAATTTATATAGTATCACCATAAAAACAGCGTGCGTGCCACGCAATGTGTTGTGTTGGCTGCATTGCGGTCCCGCGAGTGTCCTTGAGCCCACTGCCTTGCCACTTGCCTGTGTTTCGTTGCTTTGTGAGTTGTTTCTTGAGTGAGGTGAACGTTTGCATTGTCTATGATGGATCGTTTTGTGGTTAAGAAGAGGAGGATTGAGGCAGAGACTGATGGTTTGCAACGAGTTGGTGTTGAACAAAATATTGACAGGCCTAAAACTACGACATCTTCAGATTCATTACAAGTTGATGTAAGTACCGGCGGTACGACACATCCGTCGACATCGTACTCTGAACATGAGCACATCCATGTAGAACTATGTTCTCTTGATGTTGGCTGTCATTTAGACAATATTTTAAAATTGACTGACCATGAAAAATATCAGATTTTGACAAAACATTGGCAACCAAATAAAGAGTTTAAATTTCCAACTTCTTCTCATATTAAAAGAGGTCGTGAGGAATTAAGAAGGCCTAACATCGGTCACTGAGAAATACCAATGGTTAGTGTTCTCTCAATCTCAGCAAGGGCTCTTTTGTAAATATTTTGCTGTATTTTGCCAAAATAAGATGGTAGGTGGCCAGAACAATGTACGTGTAAACAAGTTAGTCTCCGAAACTTTGAACAAGTACTCTAAATTATCAGGTAAAGATGGTGACTTAGAGTCCCATGCTGCTACATAATACCACAAAGAGGCTGAATGTGATGCCAAATCTTTTGTTTCAGCATTTGAAAATCCTAATTTGGAAACTGCAAATATTTTAAACGAGAACAGAAAATCACAGATCATGCAAAACCGGTCTAGGCTAGTACCGATTATTAAAACTGTTTTGTTGCATGGCAGGCAAAACATACCCCTTAGGGGTCACCGAGATGATGGCAGTATAAGTGAAACAGACTTAAGGGATAACCCAGTACATAATGATGGCAATTTTAGGGCCCTGCTTCGTTTTAGAGTAGACAGTGGCGATATTCAGTTAGGAGAACATTTGAAGAGTGCTGGTGCCAATGCCACCTACATTAGCAAAACTACAGCTAATGATTTAATAAACTGTTGCGGTGAAGAAATCTTAGAAGTTGTTAAACAAAAGGTCTCAGATGCACAATACTACTTCATTATGTTTGACGAAACCACAGATGCATCTCACACATCACAGCTAAGTCTGTCCCTACGTTATCTCTATAATAATATAATTAGAGAGGACTTTGTTGGATTTGTTGATGTGCATGAATCAAACTATTATGAGGCGGACATAAGTGAAACAGAGCCTGTCATAACAGGAGAAATTTTAGGACAGTCTGTTTTAAAAATGATGAAAGACTTGGGCCTAAACCCAAACTATGTACTGTGTAGGAATAAGTTGTGATGGGTGCTCAGTTAATATGTCTGAAGTACGAGGGGCCGTAAATGAAATAAAAAAAGAAGCAAAGAACAGTACTCTTAGTGCATGTAAAAATCATGCGTTAAATTTGACAATTTCAAAGTGCAGTAAAGTACAAAGAGTTCGCAATGCCATAGGCACAGTAAAAGAGGTAACAAGATTTTTCAATTCATCAGGAAAAATGAATTTTGTTTTAAAAAAAGTGCTGGGCCACCAGATGCGTAGTTATTGTGAAACTCGATGGGTGGAACGCCAAGAGTCGGTTTTGGAGTTCACAGAAGACTTGCCAAAAATTGCACAGGCACTTCTAAATTTATCAAAATGGCGTGATAGCTCCACATCAATCAAGGCAAATAACTTATTGAGTGCCATTTCAACATGCGACTTCATAATTACTATGCATTGCTTGAGTGACATATCTGATGCAACCATTGTACTCAGTAAATATCTTCAATCGGAGACCATAGATTTGTGTTCTGCCAGAGACAAAGTTTCACACGCTAAGAAAGTGCTACAGGAAAAAAGAGAGAAGTCTGACCAGTTTTTTCCGTTGGTGTTTGAGATTGCAGAAAAAACAATGAAAATGATGGACGTTGAAATGAGCAAACCCAGAATAGCAGGAAAACAAATGAACAGAGCGAACTACCCACCACCATCATCAACAAGCAGCACTAAGGAAATAATAATGAAGTATTGGGAGGTTTCAGTGTACAATGATATGCTAGACAACGTAATTAGTGACATGAACGACCGATTTTCGGACTCTTTGGAGTGTTATTTACTAAATATGTTTGTCCCAGTAAATCTAGAAAAGACTAAAGATCTTAAGTCCAGTTTCGAACCAGTATGTGAAAAATATAGAGAATTGCTGTCCATAAAGAAGGAAGCCATGATTATGAAGCTCGTCAATGAAGAGCACTCTTTAAAAAATGCTTACAACTACGGTTCCTTTGCAAATATAAACAAGGCTATGAAATGTTATGATGATCTCCATGCCAGCAGCTATCCTCTACTCAAAAGCTTGCTGCATGTTCTACTCACTTTACCAATATCAGTAGGTAAGTACGATTTACTTATACAGATCTATTAAGTTCAAACTTCCTGTTGAACACAAAGGGTAAAGTTAATTATAATGAATGTGGGTTTTTAAACAAGCTGTGGTTCTTACAACACTTTTTTTTAATTTGACCTAACTAAAAGACGTTTGTGTTACAATTCACTTTCGGCACCAAAGTACAGTATAGGCCTACTATATTAATACAGCATGCCAATATAACATTATACTGGTATCTAGCGCCAAAACCAAATTAACATCAAACAATTTGCTTGGTGATAAAAATACTACATTATCTGTCTTACAGTTAAAAATTACTACATTTACATTGGTTACATAAGGATTTTTTTTCACAGCAACAGCTGAGCATTCATTTTCTACCCTGAGGAGAGTGAAAAACTGGATGCGAACAAGAATGAATGAAGACCGTTTGAACGGACTTTGTTTGATGCACGTCCACAGGGACATTGAAGTTAATATCGACCATGTTATTAAGCCGCAGGATTGAGTTCCAGGTTTAAGTAGGCCATAGACAAAAGTAATCTTTTTCCATGAAAGTTTATAGGTTATTTTGTATTGAATAACTCTTTGAATTTTTGTCAAATTTGTAAGTTAAGGATTTTTTTTAGTTTTGCTGGTTTTCAAATCATAAATAAATATTAAACAATTTAATGAACTTATTGCCTTGATTTCCTTTCCTTAATTTGTTGAAACTGATTTTTTGCTATAGCGAAAAGTAATTTATTTATTTGCCAACGGTTAAACCATTATTACAAAAAGTAAACATATACAAGTTACAATAACAATATTCATGCAAGTGAGGGAGTGGTGTGCTAGAATATCTACCATGGTATATAAGTATTGTTTCCTTACTAATGTTTCCAATGTCCACAATACAAATTATGCAAACAATCAAAACTTTCAGTCTACAATAAAAAGTTATACAAAAGTCTTTGGGAATTTACAGAAAATCGGCTTTAACAATTTTTAAACTTAATTGCCAGTTTAACAGTGGTACTGCAGGTTACAAAAAGGTACTTTTGTGCAAAAAAGGTCAAACATTTCAAAAGTGCTGTGGAAAACATCAAAACGCAGTATTTATGGCCTACATTTTAAAAATTTTTCTGGGGGAGGACCCCCCTACTCCCTGGGGGGTATTCCATACCCCCAGACTCCCCGGTGCGCCCCCCTTGCAAAATTCCTGGATCCGCTCCTGTTCAGGAAGGCCTGCTATCCTTCCTAAAGTTTTGACTTGGTCGTACATATTGTATACTGGTGTCAATAGTAAACAAATGTGTTTAACCAGGGTGTAGTTAAAATATAACATTAAATAGTTACTGAGAACCTAAATTTTAACTGTACCATATCTAAGTTTCTACCGCGGTTTTGGAAAATTAACCGCATATCCATCTTCTGTCTATAAGTAGAAATAATTGGGATGAACCGAGCACCTTAACACGTTCGCTACCAACATGTTAAAAAAACCATTACCACAGCTTGAAGTCTACTATAGTTGACGTGCGAAACTTCCCACAGCCCGACATCAACTATAGTAGACACAAGGGTCAGTCATAGCAAACCGACGTCAACTATGTTTAACGTGGACATACTTTGTTATAATTGTGTTTTACTTCGTAACGATCTGCTTTTTTGACTTAAATTTTGTGTGTCGGTCCACAGGAAAGTCCCCAGAACAAGCAGACGTTGTGGTCTTCGTTTGTGATATTTTTTTTGGCAGCCTGTTGTTTACAAGCTGCGTCTGTTACCTGGGCTCTCGTGTGTGATTGAATTGTGTGGCATAAAAAGTATTTTCTTTTCATTTGAATAATGGGGGATGACGACTCTGGTAGTAAAAAGCGATTTAGAGGGACAGATAGTGAAATTGACAAGGAATTGGACCTAGTTTCTGAGACAGTTCTGAGTTTATGTCAAATCCATCAAGTGAAGATGATGAAGACTCAAGTGACGAGAGTACTGACAGTTCTGGTAACTTAGACGAACCCCTAAATGTAGATAATGTAGCTTTAGATAGCTTGAACGTGGAAGATAGCGATATCCAAAACCTGGAATTTATCGATGAAGCAGATGTTGTCAATTTTAGTCTTCCAACTAATAGTTCCAATAGTTTGCAACCCTTACCTGTAAAAAATAGCACTAGTAATAATCAACAGCTTATCACAAATAATAGTAATATTGTAGAACTGACAACCCCTTCAGTAGAGCCTAGGCCGATTGTCATTAGCATAGGTGCAGATCACAATTGCACCCAAAATGTGGAACCAAACATTGAAATTGAAGAGGATGAAGATGATGAAATTGTGGCTGATATTTCAAATGATCCTAACATAAATTTTGTGGTAGAAAGTGTTCACCAGGAATAGGATGCTGTTCAAAGTGTTTGGAAAGACACAAATAATAAACCTGTAATCTATGAATTAACAGGAAGAAAGCAAATCCACATCGATTCAATGAATCCTGTTGAAATATTTTCAAACTCACTAGATGAAAGTATTTTTATATGATATTGTAATTTGGATAAATAAACGGGGTACATGTTTGCAGGGAAACCCAGCACAAAAACACTCTAATTTGAGGTACTGGAAGCCAACTACCTTACAGGAAGTAAAGCAGTTCATGGGATTATGTATGTTAATGGGAAATGTAAATCTGCCGTCCATAAAACACTACTGGTCAACAAATGAGCTTTATGAACACCCACTCTTCAGGAAAGCTATGTCTATAAACAGATTTGAAACACTATTGCGATGTCTATGTTTTTATGACATCAAAACCCCTGGCGGAAGCAGCAAGATGTACAAGATACAGAATATTTTGGGCCGAATTCTGGCAAACTTTAAGAAAGCTTTTAGCCCAGGTAGATGTTTATCACAGGACGAAGCCATGATCCTCTGGAGAGGCAGGTTGTCTTTCAGACAAAATATTAAAAATAAAAGCCACACTATAGGATCAAGCTATAGGAACTCTGCACTCCTGATGGGTTTATACTTAACATCATAATCTAAACCGGAAAAGGGTTTATCATCGATACTGATAAAGGTCATACGTTCGAGGTAGTTACACGCCTCATGGAGGATTTCCTGGATTAGGGACACACGGTTTTCCTCGACATTGGGGTACCCTTGGCAGAACACCTGATTGAACAGCATACAAACAAGTGTGGGACCCTTCAACCTAACAGATCCGGAAATCCGCAAGTGGGTGTGAATGCGAAGTTGAAAAAGGGCGAAACTATCAGCCGCCAAAAAGAAAATGTAACAGTAATGAAGTGGAAGGATAAAAGGAACGTCCTCACTATATCCACAACTCATGGACCTGACACAGAAGTTGTGACAAACAAACGAGGAGAAACTGTCACCAGGCCTTCAATAGTAGTAGAATACAGTAAGAAAATGTCTGGGATTGATCGCAGTGACCAGATGTTGTTGTACTACTCTACGCCTAGGAAATTCTTAAGGTGGTACATTAAGTTTTTCTTTCATATGATCGATGCTTGTCTGTGGAATGTGTCATACATCTACTAAAAAAATATGGGTAGTAATTGTACGTACTTGAACTTTCGAGAAATCATAATTCATGACCTGCTTGAATTACAACCAACTACCCCTCGAACCGTTCGCCGTGAAGTAGTTGATAATCCTCATGTCATTGTAAAGAACCCCAGAATCAGATGTCAACGTTGCTTCCAGGACAATAAGAGGAGGAACAACCTATGCCAGCTGTAGCTGCAAGGACAGCAGAGGAAACAAAGTTGGACTTTGCCCAGCTCCATGTTTTGCTGAATGGATGAGGGCCTGCCATGAATTGGACACAGTAACACTTGACAATCGTTACATTGTAACTCGATTATCAAGTTTTTCTCTTTTTTTTAAATCAAATCAACTGCTATAAGTATCATCCATTAGGATTATTAAGTATAAATTTTTTTTTAATGTTTAAGCAATAAGTTTTTATTTTTTGACGAATTTGTTGTACTTTTACAATATGTTCAAACCGTTCACACTAGTAAAAGTTGTATTTTGATGTAGGTATTTCTTTTCATGATTTCCTATAAATCTCATGATTTTCTTTGTTTGAAATTCATTGTTGGTGATGGTGATTTTATATTTTGATTAGGATTTTTGCGGACATTTGCCATCACTGATTAGTAAAAAACAATCATTTGTTTCTCATGATTTTATCATGCCTCCAACACTCACTATAAATATTATTGTAAGTATTACATTCATAATACTTTTATTCTCTTATACTTTACCCTCAAGTATTATCTATAAGTATAAAAGAGGATGTTGGTATATATATATATATATATATATATATATATATATATATATATATTTATATAGTTGGCACGGAAAAACTCAATAACCGCTGGACCGATGACCACGAAACTTGGTACATACATGTAGAATTTCATGGAGTAGGTTTATACACCTTCAATTTCGTGATTACTTTCAGGGCTTAGCCCTGGGACCGTCTTAAAGGTACCCATGTCAGGGATTTTTAAAGAATTTGAGTTAGATTTGTTTACTAACAGAACATATGAAAGTAAAATTTAAAACAGGTGATGTAAATTAATGGTATTTCTTTCTGCTATTTAACTATATTTTTTTAAATGAAGATTTGTTACTTGGTGCCAGGTGGTCAATGAATTAGACTTTTGCATTTTTTCAAAGTGCGATACACTATATAAAATGCTGATATGTAGTATAACATAAAATAAATAACTGATTACTGAAGGACTCCATTGATCACTGATCACTTATACTTGAAGGACTTTTTTTATGACAACTAACTGCTATTTAAAGAGGAAGAGTGTGCTACTGTAAAGAATTAATTTTACCTACAGCACTTTAAAAAAATTGCTGGGACGGCTTCTTCCCGGAATGAGCCGGAATGTCCGGCTTTCTACGGAATTATTATGTTTTAAATATTTAATTCTAAGGTCGCACTGACCAGAGTAGTTTTGCTCAATATAGAGTCTAAAAACGTAACACAGCACTTTCTAATAATTGCTGGAGTGGCATTGTAATTTTTTGTTCAAGGTAGACCCTAAAACCTTAAGAAAATTATCTTTTACAGTGAATAAAATTTCAAGCTATATCTTCTTTGGTTCCTCTAACAAGTATGCCTTCATGAAGGAAAGAAATAGGACTTCTAATACGCAGGTCCGCTGCGACGGGGGTGCATAATAAAGTTTTAATTAAGGGTAACATTTGGGAGCAGATTCAAAGTGCCGTCGAAAAAGCCAAGGGTGCCGTTCCTTATATTGTGCCCTATGATCATCATCAGGGTAAGCTCAGGTACCGTGGAAACGACCATAAATGCTTCTCGGCGTTCGTCTCTGTAAATTGGCCTCTTGAGTGTGTGAGTGCAATCCTCTTCACCTGATAGCACGATCGACTGGACAGCCGACACAAGCAAAACGCACTTGCAAGAGGAAGAACCGCCGATATTGGGCATGAGCCTACCCAGGGCAGCAACACCATTTGGGGCTTTGTCGGTGGGGCGTTGGATATGGTCACATTTTTTATGTACAGGCACTTTATGCAGGAATATAATACCCCCGTCGTAGCAGACCTGCGTACTAAGAGCGAATTTCTAAAAACTTTTGCTTTATGGAAGTACATTTGATATCTTCAAAGAAGTAGATACATTAGATACATTAGATTTTACAATAAGAAAAATAAATGGGAAAGCAAAACTATATAATTCATGGGTGATAGTGTATGTTTAATTTTAATCGTGAGCGAAGCCACGGGTTCTTCTAGTATCTTATATAGTTTTTTTTTTTACTTTTTATATTAGAAAATATACATATAGGCTAGGTCGTTTTATAGTTTTCATATTTTCTTTTTAATTGAGCTCTACCACTACTCTTAATAATTATAAATATTATTACAAGTATTATATTAATTGCTACAGTTATAATATGTTTATTATAAAGTATGACATTCATAATACTTTTATTCTCTTATACTTTATCCTCAAGTATTATATCTTATATAGCTTTTTTTAACTTTTCATATTAGAAAATATACATATAGGCTACCTTTTTATAGTTTTCATATTTTCTTTTTTATTGAGCTCTAAAACTCTTCTTAATGATTATAAATATTATTACAAGTATTATAGTAATCGTTACAGTTATAACATTTTTATTATATTATTTGCGAATTTTATATCTAATAACACTGTTTTTTTTGTACTTTTATGTTCTAATAAATATAAATATAAAATCTTTATTTTAGTGTTTTATTCTAAATAATATTACAGTACCTAAAAAAATTATTTTTGGTGTGAAATTACCTAAAATAATATTTTATAACATATTTTGCCTATGGCAAATGTAGTTGATGTCGGTTCACAGGTGAATTTGCGTAAATAAACAGTGTGCAAAATATGCTATAGACTGACGTCAACTGTAGCTGACGTTAAATAATTAAAGATTTGGATGCAAAAATGAATTTTTTTATTTTGGTCCAGTTAGCGTTTATTATGCTTATTTATACATCTGTGGAAAAAAAGTAATGAGTTACTTTTGGTCTGTAGCAATGTCCACATGACTGTGTTTGGTCTCTGCTGAAAGTCTGTTTATAGATGTCGGTCAGTAGCGATTCGTCTGGCGTCAACTAGCGAACGTGTTAAGATTAAATCTGGAATTTAGTTTAACCTCTTAAGGAGAAAAGAAGCTACAATATAACAAGATAAATAAAACACTAAAACAGGTCTAGAAAAAACCTTTGATTTTATTTTACTCCTTTAGCAATGGTTTTTGTTAAGGCCCTATGCTGGATTTTTATTATTAATCTTGTTATGTTGTTCTAACTTAAACCTTCCTCCTGGAGATGGAATCAACTTTCCATATTCCAGTCGTGAAACTCGTTTTTGCTAATCAGTGATCGCAAAGGTTTCTAAAAGTCTAAATAAAAATAATAACAAATCATCGTCACCAAGAATGAATCTTATACAAATAGCAAGATGCTATAACAATATCCTTGAAAACTGATATAAACTTATGACTCTTAACCCAAACAAACACAGAATCTTTTGCTGAAAAAATTCTTTTTGAAACAAGCCAACTACTGAAGTTATTTGAGGGAGTGTAACTGTACTGAAAAAAGCTTTGACCACTATTACTTAAATGAGAAAGATATTATTGGGAGTAACGCACCACCATTGACAATACACTTAGTAGACTGCTAACCCATTGGCTAAGTATACATGCAAAGTTTTGACTTAGTTCCGACAGTCCTCAATGTGCCCTCATCAGGGTGTAGTTATAATCATATATTTAATTTCGTAAGACGATTCTTTGCGTCAAAATTGTGGGCGTCTAGCAAGTCGTAGAAAGATGGGAGAGGGCTCAAATTAAAGGTCTCTATACCGTGATGGCGGGAAAAATAATAAAATTGCTTGAAATTCACCAGAAAACGAGAAATAACGTAAAATATCTACCATTAAAAAACATTGGGATCTAAAAACGTCTGCTTTGTTTACATAAAACATGTGATGCTGTTACTTGATTGAAAACCATGTGGTAGACTAGATATCAATATAAGGTAGATTCAGGTTGCTATGAAGGTATTTTGTACTATAATAAATAAGTATTATTTGAATTTTGCCTCCTTAGGGGCTTTTAGCCCCTTCAAGCCACTAGTATAACATTAAATAGTTATTGAGAACCTAAATTTAACCATGCCATATCTAAGTTCCTACTGCGGTTTTGGAAAATAAACTGCATATCCATCTTCTGTCTATAAGTAGAAATAATTGAGATGAGTCGAGCACCTTGTTTTTTTTTTGCGATAACGATATAATTTATTCTGTCTGATTCAACCATCGCAAACTGTTGTCCAGCTGCACAATAATGTTAACCGACCGAAACTACCATCCGACCTCTGTTTCCTAGCAGCACTCGCCAGGTAGCTGCTAGGAATCACCATTAGTTTTAAATCTACAGTAGACCTCCTCTTAACCGACCCACACAGGACCGGACCTTGGTCGGATAATTTAAAAGGTCAGTTAAAATGGGTAATCCTATAAACACCCAAAAATGAAAGATCTATTGATTTAGGGTTCTATTAACATCATTCTAAAGCCGTTCGTTGATTATTTAGAAAATAAACTATTATTATCAACCTATTTTACAAAACAATTACTGTAGAAATGTCACAAATAACCCCAAAACAAGGTTAAAACAAAACCATTTTATAAAGTAAATAGTAGACGTGTTTAAAAAAAGTTCCCAAGTTAAAACCTTTAATAACATGTTCAAATTTTGTACAAATTTCTTGTAATGCGGCATCGATAGTCAGTGCATCTACTGTACGTTTTCATAGATTAATAAATGCTGTATTCAAAATATTTTAACCCGTAACAACCTGTAGGGTTGAGCGTAATGATCCCATCGTTGAGCATGGAAACGGAAATGCCGCAATTCCTAGAAAAGGGTGGTTAAACCAAACTGTTCTAAAGACAGGGGCGATTAAAACGATCAGCAGGGGCGGATAATCCGATCGTTGGTTAAAATGAGGTTGGTTAAGAGGGGGTCTACTGTATTAACCCTCGAGCGGGCGCATACGGAGTTTTTCTCCGCGCGTGTTTCTTTATTAAAATAAACAAGCATAATGGGGGGTTTCAGCAGTTGTGTCCGGCTTTGTACCCCACCTCATTCCTCATACCTCATTCCAGGAAGCCCCTAAATCTATTCATACCTTCCCACACCCATTTGGTACCTTGTTGTTTGTAATTCAGAGATGCAGTGTCATTTTGCGGAGTGCCCTCTCCTGTAATACAAACAGTGATACCTATCTATACTAGAAAATTATTTAGTATGTTCAATTGTATTATTACACCTATTAAGTTGAACAATTAATTGTATCAAAGATGAAATGTGACTCCTATTGAAGTTTGTTAACACTTAAATACAATATTTCAAGTGATACCTATTCTATACTAGAAAATCAATATATATATATATATATATAAAAAGAGAGTTGTGTGTTGGTATATTTAGTGCTACAGCCAAAACAACACGTCGTATACCCTTGATCTTGGTATCAAATTAAAGCTTGGAATCTCATGATGTGCACTATGGTGGTTGGGTTTCGATATTGTATGGGGTTTAGGTACAGGATCGTCCGAAAGGGACCTATGTCAAGGATTTTGACATTACTTTAGGTTTTATTTGTTTATATCAATATACATATGGTTCAATTTGAAATGGTTAGCGTGGTTACAGTGGTTGCCAACAGAATGCAGCACCTGCAATTGTTTTTGTACAACAGGTGAATACTGTCTTATTTAGCAAATGTGTTATTGTTTACGTTTTTAATTATTTAGTAAATTTTTACTGTTACGTTATGTCATTAAAACATAAAGTGCACTAAAATTTAGAGTTACATATTTTTTTGTTTTAAATTCAATGTTAGAACTAAATATAAGATGCTCGAAAAATAAGACGATATATTGCTCGAAAAAATGAAACAACGAAGAAAAGAAACACATCTAATGGTATCATGGGAAAATCCACAGTGACATCAAGAAACACTATCGAAACAGATTGGAACAGAAAGGGAGACAGACGTACGAGGTGATGAAAGAAATAATCAGAACAGAGATAATGGAGAACCTTCCAAAAAGGGATCATACAGAAGAAGCTGATTTAAACCACACAACTTTACAAGCTGTTTGCAGAAGTACAGGGTACTATGTTTTAGACCATGAATGACACATTATTCCAATCAAATATAGATTTTATTGAACACCCGAATGTAGTAATTTGCAAGATGGACAAAATTTGTAGTTATTGCATAGCATAGAAATTAATTTAAAGTGGAAACACAAATTATGCGCTGTTTGAAAGGGCAAATAAGACTGCTACCACCAAATATACCACCCCCGGCTTCCTCAAATATATGTATGGAGAAACACCAAAATATATTGAATTTACACATTACATTAGACGTTATAATGCTTGCTTCCAAATTACGTCTTTTGGAGCTACCACTTACCTTTACCTTTTATAAGATTTTTCAACCCAGCGAAGCGGGTTACCAACAGCTAGTTACTCACTATGATAAATTGAATTATTAAACCTATTAATTTGAACGATTAATTGTATCAACGATGAAATGTGATTCCTAATGAAGTTTATCAACATTTAAATACAATATTTAGTTATAAAACAAGTAAAAAGGGTACATTTATGCAATTTAATGTGCGGGGTAAAACTCCGTATGCGCCCGCTGCCATTTTACCACTGAAGTGCCCGCTCAAGGGTTAAGAAGATAATGAACGGCGCCACTCACCAGCAGGGCGTCCTTCTCCTGGTCGAGGCGGGCCAGGTTGGCCTTGAGGCAGTTGCGCTCCTGCCGCGCCTCCTTGAGCTCCCAGTCGCGGCGGTGCAGCTCGTCGTTGAGCTCGCTGACACGGTCCAGCGCGGCGGCGAGCTCCGCCTCCGTCTGCCGCAGCAGGTCCTGCGTCGTGCGCAGCTCTCGCTCCGTCTGCTCGTTCACCATCCTGTCACACAGAACTGTATAGCTCGAAACAGAAATGTTTTACAGAAATAGTTGATAAAAATGTCTAACAACACTTTAGATTAGATACACTTCAATCAATCAATCAATCAATCAAATATCTTTATTCATATAATGTACATCGTACAAGAATAGTGTCATAGGATTAACTCGATCTAAATTAACAAAATTCTTAATTATATCTGTTTTCTTTCTTAAGTAAAAAAAAATCAATATACAGAAGAACCCTGGTTAACCGTAAATAATGATAAATATGTAATATGTAAACAGCAAGGCGCTACGCCGAGCCCCTTTCTCCAGAAAGTGCCTACGTGACTTATCGGTGATGCCCGCGGTGATGCGATGGACGTTTGACGTGTCCTTGAGATGATTCACCTCCCCCACCCCGTCCCAACTCACCCCTTTCGGTCACCGACCTGGCAATTTCCCCATTCCCCGCGCCCTCAGTCACTGTCACAGTAGAGCTCTTAACGTGTTGCAGTAGTGTACCATTTGTGATTAGCAAGTGTGTTTTTATGTACTGTACATTAGTGTACTGTAAAGGTGTGTGTGTGTGTGTGTGTGTGTGTGTGTGTGTGTGTGTGTGTGTGTGTGTGTGTGTGTGTGTGTGTGTGTGTGTGTGTGTGTGTGTGCGATGGCATCGAAGCGAAAGTGTGTGGTTATTTCTTTTGTGGATAAATTAGCTGCTATCAAACAAGTTGAAGAAGGTTGTTAGCTAAAGACTGTTGCGGCTAATTACGGAGTTGGCATGTCTACTGTCTCGGAATGGGTAAAATCTAATCCTAAGTTTTTAGAGCAAGTCGTAAAAAATGGTGACAGAAAAACTTTGAAGACGTCAGATTTTGAGATAGTTAACGAGGCCTTATTCATGTGGTTCACGCAACAAAGGGAAAAAGGCATGCCACTAACAGGTCCCTTACTACAAGAAAAGGCTAAAATTTTAGCAGAGTTGTTAGGGTGTTTGGTTGGATCGCTTTAAAGAGGTATGGGATCCGTCAAGTGAACTTGTGCAGTGAAAAGTTATCTGCTGATCCAGACGCGGTAGATGTTTTCAAAACAATGTTTGCAGACTACACTCAAGGCTACAATAAGGACCAGATTTACAATGCCGATGAAACGGGCGTTAATTTTAAGATGTTGCCTAACAAATCTCTAGCTTCAGCAACTGAAACGCCTGCCCCCGGTCACGAAATGAAAAAGGAACGAATAACACTTCTCTCAGCCTCAAATGCCTCTGGCACTCAGAGGCTGCCACCAATGTGCATCGGCAAGTCAATGAAACCTCGAGCTCTGAAGGATATTGCCCCAAACGCCTTGCCAGTGTTTTATAGAGCGCAAAAAAGTGCCTGGATGTCCTGTGAATTATTTGAAGAATGGTTTTTAAAACAGTTTGTGCCGCAATTTAAAAAGTTTTTAGCTAGGAAAGGTCTGCCGAAAAAAGCTATTTTATTAATTGACAATGCGTCCTCGCATCCCAATGAGTTAAAAAAAGGCGATATTGTTCGCTTTCTTCCCCCAAATGTCACTTGCCTTATTCAGCCTCTTGATCAAGGAGTGATCGAAACATTCAAACGGCACTATCGAGGACTGTTGTTGAGAACTATCCTAGATGATTGTGAAACACAAAATAAACTGATTAATGACGCGCTGAAGGCAGTTAACATGAAAGACGTGATTTATTGGTTCATCTTTAATGTGAGGCTTGGGCTAACATTAAAGATGAAACGCTTCAAAGGTGCTGGAGGAAGATTTATGACGGATTAGGCGAAGAAGAAGAAGAAGAAGAAGAAGTTGAGAGTTAACTCTGAAAATTTGACAGAGATGGTTCATAGGATTCCTGGATGTGAAGACATGAATGCAAGTGACGTGGACGAATCGGTCGTTGCCGATGATTCTGATGAACTTTCCGACCAAGATATTGTGGAGGCGTGTTGCAGCCAGTTGACAACGCAACAGAAAACAAAGCAGATGACGAGGATGACGGAATCGGCAAAGTGACTAAGTGACACCTGACGATGGATTTAATGCATTAGTGGTAAGTCAAATATTACTGTATGGCCGAAACACAGAAATTTTAATATAGATTCGTTTTTAAACAAGTTAAATTACAATCAATTTTGGTATTATTTTAGGTTGCCCTAAGATTTGTGGAACAATGCAGCGGTGTAAATTTACCATATTGTATGTAAATACAGTAACAGTGTAGGTGTAAATATATGTACAGGGTCACTCTTCTAAGCAGTCTAAAACAAATTGTAGTCATGTGTACATACACGGACGAAACAAAACTTTTAAATATTTAAGAATATTTGAACAGTTTGAACCCTGAAATAAATCTATCCAAAAATTTACTTAGGGGTCTGCCCAATGAGACAAATACAGTCTACCAGTACAAGAAAAAAAAATCAAATTTACATTGAAAATAAAATGAAATATTACATAATCTAGCACTTACTTGTAGTGGTTGCAGCGAGTCCGTTGCTCAGCGGCTTCAGCTTGCAGTTCTCGAGCTCGTTCTTTACACTGCTTCACATCCTCCGACAAACGAGCGATCTCCGAGTTGAGGGCCCGGCGCTCCACCTCGAACTGAGACACGCAGCAGTCAAAGTCCTTCTTGGCCTGCTCTAGACGCACGTCCTCGCAGTGCTGGTGCTCCTTCATCCTCTGAACAAACACCCACACTGTTAAATCCTGCTTGGCATCAGCCTTCAGTGGAAACGAAAAGGGGTTGCTATATATTGAAACGTGACGAAAATTAGAGTTAAATTAATAATTTATCTAATAATTTTAAACTTGTATTCTTGTAAAAAAACAGGGTTGTATTCGGAGGGAAGGAGGGGTTGTATTCAAAGGGTTGTATTTAGGGTTGTTTGAGGATGTTCCATAAAAATTATGGGATTTTAAGAGCAAAAAAGAAAACAATTCTCTAAGCACGTGTCCATTTCATTGTACTGTAGAGGAAATAAAAATTCTAACCACTGATAAATGGAGCTTTATTTAAATGTTTAAAAAATGTTTGGGGTTGGCAGTGTCATTTACCTGAAGGTGGGTGGTGCCCAATAAATAATAATATGTATTGAAAAATACCAAGCCTAAAAAATGTCTTTTAAGAATGTATAAGATTCTTAACCCTCCCGCTGCCAAAGATCGCGAGCGTGATGATTGATTTTTTTATTATGGCTGCCAGAGATCGTGTGCGCGACTTTTACGCAAGACTTTAGTATTTTCATTCTAGTTTCTTTGTTTTTAGTCCGTTTTGCGTAGTTTTTTTTACCAATCTTTAGAAGAGATTCTAAAATTTTCATATATATTTTTTTTGGCGAAGACGAATGATCGAGTAGCTGTGGGCTATCGTTTTTGACGCAGCTGACGATGCAACCACATCTGTCGCAGTTTGTTAATCAACGTGTGTACAGGTTATGTTATTTGTGATTTTTTTGAATAATTTTACATTGAAGTGAGAAAAAATGGATAGCAGTGATATTAGAGATGCACTTTTCGATGATAAACTTAGTGATAATGACGATTAAGATATTGAAGTACCCGAATTTCCTGAGGATTTTTGTTTAGATCTTTCCTTCGGGACTGATAAAAAGCTGTGGTCCTATCTGATATTAAAAAATTGGAATCTTCAAGAGAAGAAATTTCTGATCAAGATGTTCAAAATGTTGAAGACCAAACAATTATATGAAGAAACCATGGACAATATTCAAAATGATCAATTATTTGAGGCCACACCTGAAGAAGGGGCAAATTTGCAATGTTTATTTTTTGAAGGGGCAGCCCAATGTTTATTTTGCATTGAACGTTTCTGAACTCGAAAATCAAAATGATGAAGAAGTAGATGATGTGGAACTCATCCCAAGTCCTAGACCTAGTTTTCAAAATAGGGAGAATTAATCGTAAATGGTTATTTTAATTTCCCTGAAATAAGGTTCGTATTGACAAGTGTTTATAAAACCTGTTTTATTTCTGATAATTTTTCTTACAAAGATTGGTTTCCTAAAATTTTGCTAAATAATTATTTACAATAAATCAGAACTATAAATAAACAAAAAATCATATGGTCTGGGAGAATGACATTTATAACAGCAATGTCCAGTGGAAATCCAAAGACTTTTGTAAAGTTCTCCACACACTCCCCACCTTTGTAAATTGAGAGAATATGAAACAATTTACAAACACATAACTATTCAAATTCAAACACCGTATCAAAACATTTGAATAGTCAAAATATTTACAAAAAAATTCTTTACAAATCTAGAATTTTCCTTAATTTCACTTTTCGGCCACTTCGGATTTTTATGTAGTCTTTTGGATTCCGAGGTGACGAAGTGATTTCTTCTTGTTTCTCAGTTATGGGTTCATCAATATCACTTTGTGCATTTGGTTGTGACGTTTCTTGATTTTCCTTATGGTTGTCTTCAGAATTAATTTCTAAAGGATATAACCTTTGAATTGGTCTTAAAATCTCACCTTTCGAGGAAGTGATTAAGTGATTAAGTGATTCTTAACCTGACAAGACGGACAACTCCATCACGTCTGGGAATCAATTCAGTAACTCGTGCCATCATCCATTCCAATCTCCTCTTATCACTTCCTACTAAAACTACATCACCAACTGATAAACGATCGTGTTGTTGCTTCTTTGTGGCACGCAAATATCCCAAATATTCTTTGTGGAATCGTATCTGAAGTCCATTTCGTAGTTTTTGTAAAAAACGTAATCTTTTTTGAAGACTTTTAGTCTCCAGCTCATCAAAGTCAGTCATTTCTGAGCTCGGGAGACTTGAAAGAAACTGTGAAGGGCTGGTGTAAGTTCACTCGGGTCGTCACTGACATAAGTCAAAGGACGGTTGTTCATGAGACATTCACACTCACATACTAATGTCATCAGTTCTTCGTAACATACTGAAGCTCGTCCTAAATTCTTCTTCAGAAGGTCCTTTAGCATACGTATTAACCGCTCCCAATATCCTCCCCACCAAGGGGCAGTTGGAGCATTGAATTTCCATTTAATTCTTTGAACACTACATTCTTCTTCAATTTTGCACTAATCTAAATCATTGAAAGCGTTGTCAAGACCAACGAAATTCGTTCCATTACTTCCATTACCGGAATGTATCATCTTCGGTCTTCAACTCCTTGATATGAATCTTCTGAGAGTTTGTATAAGGGCAGATGTACTTTGAGAAGTCACCAACTCTAGGTGCACCGCTCTGTACACGGCACAGGTAAATATAATAATCCAACATTTTTCACCAGTGTTCAAGAAGTGTGGGCCCATTAAGTCTATTCCAGTAGTTTGGAAAACTGGACAGCTCTGTGTTCGCTCACGAGGTAATGGTGGTGTTGGAACATCCAAAGATTTAACATTAAGTTTTTTACAGGCCATACAATGGTGCACAACTGTCTTCACTCTCCTTCTGCATTGTGGAATCCAAAATCTTTCTCTCAATATCAAAATCAAAGTCAAAACTCCCGCATGATTATTTTTTAAATGTTCATGTTCTATCAACCTGTCGATCACGAGATGAGATGATGGGATAAAAATAGGACTTACAAAATTTGAAGTCTTCTCCTTCCATTAATCGTGTCTTAAGACGAACAAGACCACAATCGTCTGTAAAACAGTTTAGAGAGTTCAAGGTCTTCTTTCCTTTTTCAGTGCAAAAGAAATCTTTCTGAATAGAACGTATTGAAACTACTTTGGCATTTATATACTTTGCACTTGTTATAGTACGTTTTAACACCATATCTTCAGTGAGACCGCAATACTTAGTGAATTTAGGAGCCATTATACAGATAAAATCTAGAACTCTAGCTACAATTCTAACTATCTTGGGATAGCTTCCAACGTCCTACGCCAGAAATGACAAAGAGAATAAGTTGTCTTCTGTAGATACAGCAACCAAATTTCTAGTTTTCTTTAGCTCTCTGTTGACTTCGTTTAGATCAGGGTTGTTTTCAGACATTGGCCATTCATATTCTGGTAATAATAACCATGATGGTCCCTCCCACCATCTTGATTTAATTAGTTGTGCTGGCAAACAACCTCTTGAAAGGAGATCCGCTGGGTTTTCAGAACCGGGAATATGTCTCCACTGTTGGGGTGAACTGACTGAAACAATTTCTTTGACCCTATTCTGAACGAATACTGACCACTGTTGATGTTTATGGATCCATGTCAGAACAACAGTGGAGTCCGTCCAAAATGTTACATCGCTTATATTCTGTTCTAATCCTTGAATACCGAGTGTATATAGTCTAGCTCCTATTAGGGCAGCCATTAGTTCTAGCCTAGGAAGTGTGAGAACTTTCGTTGGGGCTACTCTTGATTTGGCAAGTAACAAGCTGAGTTTAACACCCTCCTCTGTTTCAGTACGAATGAAAATGCAACACGCATAAGCGCTCTGGCTAGCGTCACAAAATACGTGCAGTGAACTAGTTTGATTCACAAAACATCTTCAAGGAATCTTTAATTCATTCAATAAATTAATTTGTGCCAGCCATTTCTTGAAATCCTTCACTATGTCCTCCGGAAGGGGTTCATCCCACTCTTTACTTTTGTCCCAGGACTTTTGTAAGAATATCTTCAATGTGATGCTAACTGCCATAGAGAATCCAATGGGATCATATATCCTCTGCACCGTGGAGAGTAGAGTCCGGCAAGTAAATGCAGTCAGTTCTCCATCTAAAAACTTTAAGCTACAACTTAAGGTGTCTAGTCCACAATTCCACCTAAGTCCAATAACATTTTCTTCAGCTTCACGGTCTCTTATATTTGATACCCAACCCCTTAAATTGAAGCATGCTGCACTTAGAAGTTGTTGACTTTCTGACACAAACTTATCCAGTTCATTTACACTATCAACCGAAGTGACACAGTTATCTACATACAATGACTGTGCCAGCTTTTCAGATGTCGCTTTTAAGTGTTCAGGGGCTTTTCAAATGTGATGAGATAAAACTGCACCGAGCAAAAAAGGGCTTGATGTAACGCCAAACACAACTCTACGGTGGCGAAATGTAATAATTTTGTTATTTTCCCACCATAAAAATCTCAACCAGTCCCTATCATCAGGACAAACTGAGATCTGGAGAAATGCTTTTTCAATATCTGCTATTACACCAATTGCATTCTGTCGGAATTTAGTCAAAACAAGTGGTATTAGTTCAATTAAGTTAGGCCCCTTTTCCATGGAATTGTTCAAACTATGTCCGTTAGAATCAACGGCTGATGCATCGAATACTGGACGTACTTTAGTTGTATTATTTTCCTTAAAAACGGCTCGATGGGGAAGGTAATGCACATCAACTTTATTTAACTTCTTAGCCATTTTTGTATGACTGATTTGCCCCTGAACTGGATTTTGACAAACTAATGGTATAATTTTACCTTCCGTCGTCCAGCTCGGTGTAGGTCGGAGTAGCGACCTAGGTTTCGGTGCGGGTTTGCACCATCTTCAGGCTTTTACAAGAAGTTCAGTCCATTGGACGTCGTTATTATTAAAACTTGCACATAGAGTTTAACGAAAAACATTTAAACACAACACATTCAAAAACCGATCGGACATATAGACGTATAAAATTTAACGGACACACGACGCAACTTGTTTACCGGCCGCGGCGGAGGACATCCAACTCACAACTGATGCGCTTTCGGGGCGGACGACCTGACCTTTGATCGCTGTATTGTCTAGGTGTTCCATTGTTCCTAGATTGCGTCGTTGGCGCCGCTTGGTTTTCTATGATTTTATTGAAAATCAAATTAGAGCTGTGGTGGACTTGGTCGTTTAACAAGTTGGCAGCGTCCGTTTTAGCAGCTCGATAGATGTGAAATTCCTCCATCGTATCTAACAGAAAACCTTTTTTGCATAAATTAAGAATTTTTATATTTTCATCAATTTTCCCCATTCTGTGCTCATCGTCAATCAGGTGTTGGGCGAATGTGGATTTCTGTCGTACAAGTTTAGGATTCGGTTTATGTTCTTTTATTCTTGTAGCAAAAGAGCGGCCTGTTTGGCCTACATAGTATTTATCACATTCTCCACATTTTAGCCTATAAACACCTGTTTTGTTTAATTTTTTATTATCCAGAGTTGATTTTTCATTAGGCTTACATAAAATTCGTTCCAGTTTATTTGACGTTCTAGGAGCAGGGATCAAATTAAATGTTTTTAATTCTTTGTTGAGGAGATTGTGGAGTCTATGACCATATTCTATGGAAATGTATTTAGGGGGTTGTTCATCAGGGGGATTTTGTGCTTTTATTCCTGTGGTACTTGTTTATTAGTTGATTGACCATTTTACTTTGATATCCATTGGATATAGCGATATATTTGATGGTGTTGAATTCTTTCTGATAATTTTCAGGAGATAGCGGTACATTCAAAAGGCGGTATACCATACTGTTATATGCAGATATTTTATGGCTTTGGGGATGGTAAGATGAAGAATGTATAGTTTGAGCGGTGGTAGTGGGCTTTCTGAAAATGTTGAAATCAAACTTGTTACCACTTTTTTTGATGGTAAGATCTAGGAAATTAATTTGGCTATTGTTTTCAATTTCTAGAGTAAATTGCAGTTTTGGAGCTATGTTGTTAAGGTGATTCTTTAGTACTTGTAGTTGCCGGGGGGTCCCATCAAATAACACTAAGGTGTCATCGACATATCTGTGATAGAATACCATTTTATTTAGGCTATTGTTTTTCTCATTGTTAAAAATATAGTTGTTTTCGACATAATCTAATATATATACAACCGCTGGTGTAACTCAGGTATACAAACTGTTTTCCACTTCCCGATTACCTACAGACTTGAAATTTTGCACGCACTTCCCTTTTTGCCTGAACATATGGGGAAAATTATCAGAACTCACAATTTTTAATTTTAACCCCCTCAAAAAAATTATTGAAAAATCGCTAAAAAAGCTTTTTGAAATAAAGTTATTTGGAGCTCTAGTGGCCGAACGGATGGTCCTATCGAAAAACAGACTGCACCATGTGCCACAGATTTTTCACGATCTACAACTTTGGTCCTATGACTTTTTGCCCTATCTCGTCTCCTTCACCCTTAGATAGCTCTAGAATTTGAAATTTTCGAAGATTTCCCTTCGTTTTTCCAGTTCCAGTTGGCTTGATATTAAATGTAGAGGCCTGAAATATGCTACACATCATCTCTACAGCATATATATTACAAATCACCAATAAAATAACTAGTTCTTAGCATGAAAATGCATATAAAGTTGAAAATCTTCGAAATTTTCCTATGTCTCCAATTTTGATTCTGTAATCCAGCCATATAGGTTCTCGCTAATCTTCCTTACCATCATACTGTATCTTATAGTAGAATCTATAAGTTCTGAATCTTCGAACTAAGTCGGTAATGCAGTATTAACAGTTTAGCAATATAGGCATTGTTAAATTAAATACTTTATTATTATACTTTTTGAATTATCCTGCTATATTTTTATTAAATATGTAACGAAAACAATTTAGAACCACAATTCTTTTCATTCTTGCCTTAAAGTGTAGTTTATTCTTATGGAGCTTACTAAAACATGTAAAATTTCGCTATGTTGGATTGAATATGTTGCTTTGCATTTGAAATTCGCCGAGTATGCAGGTCAGCTGCAGCGGGGGTATTTCAAAATCGAATTGCTCAATGTCTTACTTACTACCTGATATAAAAATGTAGACTTGTATAAACCCTGAAAAAACAGGGAAGACGTTCTTGAGAGGGTTAAGATTTTTCGTTTGAAACCCCGAAACTCTCTGAAGTTAAGCATTTGCCAAATTCGCTTAACAGGAAATATACAATAATAAATCATAAATAAAATATGAATGTTTTGGGTTTCTCCAAATCTGACCGAGCGATACTACCTTCGTGTCCTACTTATGTTTGTTCCTTGTCGTGGTTATCTCGATCTTCTGTTACTTGGTGGTCCCAACTGTCCGCACATTCCAGGAACTCACACGGAAACTCGGTTTGGTCTAAGACAAAGATGAGTACGACTACGCGTTGCAAGATGCTGCGCAATTCATGACAGGCCCGAGACTCCGCTCTTTCTTTGTTCTCTTTTGTAACATGGGGGCTCCTGGAGCAATCTTGTGGGACAAGTTCAGAGACCTCGTTTGCGAGGATCACATTGAAAGGAATCCCCATGATCCAAAGCTGGCCTACCATCTTGCCCTCGTCGAAATTGATCGTAGTTTACGCCGTCAGGGTTCCTGTTTATCCAATTACGATCTCCCTGATATGGAAGAAGACACTACTGAGTTGGCTAGGGAACTGCTCATCTATGGTGAAAATCAACAAAGAGCGTTGGTTGAGGAGTGGGTAGTCAAACTGTCTGATGATCAGAGGCAGGTTTTTGATTACATTCGTTCACTTCTTAATAGCCGCGGGGTTTGTAGGTCATACAAAATGATCTTTCTGGATGGGCCAGTTCCCACTAATGTTGGCCGGTTACAAGAGCCAAGGTCAGACGATAGAATCAGTCGGTGTTGATCTACGCACGGATTGCTTCACGCATGGTCAACTCTACGTTTTGCTGAGTAGAGTTAGGCACCGAAATTGCGTCGCAAACCAATCTGACAAGAAAGGTTCACTAATCCCTAACCGATATTGCGTCGTGAGGGTGGCAGGTACCTGTAGACTGCAACACCACGCAATGATTTAGGAATGTTACCCTCGTTCCCCCCGTCTGACCAGTTGACGAACCACAAAATATTTGTACTCCACAAATGATTTATCAGTTTTGCATAAGACACCTATTGCGATCCTCATTACAAAAATTATAAATCAATGATATCAATACAGAAATAGCCCTTCAGAAAAAATTTTATGAGTTGCATTCCAGCACCATATAAAATAAATCGAACGATATAGTTGATAAATTAATTAGTTACCGGAAATAGAAATCAAACAGTACGGCGATTAATCAAGTGAAATCAAGTGTTAGTACGTTGGGTTACGTAAAAACCTTGCACTTTTTGATACAGCTTATATCCACTTGGCAGGTGTAAAGAAGATACCAGTAGAAGTATTTTTGTCCGAAGAACCAATCTTGAATTCTTGTATAACACCTCCTTAACAGCCATTAAAGCTAAGCATCTGTATGAATTTTCAAATTTAGCCTGACTCCGTTGCTCACTCGCCACTTCCCTCCAAGGGGCGATAACGAAGGGTTTTTAAGGAATTCCTGTGTTCCGACTTCGAAGGCGAGGCGAGGAGTCAGTGCTTGCCTCCCTCATGTGATTCTAGGAAGGGCTGCGGCGCAATATCGGTCTACCCCTGGGACAAGATTTAGAGTCACGGCGCAATTTCGGTGTCTACCTGGATTTTGCGGTGCAATTTCGGTGCGCCCATGTGAAGAACATAGCCTTTAACGACCTCCTTCTTTAATACTGATAAATACGTCCTCAGTAGGCTAGGGGATCTGCGAGATGATGAAAACTCCTCGTTGTAATTAGACTATTCACGCAGTACGATAGGGGGTCTGCTTAAAAAACGTCCCCGGTGTTGTACATAGTTGTTTTTAAAATTATGTTGTTTTAATTGTTTACGGCAGAGGCAAAGGGAGAGGGCAACAATTAAGGCTTCGTCAAACTCCCCATTTTTTTTTCGTCGGTGTAAATAGATCTGATTTTTAACCTTTTCACAGGCAGAGGCAAGGGGGCCTCCCTTAAAACAAACTCCCCATTTATTTTATATCTATTTTGTTTTTATAGTGTTGTAAATACATGGTTTCTACGTTTCCTGACCTCCCGTTTTGGCGAAACTGGATACGCCTACTATAAACTATTGCTAGGTAAACTGACAAGGAAATAAAATTGCATTAATTCTTCCTTAATACAAAAGTTATTCGTTATTGAAATCCAACTTTCCTAAATCATTTCATCTAAACAATATATTTCAAAAGTAATTTCAAAAACCCATCTGCATTCCTCAAAATTCATCCCAATAAAAACATAATCAAAATCTTTAATTACCGACAGCACTAAGTAAAAACACATACATAGGCTCTCTTCTCACATCCAACTTAACTAATTCTCATCGATAACATTCGAATATGAATATACCTTCATACACATAATTTTCACCGACCCTTACAATATCCGTTGAAAATTCATAACTTTATAAGTTCTTCATCAGTTTTCTTTGAAGTACGTACACAAAATCTCCAGCTTAAAATAATCACAACACTGGCAATTAACGCCCTATTGGGGTCCTTCAATATAGGGTATTGTTCAACTGCAGGGAACACAAGCGGGGGCCTGGGGGCGGAGCCCCCAGCGAGCGAAGCAAGTTTAAGTATATTTCTGATAGTATACCGGATAGGGGCGAACCCATAGCCAGTCCATCTGTTTGTATGAAATATTTACCATCAAAAGTGAAGTAGTTCTGCTGCAGTGTTAATTCAAGTAATGCTAGTAAATCTGTTATGACATCAGGTTCTAAAGTTGCATTTTTTATAAGGTTTTCTTTCACAATATTTATGGTTTTAGTTACGGGGACGTTTGTGTAGAGGTTCACTATGTCGAACGAAGCTAGAAGATATTGTTTGTTTACATTGACGTCCTTTATCTTATTGATAAGCTCTAGGCTATTTTTCAGACTTCTATTGTTTTCGAACACATAATGTGCACGCAGTTTGTGTTCAAGAATTTTTGCTAATTTATAACTAGGTGCTGTGGTATAGTTAACTAAGGGTCTCATCGGATTACCATCTTTGTGGATTTTTGGGAGGCCTTTTAGGCCGGGAGCTTTCGGATTCATAACTTTTGCAGATTTTTTATCTTCATTAGTTAACAATGCTTTGCTTTTATTAATAAGACTTTTTATCAGAGTATTAAACTTGTCTGTAGGGTCCTTTTGGACCATTTTTATGTCATTGTTTGTAATAAACTCATTTACTTTATTAGTATACTCGTCTTTGTGCATAATTACAACTGAATTGCCTTTGTCGGCTTTCACTAGCATTGCATTATTTCCAATTAGTTTTTCTTTTATGCATTTTATGGTATGATACTCGGAAATGTGTGAGTGGTTGTTATTCAGATGTGATTCATTATCTTGGCATTTTTTTATTTTCTTATTTACTAAGGCCCTCAAATAATTTCGAGAATCAGCATCTTTTACAAATTTAATTGCTGCTTCGGCATTGATGAGTTCATCAAATATGGAATGTTTTGTGTGTTTTGAGATATTGTACTTGAACCCTTTTTTCAAGTAATTTCATCTCATTATCATTGAATTGGATGTCTGTTTTATTCACTACTTTAGGATAGAATTTAAAGTCAAACAACAGGATTTCTTCATTTGACTTTTGTTTATTCATTAAAATATTTAGTTTTTGTTCTTGTTGTCTTTTCTTTTTTAAAACTTTATTGCCTACTCTATTTTCAATCTTAGGTAAAAGGCCTTGCAATTGAAGAGGGTGGGTTGCATTAGATAGCTCTAGGTACTTTTTCAATAATAAAGAGTTAAGCATGCTTTTCTTCCTATATAAATATTTTATTTCGTTTTTGATCCACGTCTTTTCAGCAACATGTTTAGCCTTTATTGCAGCAAAAGATTTGGAATTGATTTTGACTTGAACATAATTAGGTATTAAATCATGTTGAAGACATGTTTTGTTAAACTTTATGTTGTGAATCGTGTTGGCAAGTTTTAACTTGACGTTCTCGTATTGACTGGCAATTTTCGCTTGACTAGCATTTAATATCTTAGCCATTTTTGTATGACTGATTTGCCCCTGAACTGGATTTTGACAAACTAATGGTATAATTTTACCTTCCGTCGTCCAGCTCGGTGTAGGTCGGAGTAGCGACCTAGGTTTCGGTGCGGGTTTGCACCATCTTCAGGCTTTTACGAGAAGTTCAGTCCATTGGACGTCATTATTATTAAAACTTGCACATAAAGTTTAACGAAAAACATTTAAACACAACACATTCAAAAACCGATCGGACATATAGACGTATAAAATTTAACGGACACACGACGCAACTTGTTTACCGGCCGCGGCGGAGGACATCCAACTCACAACTGATGCGCTTTCGGGGCGGACGACCTGACCTTTGATCGCTGTATTGTCTAGGTGTTCCATTGTTCCTAGATTGCGTCAATGGCGCCGCTTGGTTTTCTATGATTTTATTGAAAATCAAATTAGAGCTGTGGTGGACTTGGTCGTTTAAACAAGTTGGCAGCGTCCAAAAATATACTTAAATTATGTCGAAAACAACTATATTTTTAACAATGAGAAAAACAATAGCCTAAATAAAATGGTATTCTATCACAGATATGTCGATGACACCTTAGTGTTATTTGATGGGACCCCCCGGCAACTACAAGTACTAAAGAATCACCTTAACAACATAGCTCCAAAACTGCAATTTACTCTAGAAATTGAAAACAATAGCCAAATTAATTTCCTAGATCTTACCATCAAAAAAAGTGGTAACAAGTTTGATTTCAACATTTTCAGAAAGCCCACTACCACCGCTCAAACTATACATTCTTCATCTTACCATCCCCAAAGCCATAAAATATCTGCATATAACAGTATGGTATACCGCCTTTTGAATGTACCGCTATCTCCTGAAAATTATCAGAAAGAATTCAACACCATCAAATATATCGCTATATCCAATGGATATCAAAGTAAAATGGTCGATCAACTAATAAACAAGTACCTCAGGAATAAAAGCACAAAATCCCCCTGATGAACAACCCCCTAAATACATTTCCATAGAATATGGTCATAGACTCCACAATCTCCTCAACAAAGAATTAAAAACATTTAATTTGATCCCTGCTCCTAGAACGTCAAATAAAATGGAACGAATTTTATGTAAGCCTAATGAAAAATCAACTCTGGATAATAAAAAATTAAACAAAACAGGTGTTTATAGGCTAAAATGTGGAGAATGTGATAAATACTATGTAGGCCAAACAGGCCGCTCTTTTGCTACAAGAATAAAAGAACATAAACCGAATCCTAAACTTGTACGACAGAAATCCACATTCGCCCAACACCTGATTGACGATGAGCACAGAATGGGGAAAATTGATGAAAATATAAAAATTCTTAATTTATGCAAAAAAGGTTTTCTGTTAGATACGATGGAGGAATTTCACATCTATCGAGCTGCTAAAACGGACGCTGCCAACTTGTTAAACGACCAAGTCCACCACAGCTCTAATTTGATTTTCAATAAAATCATAGAAAACCAAGCGGCGCCAACGACGCAATCTAGGAACAATGGAACACCTAGACAATACAGCGATCAAAGGTCAGGTCGTCCGCCCCGAAAGCGCATCAGTTGTGAGTTGGATGTCCTCCGCCGCGGCCGGTAAACAAGTTGCGTCGTGTGTCCGTTAAATTTTATACGTCTATATGTCCGATCGGTTTTTGAATGTGTTGTGTTTAAATGTTTTTCGTTAAACTCTATGTGCAAGTTTTAATAATAACGACGTCCAATGGACTGAACTTCTTGTAAAAGCCTGAAGATGGTGCAAACCCGCACCGAAACCTAGGTCGCTACTCCGACCTACACCGAGCTGGACGACGGAAGGTAAAATTATACCATTAGTTTGTTTATTTAACTCATCATCAGGAACTTTCTCTATTATTTCAAGACTAAGCCAGGAATCAAATACAGAATTATAATCATTGTACTTGCTCATAAGCTTCAGTTTTTTGGTTGTCGAATGAGGTCTCTTTTCAGCGATGAATTTATTGTCCTCTAGAATAGGCTGTCCTTCACTCCAAGGCAGTTTCACAATATATCTCCCAGAATCATCTCGTTGAACAGTATTTTCAAAAAATTCGGCAACTTGACTGTCCTTTTCACTCTGATCTTTTTTCACACCAGGATCTTTTATTCCTAAAAGTTCAAGTTCCCAAAAGTGAGAGAGATCAACTTGATTTGTAAGAGTCAGTAACATAGAAGATGTCAAATTCATTTTACTGTCTGAATCAGATTCGCCAACTAATGTCCACCCAAGTTTCGTCTTTACAGCAGTCAACTCATTGCTTATTTTTACATATTCAGATGTAATCAACTTAGGCCAACTGTCAGCTCCTAGAAGAATCTGAATATCAGAGACTTGTTCTGGGGATTCACTAAAATCTTATAAAATCACCCCTTTTGTCTTCAATAATTCATATATTTTCATATCTGTTACCTCAGGTATGAACCCACAAATACGAGTTGTGTCCAACACTTTGAACTGTTCTCCGAATCCATCAGATGAGGACTTAAGTTTAACAGAGTAGATTCCATGGGATCTTAAACTCGTTTTTTGACCCCCAAAAAGCTCTTGACTCGTCACGGTTTTACCTAGTCTTTTCAATTTTAAATCAGTTGTACACGATTTCAAAATATAACTTTTTTGACTTCCAGAGTCAATAAGCGCGCGTACTAAGTGTTCCTGGTTTCCCACGACAAGTTTCACAACAAGAGTGCTTAAGTAAACCACAGGCGCCTTACTTATGCTTGAAAGCAAAGTCTGGCTTGGATTATCTTCTTTTCTGCGGACATTTCAGTGGTATTAAAGGAACGAGTGTTATTTTTATGTGGTTCTTCGCACATAATCGGATAATGCTTTCGTAAACATACTGCGCATTTTATTAAAGCCTTACAGGAGTTGCTCATATGTCGGAATTTTAAGCATTTAAAACACGCTTCTTTTTTCTTCAAAATTTCTTTCCTTTGTTGGAGTGTCATATCCAGAGCTTTCACACAGTTTTGTGATCTATGATTTTTTTCGCAAAATACACATGTAAGGGGATCTGAAACATGCGTCGTCGTCGTAAGAGCTGCTGCTGAAGGCTGTTTATCGAAAGGTCTTCGTTTTTTATTTTGCTCACAACCTTTATTTGTTTTGTTAGTAGATCCATCAAAATCTTGGTAGGAGTTTGGGTGGTACTTCACATTCTGTTTGTAACTGGAGACACCAAACCCTTCCAATGCCAACGATACCTTCTGCTCTCCCTCAACTTCGTTCTTCAGAAAGGTTAATAGATTTTCTAAAACTTCTTTTGATGAGTTTTCGTGACTGTTCGAATTGTGATTCGTCGTTCGTTGCCAAAGTTTCAGAATATCTTCCGGTAGACTAGATGTCACCATTGGGAACAGCAGGGAGGCACAGTGTTCGGATGTTACACCAAGTGTGTTAAGATTTCTTAAGTGAGACTGTATCTTATCATACAAAACTGACAAAGGTGGCTTCACTGCACTCGTGACGTTGGGAATTGTCAAAGACAACATCTGCCTCATGTAATATTCTTTTAGTAGGTCGTCCCTTCCAAATCGGCTTTTCAATGCTTGAACGACTTCCTCATACATTTCAGGCATTGCAGGATAGCTTTCGACTAATTTACGAGCAGGTGATCCAATCGAAGTTGCCATTATGAGATACTGGATCTTATCGGCTGGGTCGATATTCTGGTCTTCATGGATTTTCTTGAACTGAGACCAAAACGGAAGCCATTCGCCAAGATCCCCGTTATATTCTTTTAATTTCAAGTAAGGGAGCTTGTATGGGCGACTCGCCTTACATGACCCTGATCCAGAACAAGCACTTCTTTCAGTTGATTCAGTTCTTGCCTCTTGACTCATTTTCTCATTATTTCTTATTTGGTCTACTTTCTTGCAAATAGTGTGATACTGAATTGAATATTCGCTCTGTCCTTGAAGCTCTTCATCTATTTCTTCATCTCTCGTTTCTTCTAGCAATTTATCATATATAGATGAATTCAATTCATTGAGAGACGAAAAATGTGTATTTAGGACTTCAAGTTGTGCAGATACTTGAATCAGGTCGACTGTCTCTTCTTTTAAATGATCTTCTACTTTCTTCACTGCCAAAGTAAAAGCTCTTCTTATAGCAGTTCTAGATCTCTTCAGTTTTGATATTTCTGACATATTCAAATCCTTGAGTTAATTCAAAACAAAATTCAAAACAATCTTTTAAAATTTAACAAAACAGGGTCGGTAAAACTTGTCATCAAATGTCCTGCAGTTGGTCGCCACATTTTCAAAATAGGGAGAATTAATCGTAAATGGTTATTTTAATTTCCCTGAAATAAGGTTCGTATTGACAAGTGTTTATAAAACCTGTTTTATTTCTAATAATTTTTCTTACAAAGATTGGTTTCCTAAAATTTTGCTAAATAATTATTTACAATAAATCAGAACTATAAATAGACAAAAAAATCATAAGGTCTGGGAGAATGACATTTATAACAGCAATGTCCAGTGGAAATCCAAAGACTTTTGAAAAGTTCTCCAAACCTAGCCCTCCAGCCAGTGATCTTAGCCCTAGGTCACTCCCAAATCGGACTTCTGAAAGTGGTGACTAGTTCATTCCTGATCAAAGTGAAAATGAAATTTCTAGCAGGGTAGATTCAGATGATGTGTTTATTCAGGGTGGACCTAACCTAAGACGTGTGCGTGGAATTGGCTGTGGACATGGAATCAACCATGGACGTGAAAATAACCATGGACATGGTCGTGGACGCAGTCGAGGATTTATGTGCAGGCCAAGAGAGCGCAGGCAACTTGGAAACTGGATCCGGGTTTACCCCCCCTGAACCTCCAAGGGATGTTGGAGCACAGTTTATGCATACAAAATGTGGAGTGAAAAACCTGCCACTCAATGAAATGAAATGAAATGACATGTTAATAGATTTATTCCAATATTCATGCAACATTCCATTTATCAATGTACACATGCAGCAAGCAATAAATACATGCATAATAACCTACTAAAAACAATAGGATTTATAGTACTATCCCTAGCATGCTTAATATATTAATTCTTATTATAATTTTCCAAGCCTACATTGGAAGGCCTACATGGGCAGTAGCCTGTGCGTAGGCCTTGTAGTTGTTACCGATCACTAAATGAGTATGTGGCATCTCTTTAACCTAATGGCGATATGTGGCATCTGATTTAACCTTATTTTACAAAAAACAAGACTACATTTTACAGATTTTTTTTAGAAATTAGAGGGAAAAAAGAGAAGCTGTTATTGGGAAAAAAAAGATGTGGACGACAGCTCGTGGTATTGTTTGTCGTTACTGGGGATTGGTTGAATGTCTTCATAAGGAGGGGGGGGGGGGGGGAAATGCATTATTGTCTTGGTCGGAAAGTAGTGGTCATGATAATGTTTTCGGCGCCCTCCACTCCTACCGTATTTAAGAACTCTTTTATTTGTGCTTTTAACTTTGTTAAAGATGGTGAATTCAGTATGTTAAAATGCGGAAATCGTTGACGTATATTTCGGTACAAAACATTTGAAACGTAGAAGGATGTGGTTGTTAAAATTGTTCTAGTTAGTTGTAAAGAAGCAATAGAAACATTTTGCGCGTAGCGTGTAAAATGGTCATGTGATATTGAAGAAAAAATATTATTAAACTGTTTAAAAATAGTAATCAATAAGTCTTTAATAAAAAGTTGGCGGATTGAGAAACATCCCGTATCTTGGAAAAGAGCTATTGACGGATACCTCCTGTCTTTTTGAAAAGCGACTTTTAAAATAGCTTTCTGCGTGATATTTAAAGGCTCCAGGATCGATTTAAAGGCACCGCCCCAAGCTACAATTCCATAAGAAAGTAAAGATTGAATATAGGCATAATACGTTTGTTTAATTTCTTTTTCCTTCAAAATTCCACTAAGACACTTAAAAGCATATATATATTTTCTAATTTTAGTTTTCAAAAATTTAGTTTTCAAAAAGTTTATGTGATGGTTCCATTTCATGCGAGAGTCAAGTACTATCCCTAAATATTTGTAAACGTCTACTTTCTCTAAGGACTCACAATTACACAGAGAATTATTAGAATTGTTACATTTGTGGATTTTTATATTATCTAAAAAATAATCTGTATTAGGTCTAAGAGAGATGGGCATAAATTTAGTTTTTGAAACATTAAGTGAGAGAACATTTTGATCAAACCATTTACTTAAAATCATTAAATCCTGTTGAGCTTTAGATTGCACCTCTTTCCAAGTTTTCCCCTTAACACAAATTAAGGTGTCATCTGCAAAAAGAAAAAGTTTACCGTTCAGGATCAGTTTTGAAATATTATTAATGTAAATTAGAAACAAGACAGGCCCGAGTGTACTGCCCTGAATAACTCCGTAATTGATAGGGAGTGCATCACTATATATACCATTTATGCAAACCTTTTGTGATCTGTTTGAGAAGTAACTTTTGAACCAACTGAGGGATTGCCCACGAACGCCCATACATTCCAACTTACTCAATAATTTATCTCTATCTACGGGATCAAACGCTTTTTTTAAATCTAAGAAAATAAACATCATCTTATTGCCTTCTGAAATTGAACTGTTCAAATCCCTACTAACGTCAAATAGAACTTCCGATATACTTTTGTCTTTTCTGAAACCATACTGACTCTCGCACAAAATGTTGTTGGCATGAATAAAATCCGTCAATTGCTCCTTAACCACCCTCTCAATAATTTTGGAAAAAACACTGAGCAAAGATATGGGACGAAAATTATTTTATCCGTAAAATCATTACTTTCACACAAAGGAATTATTTTAGCAATTTTAAAACTATTCGGAAATGTAGCGGTTGATAAACTGAGGTTTACTAAATCTGTTAAAGGTTTAATTATTATATGAACATTCTGCTTTAATATGGCCGCCGAAACACCATCAAGACCAGGAGCAGAGCCACCTCTTAGTCCAGTCACGTGACGTAAGATGTCAGTCTCCGTAACAGTGTTAAACGTGAAGCTGGTATTTAGTCTGTAATCTGAGTCGTTGGCAACTGGGTCCCCATTTGAATCAATAGAGCCGGCTAAGGCTTCGCCAATATTAGAAAAGAATCTATTAAATTCAGAAGCAATATCCTCTTTTATCTGCGGAGTTATCTCATCAATGTGAGGAAAAAATTTGCCTACCGGAAAATGCATCTTTATTCTTTGCCCTACCCGTAGATTCATTTATTAATCCCCAGAATATTTTTGGATTTCTTTCAGACTGCAGAAATTTTGCTCTATAGTAATCCCGTTTTACTTTTTTTAAAAGGTTACTGACAATTTGTCTGTATGCCCTATAATGGGTTCTTAGATTGACGTTAAATGGTTGATTCTTTACAGATTTGCTTAATTTATCTCTCTGCCTAATGGATTTCAAAAGACCAGCTGTTATCCAGGGTTTTAATTTTTTGTTACGGGATGACGGAAACTTAAAAGGTTTTTTTGCACTTTCAATTATAGACAAAAAAATGTTTAAAAATTTCTCAGAGCATAGATTTACATCAAAACAATTAAGTACGGGGCCCCAATCGCAGTGAGTCAGTAAGTCAGTGACAGTTGCATGGTCAAGATAAGTGTGCGGTGGCTCCGCGTCGTCTGCGTGCGTGTGTGCGTGTGCGGCGGCCGAGATAGTCAGGGCAGTCGCGTAATGGTCAGTGGTGCTAGTTTGGATGACGGCCGCCCTCACAGCGCTCACGTCATGGTATCGTACTGCTATGTGGTCGATGCAAGTTTTGCAGTTGTCAGTAACTCTAGTCGGTTTGTCAACACATTGCATCATTCCGTAACCTAATCGCAGTGAGTCAGTAAGTCAGTGACAGTTGCATGGTCAAGATAAGTGTGCGGTGGCTCCGCGTCGTCTGCGTGCGTGGTGCATGTGCGGCGGCCGAGATAGTCAGAGCAGTCGCGTAATGGTCAGTGGTGCTAGTTTGGATGACGGCCGCCCTCACAGCGCTCACGTCATGGTATCGTACTGCTATGTGGTCGATGCAAGTTTTGCAGTTGTCAGTAACTCTAGTCGGTTTGTCAACACATTGCATCATTCCGTAACCTGTCAAAGTATTTAAGTACGAGTCCGAAGTAATATCACTCTTTAAAATATCTATATTAATATCTCCAATGAGCACGCAATTCTTATTCTTATCTATATTATTATAATAATCAGAAAGATTCTCTATAAAGTCAACCGCGTAACAGTCAAACGTCTTGTAAATCGCTAGTAAATTAAAATGTTTGTTTAAGAACACAAAGTCAAAACTTAAGCCATAAACTTCTCCTATCGTAACTTGTTTTGTAGTAATCACATGGTGTTTGTTAACGTACACAATAACTCCGTCATTTCTGTTTTGTTGAACGTTTGTAATGTAGCAGTCAAATCCGTCAATAGTCACTGTATCTTCCCCCCCTCTTAACCAACATTCAGTGAAAACAATAAAATCTAGATCCGTTTTATAACCATCTACATAAACTAAAAAATCTTCTACATTTTTCAAAAAACTTCTTATATTTAAATGCAAAACTTTTAATTTATTATTCCCAGTTTCTGCAGTTGATTCTTCCTTAAAAAACGTGTTGCATTCATCTATGGTATTTAGTTCCAAACAAGCATTGGTAATGACAAATGAGCTGTCGTCGTTATCATCGTTCAAAGTTCTCATCGGTCGCACAGGCCCCCTGCCCAGTGGTACAGTTAAATCGAATAATTGATAGCTCGTACCAACAAATGCACTTGATCTCATGAATTGTTTTATTAGAATAAAAAATGTAAATACTGTCGAAAATAGCTTATTGTCTTGTTAAAAATATATGTTGATTACAAGCAACAAATGAAGAAAAGCTTATTGTTCGAAAAATGTAATATTATTTAAAGTGTATTTAACATAAATGCAAGCAAACTTGAATATTTTAGGAAGAAAAAAAAAGTAGTAGTACGGTAATGCAATTCTAACTTATTTTCCTCAAATGCATGCAAATAAATTTCTTTTTTAAGAACTATTCATCAAAGCCTATGTTTACCACATTTGCATGCTCGTTACAATTCATTAAAATGAAACAAATAAATTAATGAACAATATTTTGGGATACATATTATGCTCAAAAACATTTACTAATAATATAGGTGTTTATGAACACGATAAAAAAAAATATTGAGAACTGAAACATGCATTATAATCAAAACAACGTTTGTGAGTCACTAAAAATCACCAAAAATGGTTCTTAACCCCTCAAACCTAATGTAAAAATAAATAAACAAATAAATAAATAAACATTGTACACAGTATAAATGTGACATGCATTCAAACTTAACTTATTAAGAAGAGATAAAAGTAGCCTGGTAGTAATGCAGTTCTAGATTTTCCATCAAATGCATGCAAATGAGTTTCCTTTAATCTATCCAACCTAATAATGTTGACCATATTCATTTTTCCGCTCAATAAGATTAATTTAAATGAAACAATGAAATAAAAATATATATTATACTAAAAGTTAACATGCCACTTATTAACGATATATTATTTCACTCTATAAATTTTGAAAACTGAAATCATGCATTGAAGTCAAAGCGGCTTTTGTGAGTTACTAAATATTATTAAAAATGTTCCCTTACTCATGATTATCTCATTACTAAAGCACTAATCTTAAATATTCATGCAGTTTAAAATTACTGTATATAAATAAATAAATAAATAAATAAATATTAACTATGAATGAATAAATAATCGTGGATAAATTATGCAAATTTGTACAGTGATAGATAAACATGCATGTTTATAACATTCTATTCTATTTATAATATAATACATTCTTATAACATTCTATTTCTTCCATGCAAAAATAACATGCTCAGCAAAACAGACAATGACTAGTTTTTTGTGTCTTTTTTAAGAGAGAAAGGCAAGGTTTGATCAGTCATTATCCTGCGAATAAAAAGTTTATTTATTATATTTTTCAAATTTAATTAACATACGAAAGGCCTACACATTTACACATTTGTAAATATTTTCCCTATTATTTATACATGATAATTTACATAAAGTTAAAGAGGAAAAAATACTTAAGAAGAAAACATGTGTTTTGAATTGAAATGTTTAAGTTTTTATAATTTCTTTGATACGAAAAAAAATTAATGTTACCTACTAAAAATAACTTTAAATTCTTACTTAGAACTTCCGCGGTCGTACGGGTCAAGGTCCTTCATTTCCTGCACTCTGACGGCGTTGTCGCCTTCCTTGGGTTTGATCAGCACCTTCCCGTTGGCGTAAAATGCATAGTGGATCCTCCCCTCACGTAGCAGACGCCGAGCTCGCCCCAGTAGTTCTTTATTCTCCGACGTGAGATGATCATTTACGTAGACAGCACCCTCGGAGAGCGACGGCGACACCTCCTTTGTAGACAGTTTTTTCTTTTTCCTAGCTGCCATCAGCCAATTTTCCTTCGTTGAGCGGAATACAAATTGAACTATTATTGGTGGATGTGCGTGCTTTCTGGCCGAGAACAGCCGCAGACGGTGCGCAGCTGACACCTCCTCCTTGGCGAAAGAAATATTTAGCGCCTTGGCGACATGGCCCAAAATGTCAATGACATTTTCGTTGGAGGTCGTTGGGATCCTGACGATTTCAATATTTGCGCATCTGGAATGCTGCTCCAAATCTCATAGCTTCCGTTGCAGATCCGTCACTTGGCTCTGTCGCTGCGCGTCGGCCTGTTGTAGCGTGTCGCAGCGTCCTGTCAAGACATCTTGATTGGACTCCAAAGTGGCTACCTTATTTTTAACTTCATCTAAATTTACCATCAGAGAATTAATTGATTCCTTTACGGATGTAATTTTTTCTTCCAGACTTACAATAATTCTCCCCTCCATTGACGATAGGGCGTCCAAAAACCACTCTTTGTCTACGGGTCCGTCAATGTCCGATTCTTTACCACTTGAATCCTCACATGAATCACACTTCCAATTTTTCATTTTCGATTTCGTGAAATTTTGATTAGATCCAAGACGCGTACATGCTGGGTGGTATTCATGTTTGCACTTGTTACATTGCGCAACCACTTCACCGTTCGCGAAATCATTGTTACACCTTTTGCAAGGCATCGCACTTGAGCTTATTTTGCACTAATAAAAAATAACAGTTTATGCAACACAGTTTAAAATAAACGAAAAACCGCACACTTTAAATCTCGGTTCACTGAGCAGGAACTGGCCTGGTACAAACTACACGAGGTAGGGAGCGCTTATCAGTAGCTCCGTCCTCATCGGCTGACCGATAACAACTGAAATGTACTTCTGTACGGTACTCAGAAATATGTATACGGTACTCAGAAATAGTAAGCCTGGAGAATATTTTTTTCTTTTTTTACTGACCGAACTTTGATAAACATTGTACGTGAGACGAACAAATATGTTCATACTAAGCTTGCAACAAGGGACAATTTATCTCCTCACCCTTGGATTATAAGTTGGAAAGACTTGACTGTGAGGGAATTGAAGAATTTTTTTGCTATAGTAATAAACATGGGTATTATTGTGAAGACAAAAGGACACGCTTATTGGGATACAAGGTCAACACAGGCAAAGACTTTTTTTAAGAACTGTGTCTCGCAATCGTTTCTTTCAAATCTGATCTTGCCTTCATCTAACTTCTGCTCAATCGGTTCCAAAAGGGCAGCCTGGGTACGACACTTGGGTCAAAGTGCGTTGGTTACTAGATCATCTGAACAGTTCGTTCAAAAACTTCTTCACGCCGGGGCAAAACGAGTGTATTGACGAAAGCCTTCTGGGAATGAAAAATAGACACGTATTTGTTCAGTACTTCCTAATAAGAAACACAAGCAATATGGTCTGAAGAAATTTCAATCCTCTGACAGTAAGACAAATTATGTTTTACATGTGGAACTGCACTCTGGTACTGATTACTTACATGAAGAAGGAGACTCTCCCTTCACAGGGAAAGTTATCGTGGAGGTAATGGAAGAAGTGGACGTTTAGACAAAGGATATCATTTATTCACTGACAATTTTTACACTTAAGTACCCTTAGCCAAACGATCGTACCAGAGAAATACCTTCCAAACTGGAACTCTCAACAAGAAGTCGAGATTTATTGCGGATACATTGAAGCGAGCTTAGTTAAGTGATCGTGAAAGCCTTTATTTCAGGCAAGGCGATGTGTTATTGGTAGGCTAAAGGCAAAAATTGTCCAGGAAACCAGTGTTTGTGATAACAACAGCTGGACATGAAGAAGACAGGGTCATCAGGAGTAAAAAGGGCCTGGAAGGAATAAAACCAGTTCTCATCCACGAATACAACCAATATATCTCCGCGTCCAAGTACTGGAAGAAAATTTTTGTAGACATTGCTCTATTCAACTCCTACGTCCTGTACAAATTATTACGGCGTTCAGTTAACCGACGGTTCGGATGATCGACGTTCGGATAATCAGCGCTCTACTGTATATATACAGTAGAGCGCCATTTATCCGTCGATCATCTGAACCGTCGGTTAACCAAACACCGTAATAATTCATATTTTGAACATGATTCTCAAGCAATTCTAATTCGCGCCCCAAAAAAAGTGTCAGGGCTAAAGCAAAAACAAATGTTGGACGTTTTCTCTAAATAAAAAGTATATAGTGTACTGTATCTCTGTGTGATAACTTGTTCTTTAAAAATTTATACCCAAGAATTCTGATCAATATCATAATAAAATTACGTGAATAATTTTTGTTTGATAATTTTTAGCCTTTTTACTAGTAAGAATTATGTTACAAATTAATTTTTAAATTTTGTCTTTTCATGTTCGATTATCCGAATATTCAGTTATCCGAACACCCCTTGTCCCCAATTAGTTCGGATAATCGGCGCTCTACTGCATTTATGAAAATGAACGAATAGTGTTTTTTGCTTCCGGGGGCCCCAAAACGAAAAGTTATCATGGTCTCGGGCTTAGGTCTTACCATGAGTACTATGGTAACAGCTTCTTCCCTATAGGGGAAAGTCGCTAAATAGAAAAAACCTTCACAATGGAAATGGGAGGATAAAGAAAATTATGTCAAACAAATTCCTTTTCGAGGTAGTCCTGGCATAAATCCAATTTATGCCCGCAAACTGGGAAACACACCCACAGAAACTGACGTTTTCTTTCAGTTTTTGGGTGAAGAGTTTTTTCTATGTTATGTATTGAGCCAAATGATTATGCAAACAAAAAGCTCAATGACCCAAACAGAAAAGCCCTTGCCGATGATAAGTTTTGGGTCCGAGTTACTAACCCAGAAATTAAAGCCTATATTGCTCTTTATATTCTGAAGGGGCAAGTAAAAAAACCAACACTTAAAATGTACTGGACAAAAAGGAAAATTGTGGAAACAAGTATTTATTCAGATGTTATGTCATACAGGCGATTTTGTCTCACAGATGAAAGAGACAAACTGAAAAAATTGAGACCTGTAATTTCCTATTTAAAAAATACGTTTTTGGACTTCTATACAATGAAACAAGATGTAGCGGTGGATGAAAGTTTAGTGAAACTTAGGGCCCGTTTGAGCTATATTCAGTACAACCCCAAGAAACGAGCGCGGTTTGGAGTTAAATTTTATAAACTGTATGAAACTAGCAGTGGATATTGAGCTAACTTTAAAATCTACACAGGTGAAGATCAAACGTCTGGTTTGCTGTGCAGTGAGGCTGTTGTGTTGCAGGAGCCTATCCAAAATCAAGGATATAGGCTCTATATTGACAATTGGTACTTGTCCCCCCAACTCTGTGAAATGCTACTGGCTAAGGATACTCATGTTATTGGAACAGTGGACTGCATGAGAACTAATATGCCTGATGATTTCCCAAACATGGAACTTGAAAGAGGAGAAGCTGTAAGAAGAAGCTGCAACGGTGTGGTAGCAATAAGATGGATGGACAAAAAGTATGTTCATATGTTATCCACTATGCATGAAGAAATTCAGTTAGCTTTTGACAAAAAATTCAAAATCAGAGGAGAAACTATCCAGGTTATAAAGCCTAAATCAGTCACTGATTATAATAAAGGCATGTTAGGAGTTGACATTCAGGATCAGCTCCTGTCATCTCAAACGATCATGAGACAAAGTGTACAAGCATACAACAAGATATTTTTTTACCTAATTGACATGGCGATGTTCAACTCATTTTGTATTTGGAAGAAAATTTGGAAGAAAAAATACATTACTATGAATTCAGGCTAAATATTGTTTAACAAATATTGCTAAACATCACGCTTCTTGAAAACAACCTCTCCAGGCCGTCCATCACTAAAGGAAAACCTCCTCAGACTTCAGAGTAAACCTTGGGGTCTTTTTCCCATGGCTATACCCCCTATTGAAAAGAAAAGCAACACTACAAGAAACTGTAAGGTGTGCTACAAAAATGGTGTAAGGTCAGGAACCGGATACATTAGTAAGAAATGCCCAGTTGCCCTCCATGTGGACAACTGCTTTGAAGCATACCACACAAAGCTTGAATACTAAAGGAAGAAGGTAAAGTGTAAATAGTGTAAAGTATAAATAAAGTGCAGTGAAAATATAAAGTGTGAAAATGAGTATAAACAAAAGTGTAAAGTGAATTTCTATAATCACTCTCAATAACTGGATATGAAACTTACTTCCGCTCATTGGTATGTTAGCCTACAACACCCCCAAACACCATATCATTACCCCGGGGACTTTATATTTAGGCACCGAACTTTGTCGTATTCCAGTGCCAGATGGTCTTAGGACCGAGATAATAAGACGAGGAAGTGAGATTTACCAACACTTAGAATAAATGGTCGGTGGGGGGACTTTATATTCAGGCTAAGTTAATTTTATAAATATTTTATTTGTCATGTGCTTATAAATTATATTAATCATATTTCTAACCTTATTATGATGATTCTAGGAATGTTGCTAACATATCTTCACCTGGTTGGTTGGGTTTCAATGTATGAAGAAAAATGTCAAAATTCACGATTTGTGGCGTTTTACAAAATCTCATATAAAAAAAACCTAAATAATATATCCTGATAAATTAAAATTTTCTACGTAGGGAATTTAATATTGTTCATGAAAATATAAAAAAAGAAGAGTTAAAAGGGTTTTATTGATCAAAAAAATAAACTTGCTTTTAAAAATTTAAATTTAAATTTTTATATATAAATTATATATACATATGAACTTTTACATATGTTAACAAATAATCCTTAAAATCTTACTAAAGTGTAGGAAATTTAATGCTGGAAAAGAATATATATAACATAAATTAGTTTTAAACAAAATAAATAATTTTTTAGGCTTTTAAGTAATACTTTGCATTTGGTTGCAAATTAATTAGACTCGCTTTGCTCGCTGGGGGCTCCGCCCCCAGGCCCCCGTTGGTGTCCTCCTTCAATTGAATAGTACCCAGTATTGATGGGCTCCTTTAGGCGATGGTTGCCAAGGTTAAGGTAATTGATTGCTAGATAATTTGTGTGTGTATTTCAAAGAAAACTTATGTAGAACTTGGAATTATGAAAGGAATTGTGGAATTATATTTTTAATTAAGGTATATTTAAATTTGAATGTTATTTATGAGAATTAGCTAAATATGATGAGGAATAAAAAGTATGTATACGAGTTTAAAATAATGCTGTCGGTGATTGAAGATTTTGATAATGTGTTTATTGGGATAGATTTTGAGGATTGTAGATGAGTTTTTCGAAATAACCTGTAGAATATACTGTTTTAATGATCTGCAATGAGGACTACCGTGATAGTCATTATCAAAGGGGAGAAAAACTTGATTTGTCTTTAGAAATTTTTATTATTTTGTCATTGCGTTGTAAGAGATTGATGAGATTTATTTTAAAGGTAGCAAGTTAGAAGTAATATTAAGATCGAAAGTATATATAAGTATATATAGTGATCATTAAATTGATGGCAATAGTAGTATAGATATATTATAATCGAAAAAATCCAGTTGTATGAATACAATGTAAAAAAGTCATAGTGATTAAAATATAATTAAATGTTTCCCTGTCAGTTAGCCGGTGCCATAAGTTGCATCACGGCATATCCAGTTCCGCCAACGGGGAGGCCGGGAAACTTAGGAACCATATATACAGTATTTACAATAATAAAACTTAGAAACGGGGAGTTTGTTTACAGGCAGGCCCCCTTGCCTCTGCCTCCATGCAATGAAGAAAAGAAGCTAAGTTTGAGACATCGGAGAGTTTTTTCAAGCAGTTCTCCTCGCCTCTGCTGTAAAAATTTTAACTGGATAACAACATGGAGAGTTTGATAAGGCAGGCCCCCTTGCCTCTGTCGAAAATACTAAAATTAACATTAAAAAAGACTATAACAACTATTATCAACACCGGGGACTTTTTTTAAAGCAGACCCCCTATCGTACTGCCCAAATAGTCAAATTACAACGAGGAGTTTTGATTATAACGCAGATCCTCTAGCCTACTGCGGACGTCTATATCGGATTAACGAAGGAGCTCGCTAAAGACAATATTTTTTACAAATGCAACGCCTTCGAATATTCTTTCGGGACGGACAAGAACAACGATGTCAGCAGGATTTCTGACTCTGCTGAGCAGGACGTACAACTGACCATGAGTAAAACAGTCAGTGCGGAGATCAACACCGACTCGGTCAATTGTTTGACCCTGGCTTTTATGACCAGTCATCGAGTAAGCCAACATAAGAGGAAATTGAAGACGGCGGACACGAAGAGGGGATCCCTCGACAAACGGAAACGTAAATGTAATACGAGGAATACAAATAGGTGCTGTTTGTCCGGGGAATCGAACTGTAATCAAGCGGGGGCTGATCGCCGTTACAATTACTTTAGTGCCGTTTACTAGACCGCTGTCGATGTTCAAATTTCTCATTACGAGGCAGACGGAGCCGATTTTGAGTCGCAGTAAATGGTCGGGTACGCCCTTACCAGTAGCCTGGTTCAGCAGTTGAACATCTACGTCCATTCCGTCGCTGTTCTCTTTGTCGACGGCGTCGGCACTCCTCAACTCATGAAGCAAACCGTCAACAGATCTCAACACTATGTCATTGATCTGTTGGACGTTCGCATTAAGAGTTGAAAGAACAGCCCGTTTCGCAATCACATCAGAGACGCACATGTCGTCTTTAGGGAAAACAAAGCTAATGAGCTCACTTAAAGATGTCACACATCTTATCCCTGCCAGTGGAATGAGATTACTCCTGTAGTGTTCTTCACCAAACGAAGTAGAACTGACTGTTCCATTGCCTACTTCAAGGAGAAAGTTAGAGTATTCAATGGAACTACTAGTTCTGTGCGGAGTCGACAATGAGAAGACCTTAAAATGTGGCCAGAGATACGACGCTCGCAGGGAAACGCATGCAATGTCGCTTGGTGTGCGAGCTTTCACAACTACAGGCGCGATTTGTCGGAAATCCCCCGAGCAGAGGAATACTTTGCCCCCGAATGGAATGTTGGAGTTCATAAGATCTCGCAGGGACCTGTCAAGAATCTCAAAGATATACCTATGCGTCATTGGGGCCTCGTCGAAAACAATCAGCTCTGCAGCACGAATTAGCTCTGCTCGTTGAGATCCGTTGGTCATATTCCAAAAGCCTGTGCCGTCCCCAAGATCAAGAGGAAGCCGAAACATGCTGTGAGCTGTAGTGCCGCCTGGTAAGTTTCCTGCAGCGATCCCAGAGCTAGCAACAGCGATGGCGACTCGACGACAGCTACGAACAGATGCAAGGATTAAACGAAGAAGTGCTGATTTCCCATATCCACCTGGACCGTCTAGAAATATGAGCTTCGTAGAACGACCATCTCCCTGACCATTTAAAAGAGAAATTACATAACTAAAAACGGATCTTTGGTCAGTTGAGAGCCTCGGTTCCCACTCAGTGACAAATGCCAGCTGACTATCTTCGCTGTAGGCTAGAAGTTCCCTCCGCAGCTCAGTAGTACCGTCCTGAACATCGGGGAGGCCATGATCTACAAGGCAAGAGCCTTGACGACGAAGGCTACGGTCAACTTCGATTAGAGCTAGTTTATAAGCTAGCTCAATATCATTTGGATTTCTCTCCAAGTGGTCCTCAGAGAGGACGTCTCGAAATGTCCCCAAATGCCCAAAGGGCAACAGCAGGTGCTCCTGTGTTGCAGAGTAGCACGAAAAGTGATCGAAGACCCGGCCCAGTCATGAATTGAGCTGCCTCTCGGAGAGCATAATGGTATTCGTCTTGATCTTCAACCAAACCAAGTTTACGGGCCACTTTCTGAAATGAATGGCAATCAGGACCACCACGAGATAGTAGGTCGGAGTAACCACGACAAGGCAAGATCGTCAGAAGTAAACGTAGATAGTACTGTTCACTTCGGCTGGGGGAGATCCAATAGAGTCGGCATACTTTTTCACCACGCTGGCGAGCAGTGATAAAGTGCTTTCCATCGGGGTGGTCATAAACTGCCATATTATTTGGACGTTTAGGGTGGATGATGAACCGTTCGTAAAAGGACTGATATGTCAAATTGTCAAAAAGGGGATCAAGCGGCCGATTGAAGTAGAGGATGAGCTTAGAGCTGGCTCTAGACGTCGCGTCAGTCAACTCACTTGGACGAAACAAAACGTTTTGTTTCCCCTCAAGATGAACAGGAAGGCATTCTACTGTCGGTTCTGACTCTGATATTGGAAATTCCAACAGGCGCCAGCATGCATCACTGGCACCCACCATTCTCTTTGTAACATAGTGCTCGACCTCGTCATCCTGATCTCCTAAAGGCGTTACTTTTACGTTTTGGAGAGAACCCCCTTTCATGAGGTATTTAAATAGATATTTGATCACACGACCAGTAGACGCCAGCTCTAAGTTTATATGTGCTTCATATTTCAGCAATAATGCAGGGTTATATGGCACAACCCAGCCGTCGTGCACAGATATTGTCTTTCTACGAGACACAATAGACCCCTTATTGTTGTAATCCCGCTTATAGACCACGAAACCCCTATCATCGAGGTGGGTGGTTTCGCAAGCTGGCTTCGGAAAGAATTTTGAACAACAGCCCTTAGCTGTGTCCCAGCAGGGGAAATCTGTTCGATGATCTGTTCCACAAGGCCCGTGGATCATATGCTGTAGAACTAATTCCCGCAATCTTCCAGAAGCCTCTTCGTTAGAGGGAATGTCAGCTCGTATGATGGAGTCAATTTCAGCAGATTGTACCGGGCCGTCACCGTCGATCTTAAAAACAATGTGAGCATGAGGAAGGCCGCGTAACTGAAATTCTATAACATAAATGAGAAATACAGATTTGCCAAACATTGCCCCACTGCGCAGGTCACGAAGAAGTTCATTAAGTTTGATTTTAAAAACTCTGCAGGCAGTACTCGGATCACTACGACCACTTTTACGGGGGCAAGCCATTTTGTTCTCTTGCCAGGTAGCACTGTACGTGAAGGTCAGGAAGAAAGTCGGGAATCCAAGACGAGAAACGAGGGCCATGGCATTCTCGTAATGGACCTTCATATATCTAGGACCCCCAGTAAATGAACTGGGTAAGTAAATTTTCCCAGGTTGCACTCCCCCCTCCCCATGGACAGTTTCATCGCTAGCGATGTCTTCCATTACTTGTCTTCCCCGATGTACAGCCTGCAATTCGTCTAAGGGACCCGTGCGCATGGCATTTTCATATGTCTTTGTCTGGACAAACTTGATGAACCGGAGTTTCTCCTCCTCATACCTCGCAAACATCTCAACCTGCCAAGCTTGCGATAGGCGGCCGATGTGGGAGAAGCGAGGCTCGCGAAGTAAGAGACACCGGGAGCACTTTAACTGGGACATCTTATGCCCACAGTTATCAAGAAGTCCAACATGCCAGCCCAAATCACCTTGAGGGTACAGCAGAGGATACTGGAAGGGCTCCATGAGAGGACTGAACAGGTCCATTGATGTAGGTTTAGGGGAGCCGACCTTCCAAATGGTAAGTTTTCGAGGTTCGATTACAGCCTCATCAGTGCTGAGCACGGCATGTACCTCTAATCCTCGGTGCTTGTCACCCAAAACAGGGCCATGGGTAGATCTATTGTTCAGTTCAAAATCTAAGTGTGCGTTGACGGCACGTACACTTCCTAACCTGCGATAGTGTTCGACAAATGGATTTTCATTGTGTAGAAACTCATTGATTAGTCCAATGATTTCACTATCGAGAGATCTACCCCTGGCTATGTTGAGACGTTCTTCCCCGTCGTCAATATACATACGAGATCGATTTACAAACTGCACCTCTCCAGATTTGGTTTTAAACTTCTGGCCAGGAGCATCAACGTTATAAATCTGGTGATACATCCTGCCTTCAATTTTGAAAAAGGAGAGACCACTAGGGTGGCGGTAACCACCACTAACCTCTAGTGCACAGAAAGCGAACAAGTCGTTATATGCACGGGCTCTTTCTAGGAAGCGACTATCAGAGTAAAACTCTTCACAAATAGGGCTTAAATTTAAAACATTGTAAGCTCCTGCCCCGCAACACCACTTTTTCCTATGTCTCTCCTCTTCAAATAGTCGGGCATTACAATGAGGGCACATGTAAACATTATCCCCCCAAAGACTGATATTTTTTAATTTATAAGGTCTAACGCTATCTAGTATACTTCCCCTCCAAGATGCCATAGGACCATTGTCGAAAATAGTGCGTGAAAGATTAACATCCAAATGACGAAGCTCAGAGACCAACGGATTTTTTAAGCGAAAAATCTGGACTCTCTCCCGTGATTCTCCAGGATTTTCCTGACTGTACCGCCTTACGGCTTCACGGTGTGCTTCAGGATGATTCTTATTGTGTCGCTCTGTAATTTCCTTAATTATTTCTGGATGCGATTCTCTATATTTTTTTGCGTCCTTTGTCAATTTTTCACGATGATTCTCGGCATACCTTTTCTTAGCTTCCTTTACCTGTTCTTCTCGAGTCGTACTCAAAACTTTGGGACGTCCACGTTTAACTTTTTTAGGTCTACCCGGGCCTTTAATAACGTTTTTGAGGTCTGAAACCGGTATAGATTTCTTTGGAGGGGAAGATAAAACTATATGGCTAGCTGCCGGTTTATCGTCATTAACAAATAAGGGATCATGAAACGCAGCATCAGATTCAACGACGTTTACATGATGATTGATTGCTGGATGGTTGATACGACGTCGGAATAAGATTCGAGCTATAGTATATTGACGTACAAGACCATCGAAGACAGCATTTGACAGCAAAAGAGAAGCCAAAGCCGAATGGTCATCGCAGGTGAATAAGCGAGCAGAGTTGTTACTTTCCAGGAGAAAGTCATGTTGGCGCATCTCGTTCACCGCATGAGAATCAAACAATTACAGCCGATTATTACTGCGCCAAAAGGCAACGGTAACATTCAGACCGGTGAATAAGAAACCCAACTCTGCTAAATTGTCAGTCAATAGCGTTTGTAAGACGATTGACAGTTCGTTAACGCAGGTATGAAAGCCATCTTGCGATAGAGGGTACAACGCATCGTGAACATAAGTGTTATCATCTATGTACACGGTGGAATCCCCGACAATAAATTCATTTGGAATTTCATCGGCAAACAAAAACCTTTGTTCACCGACACAATTCTCACTACGTAATGTTCTATATAAAGCATCACCGCTCATGAGAATTGTGTCAATGGCAGATGTTGAAAATTCTTTGCCTAAGAATTTCCATGCAAGTGAACAGACACTATTACAGACGCACTGAGCGTTTCGAGAGTAACCAACAAATATTCCACTACTTCCCTGATGGAAGGAACCACGTGAGATGCAGCGGAAATTCATATTCATATCCATATTAAAAATTCTAGTAACGATGATCAATTACTAGAATCAAGGACGATTTAATAATAAATAGAAGGTAAATATCTATTGAAATTAGAAGTTAATATCTAAAGCGAGAAATGAAACGAGAAATTAAGTTTTATTGCTTATTTAATAGTCTGTTTATCACTTAAAAACAAATAGAATCCCTAATAAAGTAAAAATGTTAAAAACCTATCAAACTACCCGAAATAATTTTGTAGTATTCATTATCACCAACCAAAAAAAATTTTTTAAGACATTTATAGATAAATTCATATTTTGACAACTTACTGAGTTTTGATAAAGTAATGTGTTTTGACAATGTACTCTGTTTTGAAAACGCACTTTGTTTTGAAAACACAATTTGTTTTGACAATGTACTGTGTTTTGAAAATTTAATTTGGTGTGACAACATAATTTGGTTTTGCAGAAATATTTAGTCAAATATTAAGAAAATATTTAATTTCTAAAATTTATTAGTAAATTTTACAGATTGAAAGAGGTTAGAAATGACAAATGATTTTAAACCCTAAGGTCTTAACTGAAAAATAATCTGTCAAATTTTTTATCAAACGATTCTATTCTATTTTTAGAATGGAATAAAAAAAATTTATCGTTCTTGATTTTTACATATACAGATATTACATAAAAAACCCGGGAGTATTTTTTCTATGTTCTGTTCTATAAATATGAATAGAATTTACAATATTATTTGAATAGAATTTCTAATAATTTAATTCGACCCTCACGATAAAATCCATAACTCCCGCTGACTAAGCGAAGATGATGCAACATACTGAGTATGACTAATCATATAATGTACAAAAACTAATAATGGATTAAAACTAAACTAAATTTACCTTTCATATAATACACTAGTAGATATACCCGTGACTTCGCTCGCTGAAAGGATTTTAAGTGTTTAGTTCAATCATACGTCATATGTAATGTGTAATTTTTACAAATTTCAGAATATACTAATGATTGTATTAATTTAACTGAACTATGCGTTTTCAAGATAGGTCATTGTATTCCACAAATATAAAGTAGAATACAGTTTCATCAACCAGAAAGACGTTTTTAAGAATCAGCTGAGTACGCGGGTCTTTTCTGACGGGAGTAGTTTTATTGGTGGCCCCCCGCAGGAGGTATTTCTACTAGGCCTCTATATAATACACATGCGAACAGATTCAATGCCCCGCCGACAAATCGCTACCCTGGGAAGACTAATGCCAAATATGGTCGAATCAGCTCGCAATAATAGTAAACTCTGGCATGATGCCGATGGCCCCTACCGGATTAGGCGTTCTTGCCGCTATACAATAAGTTTCTATTGTATAGGCGAAGGGTCGCTTAATTTGGTAGTGGCCATCGGTGTATAGTGTGGCCCTTAGGCTGGAATAACAAATACCCCCGACGTAGTAGACCTTGCGTTCATAACTAATCCTAAAAATAGTTTTATGTTTCATGAAAGTATACGTACATAAAATATATTTTTATTTAAGTAAAATAAATTCTATAGATTGTTGGGTGGTTGAGTATATATTGAACAGAAAACTGTCAGATTCGTCCGGGTATTTCTTAAAAAATCTTTTAGATAAAATAAATAGTTTACATTAGAAATATCAATAACAACTGTTATAAGGAAGAAAGTTCTTTCAAGTATCTCTAGTCAGTGATTTACTTTATGTTCTATGTCTGACAGCTGGTTTGACATTCTACTAAATTTCTTACTTTTTACATCTGTTTATATATAAACATTTCATTAATTTATATTCTGCAACAAATATAGGTTTGTGGCGAAGGCTGCGGGTCAAATCAGGATGAAAAATATTTCTTTTTTAGAAGCTAGCCGTTTAATTTCAAAAAGACTTACATGCAATACATGAAATATAATTCATCCATAACAATGTTAAAAGTTGAAAAACTGACTTTCAAAACGCAAAAATAAACAAAATTTCATTATTTTAATCAATTTAAAGACAAAACTATATATTTATTTACACAAAAAATTTACAAACTTACAAATTACACATTGTAAATTAAACTTAAAACATCTTCAACGAAACCCGCCAGTAGATCGTGCAAAATCCGTGGCACATGGTGCAGTCCGTTTTTCGATAGGACCATTAGAACTCAAAATAACGGCAAGTATTTTATTACGCGTTTCTTAACCAAACTAACACATTCCAAGCGAGCTGGGTCAAGTTAATAAAATAAACGTTTAACATTAAAAAATGGTAACTTAACAAAATTACGTTTAAAATCGTATTAAAAAATATATAATTTTTTTAAACGTGCCGAATTTCTATCCCAACCCCTCTCCCCATTTTATATGACTATTTGTATAGTATATAATTATACAGTTGTTTCTATCGATCTTTATATTTTGTTCTTACAGCTGACAATAGTCGCGAATGTCAAAGAAATTATTCTGCGTGTTTACATTTTACTTGTTTACTTTTTTAAGTTCCATAAGTTCAATGATAAATTTTTAAGATGATTTTGTGAGTGTTGAATAAGAAATTACAACGTTTGACAATTTTTCCTGGGGTTTGACCATCAAAGGAATGTTAGTGCAAAAGTTTCAAGTTTCCAGCTTATCGGGAAGTTGATTAGAATTCGTATCCCCTATTATCAGTTACACATGCGGTTGTATATATATATAGATTTGTATAGGGCTTGTAATCTACTTATGTCTGTCTGACAGCTGTTAATCTTTATGATTAATTGTTTTTATTATCAGATGTCTTTTTGTTATTGTGAATTGAACTGGTCCAAAATAATATTGTAAAAATATAGCTTGTTCTTTAATAGTCAATTTTATTATTAATTTATGTCCGTCTAGACCGATAATTTATTATATTTTTGTGGCGCCCCAACGTAAATCATGTCATTGAGGAAATCCAGGAGGGAAAGACAACCTCCAGAAAGATATTCCCCTGAAAATAAAAATCAAAAACCTGATGAGCCTAGGAAAGGTGGAAGTCTACCTACACAGCTTTCGGAATCAAAAACCATCACTACAACATCAAGTAGGCGTCGCTTACTGCAATTAGAGCTACAAAGGATAGAAGAAACTTGAAAAGATGTTGGAAGAAAAGGAATTGCAACGACAACGGGATTTCGAGGCTAAAGAAATGGAGAGGCGACGTCAACAAGAGGAGTTGGAAAGACAACGTCAACAAGAGGAGATGGAGAGACGACGTCAACAAGAGGAGTTGGAACGACAACGGCAGATGGACAACCTGGAAATGAAACGCAAAAATTCTGACAATTTAACATGGAGTGTCTGGAGCTGTACCTGGAGGGGGAGTCCATCCTCGACTGGACCTGCCCCAACTGCAAGATGGCGCGATGGGCGACCAAGAAGCTGGACATCACTCGTCTCCCGCCCGTGCTCATCATCCACCTCAAAAGGTTCAACATAGACGAAGACGGCAAGTGTGATAAACTCAGGAACATGGTCGACAGTTTATAGTCGTGTTAATGATGAAAAAGACTCGTATGCTAGTACCTGTCAAGGAGGATGACATTGTTAGTCTTATCGAATTTTCAACAACACTCTTGAATCTGACCTCTACCGCAGAGTCCTTGGATTTAGAGATTTATCTACTTAATCCTCTATTATTAAATGAATTACTTAGTAAGCTTCCCTATAGTCTTAAGTATAGATGGGCTGAAAACGTGAATAACATGTCTTTAGAAAAACCTGACCTGAAAGTATTTGTACCTGGCTGGAAAATCAATGTTCCATAATGAGTATTTATTTTCGTCCACCCGATGAGACTATACGAAAGAAAAATGAACCTAGGCCGGTTTTCACGAATTCGCCTATTGATAACGTTTGCTTGATTTGTTCGGAAAGTCATGAAACCGAGAAATGTAAACTTTTCAGGAAAGCAGAAGTTTCTCAGCGATGGAAAATTATTGCTGAGAAAAAATTTCCTCCTCCTGTTTTTCTTGCTTTCGTCGCCACCAAATTAAGTCTTGTAGATTAAAGAAAATTTGTGGAATCAATGGATGTAAATTATTCCACCATCGCCTTCTCCACACTAGTAGTTCCTCAAAAAATGTACAAGAAGTTAACCAGGACAAAGTACAGAAAACTTTCAGTCAGAAAAGTAAAGCAAATGAAGAAATTATAAGCAATCACACAGTAAATAACCGTGTTTTACTTAGAGTATGTCCGGTAACGTTGTACGGTCCCAGTTGCCACATTGATACCTATGCACTTCTAGACGACGGTTCGACTGTATCTTTACTTGATTCGGCTACAGCCGACAAACTAGGAGTCAGCGGTAAAACTGAACCCCTTACCACATGTTGGTCAAATATGACTAAACATTATGATCCAAATTCCAGACGAGTCGAAGTTAAAATAAAAGGGTTTTATGAGGAAGAAATTTTCACTTTAAGTAATGTTAGAACTCAATCACCTTTAGATTTACCTAAACAATCTGTTGATTCTGTAAAGCTTCGCGAGAGATGGTCTCATTTAAATTCGATTGATCAGCCGCTGCCAACATCATACGCCAAGCCTACCATTTTGATAGGACAAGATAATTGTAACTTATTATTGACTAGGAAGGTAATTGAAGGTCCCCCAAATGCTCCTGTGTTGTCATGGAGTTACCTCGGGTGGTCAATACATGGAAAATGCCCTGAATTTAGGGGACGTGTTGATGATTTTACCTTAACGAATTTGAATACGATAGACTACATGATCTAGTGAGAGATTCATTTGAAATTGATAATTGTAGCGCATCTCCAGCGGAGAACAAAACAATAAAGTCGGCAGAAGAAGAACGTGCAGTATCGATTCTTGAAAAAACAACAAGAAAAATCGGAGATCGTTATGAATCTGGCTTTTTGTGGAAATCAGATGATTTCAAATTTCCCCCAAGCTATGAAAATGCGTTTAAAAGACTAAAACATATCGAAAGAAAGATGGCAAAAGACACTACCTTTAAAAACGAATACACAAAGAAGATTGCCGATTACCAAGAAAAAGGGTATATTCGTAAATTAAGCGAAGGTGAGGCTAATGTTATCAATGATCACACTTATTATCTACTACATTTTGGAGTCGTAAACCCAAATAAACCCAATAAATTGAGATTAGTATTTGACGCGGCTGCAAAATCGAATGGCGTATCGTTTAATGATGCCTTACTTAGTGGCCCTGACCTTTTAAATCCATTACCGGCTGTTCTAGTAAAATTTCGTTTGGGAAAATTTGCCGATATTAAGGAAATGTTTCATCAGGTATGCATTAGAGAGGAAGATGTAGATTCGCAGAGGTTTTTGTGGAGGCAAAACACAAATGATCCACCAGATACGTATGTAATGGAGGCGATGACATTTGGGTCGACTTGTTCTCCGAGTACTGCTCTATATGTAGTGAACAAAAATGCTAAAAGTTTCTCATCTATTTACCCTTAAGCGAGTAAATCAATCCTTACAAAAGAATACATGGATGATTTATTAGACTCTGTCAATTCCGAAGAAGAAGCAAAGATTAGAGTGAAGGGAATAATAGAAATTCATAAGTCAGGTGGATTCCAAATTTGCAATTGGATATCGAACTCAAAGAGTGTTTTGTCCGACATTCCTGAAGACCTGAAATCTAATTGAACTAAGCAATTGAAATCCGAGAACAATCTTCCCACTGAACGGTTTCTTGGAATGTGGTGGGATTCGGAAAGACAACTTTGTATTTCACCGTAATGCGGAAAAGTTACAAAAAATGGAAGTAAGTTACCCAACAAAACGTGAAGTTTTAAAGGCCGCGATGTCTATCTTCGACCCTTTGGGATTAGTCACACCTACTATCAAAGGTCGAATATTAGTACAAGAGATTTGGAGAACAAAGGCATCATGGGATGAAGTACTAACAAGACTAACTAAGACATGGCAAGAATGGTAAAAAGAAGTTAGACAACTGCAATATTTCAATATTCCACGTTGTTATTTCAAAGTCCTAACAATAAAGGAAATCGAACTTCATGTCTTCGTAGATGCAAGTGAAGAAGCATATGCCGCTGTTGGATATCTAAGATGTAAGACTACTACTGAGAGCATAGAATACAAAACTATGTTGGTAAAGTCAAGAGCAAAAGTAGCACCTCTAAAATCTACTACCATTCCAAGACTGGAACTTCAAGCTGCTGTCCTTGGATGTAGACTTGCAAAAAGCATCGAACGAGACATGGACATCAACATTATCCGAAAGATATTTTGATCAGATTCCATGACAGTATTACACTGGATAAAGTCTGATCATAGAAACTACAAACAATTTGTTTCAAATAGACTTGGGGAAATTCTCGAGTTGTCACAAACTGATGAATGGAAATGGGTACCGACAAAATACAACCCTGCTGATGTTGCTACAAGAAGTAACAAGAAATTTACCTCAAGTACGCACGACATTTGGACTTATGGCCCCGAATTTCTAAAATACACACAAATCATTGGCCAAAACGACCAACAACCCTGCAGATCACTAACTGTGAAGAAGTCAAACGAAAATTCGTCGGGTTACACGAAGAGGACAAAGAATTCATAGTCAATGTTAAGCAGTTTTCTTCTTGGTTAAAGGGTAACACGCGTAACTGCATGGGCAATGAGATACATAAATAAGCTGAAACACCGAGTTAACAATACAAGCTCAAAACTAAAATTACAAGAGATAAATTACAATATCATACTTGAACTTCGACCGGATGAATTAAAGACAGCTCAAAAAACACTGATTAGAACATCCCAAGGTATGTCATTCAAAGAAGAGACGATTCTGCTCATGAATGGGAAATCTTTACCAAAGTCAAGCAGGTTACATAGATTGACCCCACTTTTCCTTGACAAAGATAATTTGATCAGAATTTGTGGAAGAATTTGTAGTTCGCCTGAAATAAGTCTTGAAACTAAGCAGCCAATTGTTTTAGACGGAAAATGCCATATAACAAGATTAATTGTGAAAATGTATCATGAAAAATGTTTTCACCAAGGAATTGAAACAGTGATGAACATGACCAGAGAACAGTTCTGGATTCTGAATTTACGATCTGTAGTGAAGAAGATACAAAGAAACTGCATGAGATGTAGGATTGGCAATGCCAAACCAAATCCTCCTCAAATGGCACCTCTACCAAATTCAAGAGTATCGCGAGTTCAACATCCATTTTTCTTCAAGGGAGTTGATTATTTTGGCCCAATCGAAGTCACCGTTGGTCGAAGACACAAAAAACGTTATGGTGTGTTGTTTACATGCATGTCCACTCGTGCAATTCATCTTGAAATAGCTCATTCCCTGAGTACAGAGAGCTGTGTGATGGCGATACAAAGGTTTATAAGTCGTAAACCTTGCCCATCGGAGATGTTTTCTGACAATGGCACAAATTTCGTTGGAACTGATAAAGAACTTAGAACTGCCATAAAAAATCTCAATAGTTCTCAGATACAAAGGAATGTTTCATCCCATGCCATAAAGTGGAATTTTATTCCCCCAAGAGCACCACATATGGGAGGATGTTGGGAAAGACTCATACGATCTGTGAAAACTGCCTTAAAAAGTGTAACACGATCGCAGTTTCCTAAGGATGAAGAATTACAAACCTTAATGACTCGGATAGAATTTATCATCAATTCACGTCCTCTCACCCACGTCTCCATTGACCCCAAAGATCCTGAACCAATCACGCCAAATCATTTTCTGCACGAAGCCTTTAAAATTGATATAAATGAGGATAAGCTATGCAAGAAACAACTGTCGCGCATTAGAACACTTTTGGACGGATTTTGGAAGAGGTGGATACGTGAATATCTTCCCTGTTTAACACGATGTTGCAAATGGCACAAGAGGACCGAACCACCAAAGATTGGCGACTTGGCAATCATAGTAGAAGAAAACAACCCAAGAAATACGTGGCCACTGGGAAAGATATCAGCCACTTACCCAAGTCGTGACGGTCAAGTCCGAATAGTGGATGTCGCAACTACCAAAGGAACCTTCCGACGTCCACTGACAAAGGTTGCTGTGCTGTCCGTGGGAGGGGAGAGGATGTAATCTACTTATGTCTGTCTGACAGCTATTAATCTTTATGATTAATTGTTTTTATTATCAGATGTCTTTTTGTTATTGTGAATTGAACTGGTCCAAAATAATATTGTAAAAATATAGCTTGTTCTTTAATAGTCAATTTTATTTTTAATTTATGTCCGTCTAGACCGATAATTTATTATAGGGCTGCTGGCAAAATAGAACTAGGTTGCCAATGGGTTAAACATATACAAAAGCAGCAAAACAATGCCGGCACTCCAGAATAACAGCATTTGGCAGCTGGAGGGTTAAGAGATTTAGAGCAACTGAAACTAAATTTAGTTTGGAGTTGCTTTACATATAATGCAATTGAATCAGAAGTAAATTAAATCAATCTACAAAATATAACTATTTCTACAAAATTACCTTAATGTCATCTCGAAGAGCATTGTTCTCCTCACGCAATCTCACACAGTCCCCTTTTGCTGCTTCTCGCTCCATTTCTAGCTTTGTTACAAATGCCTAAAATTACAAAAAGGTAGTGTTATGACAATAAAAACAAAAACAAAAATACATTTCTTAAGATTCTTTCTTAAAATGTTTTGAAATTTTGTAGATGGCTCACAAGGAGTCAATATGTAGTTGTGTATGTGTATGTTTTGGTTTAATATGTACATAATATTAAAAGATACATCAAGTATAACTTTGAGTTACAAGTTAACTTGTAGTTCAAATATCTTGTTACCAAAATGAGTGGATGACTGGATGATTTGTTAAATAATGCTGGCTAAATTTGTAATTAATCAAAAAAGTAAAGAAACTTTGTACTAAGACAATACCTGACTAATTCCGCTTCCACTGCATCTATTGCATTCATATTCTCTTATTTGTTCTCTTAAACATAAGTTTTCCTCTTCCTTCTCATTGTATTTTCGCTTTAACAAAGTGTACTGAAAAAAGAATTAAGTTCTCTTTAGAAACCCCAGTTTCATTCAAGAAACTTCCCTTCCTAATTACTTAAATTAATGAAAACCTTAAATTAATAATTTTAAACATAAAATGTACTTCTAATTTAAAAAGAAGCCAATGAAAATAATTTGTTTTCAATGAATTTCCTGTAAAGAGTATCAGATTAACTAATAGCAAGAACCAATGCGGCATGATTATATAGAGGGGTGCAAAAGTAAATATAGACTACAATAGGTCTAATAAAGTTGATTGTAAAAAAATTACAAAATTAAATGTGAATGGTGCTTTTAAAAAACATAAAGTGGATACAAACAAAAAATGAATGGGATTTTTATTTTCTAATTAATCACTAAGTTTATTTTTTTTAATTTTATACTCGTATTCTGTTCCTTTAACACGTTAAGTGCCACGCCGCCCCGATCGGAGCGGCATAGGTAGGTCGGGCGGAGTGACGCGCCGCTCCAACCGGGGCGGCGCCCTGGGTTGTGCAGTCTTTCACCAAATTGCCGCTAGTGTTCACTGGTGGACCTCTAGCGGCAATCTTACGAACTAAATCGGCAAAGTAGATCCCGTGCCTCACAGATGGCGTTGCCGTAGGCCTCGTATTGCTCCCACAGCCTTCGTAATATACTTACAAATTTGCTCTAAAAACGCCGCCCCGACTGGAGCGGAGTGGTTTCACTTCACGTAAGTGTTATACATTTCATTTGCTGTAACTTAAAAATAGACTGCGAATGCACAACTAATATTAATAATTCACTAAAACTACGTCAGTAAGTGTTATTTTACCTGAAAATTAATTCATAAATATTTTCTAAAAAAAACCTAAATCCCATCGTAATTGCTATTTTTGGGTGTGATTGAGAAAAACGTTTTATTTTTATTTTATACAAATTTATAGTTTAGTTTATTATAGTTTAGTTTATAGTGACAACTATTAACTAAACTATAAACTCACTGTGACACTCACAAGTAAACAAACACATGCCATGTAATACTGGAACTGAGTGAAGGTCACGAAGTCAAGGCGGGGGATGAGGGGTGGTAGGGGAGGGGGAAGACGTGTAAAGCCCGGGGATGTGTACAAAACCATATGTTGTAACCAGGTTTGGCGGGAAACTAAGTTACTGCCAACTTCGCGGGGCAAAATACCCTGAAATACCGAAAGATTACCCGGGGTCCGATCGGGGCGGCACTGATTTTTTCTAGCAATATTTTGCTAAAAAATTTCACTGCCGCCCCGATTGGTCCAAATTTTATTTTTGGTCAAAATCGTAATTTTTTTATGAAAACCTTATAACTACGATAAACAAGTATAAAAAACATCATATGATAAAAAAAATAACTCCATTTCTGTTTGGCACTGCGGTAATGTGGCTAAAAAACGGCGTGGCACTTAACGTGTTAAAGTCATAATAACACTACTCTGTTTGCAGACGATGAAATGAAACAAAACTATCCCAGTGGACGGGAAAAGAAGAAAAAACAAAAAGCTAAAGAACAAGAAATTCAGCGTCTGTCAGGTTCAATTTTGAAATTTACTCAAAGGGCGTGATTTCAGACAAACAATGAAGCAGAGCTTGATGTGCCCAAATCTGCAGGAAGTCCAAGCACAAGCTATGACCAATGAGTAAAATACAAAGGCAATCAAGAACATGAAGAGAAAGAAGAACATGAAGAGAAAGAAGAACAAACAGAGGGAGGGCTAAAAAAGGAAATTGAAGAAAGAGGGAATGGTGAAGAAGAAACACTTCTTTTGCTAGGTTCTGACCCAGAGTCATCTGAAGAATCAGAGGATTTCTCATTAAATTTTGATGTCGGAAACTGACCTATTCCAGTGCCAGATGGTCATAGGTCCGAGATAATAAGACGAGGAAGTGAGATTTACCAACACTTAGAGGAACCATTTGTAGCTGTGCAGAAGCCTGGGGAAAATCCCAAAGGTCATACCCGACAGTTGAACACTAATTGGTTTTACCAACACCTCCATAGTGGAGAAAAGATATTAAGAAAATGGATTCTTTATTTCCCTGAAAAAAAAATTCATTGTTTTGCTTCTGTTGCAAGCTCTTTGATCACAACGAGAAACACGCTGTGACATCCAGTTTCATCACTGGATTCAACAGTTGGTGGAAATTAAATCCTAAAGTGTCTGACCACGAAAACTCTGAATTTCACCTGAAGAACTTCGAAAAATGGAAAACTCTTGAAGCAAGACTTTTTGAAAACAAAACCATTGATGCTGCTCACCAAGGCGTCATGGAAAGAGAGAGGAAGAAACGGAGGGACAATTTACATATGCTCTTAGACATAACACTTTTTTTGGCTAAGCAGAATTTGCTGTTTAGAGGTCATAGAGAAGACATTGACTCTGAAAACCGTAGCAATTTCTTAGAACTGGTGAATCTTCTATCACATTATGACCCTGCCTTAAAGGAGCACAGCATATGGCTTCAGCAATCATTGCAAGCAGAATGATTTGAGTATCTTACTTATCACCGCAGTACAAAATAATTTATTTCTCTCTTAGGCAACACCGTAAAAAAAGAAATAATCACTGAAATCAAGAAAGCAAAGTACTATGGAATACTATTTGATAGCACGCCTGACATATCCCACACGGAACAGATGAGTCAAGTAATAAGATATGTGAAAATTGATAACAGGAAAGTGGAGGTCAAAGAATCATTTCCCGGTTTTATAGGCAATAACAATTTTGAGTATGAACGAAAACCCAAACAAGCCATAAGACACAAGCTGTCTCAAACTTTGCTAAGCTTTTATAGAAAAGACAATGCCCCCACAAATTAAAACCTGTGGCACAGCATGCTGAACTAAACAACAAGGAATTTGATGAGTGTTTCAAACCAAAGCTCTTAGGTCATTTCCTAAAGTGAATTGCAATAGTTCAGAACTGAGAAGGTGGGAATTGGCATACCAATACATAACAGATTCAAGAAACACCCCCAACCTCAACCTTAGGTAACCAAATCCCGAACCTAACCCCAACAGCTAACTCAAATTTTATTACATTATAAACTCTTCGTAATAACTGTGTAGTGCTAGTGTGTGTGTATATATATTTTTAAAGTGTTTGAAAAGTTAATGCAGTGGTTATATAAATATAAGAATGTGTAAATAGTGTTTGGGACTTAAAACTTTATCATGTTGGCACCCCTGCTGTGATGAAAGTTTAAATCTTAACTGCCAGATCTTTGTCCAGTTCTCTTTTGTTTGACAAAGGCTTCACAGCCGAAATATCACTAATATAATGTGTAATATCTATGTGTGTCTCTGCAGCTTATTTGCAAGGTGTGTTAGCTGTATTTCCTATCTTCTCCTCCCAAATAATATCTAAGCCTTGTGCTTCACTCCTTAAATTAACCTATTTCCTCTTTCAACCTTATTTTTTACCTTTATGTTCTATCAATCCTTCCTGTCAACTATGAACCTTCCCTCTTATTGGTTAAAGCATCTGAATTATCACTCAAAAACTTGCTTGAGCCTAGGGCTGGTCTCTAAAGGCCTAACAGTGAAACCAGCTCTGAGTGCCATGCCCCCATTGATGTGGAAATCTATATCTGAATTGGCACACAAACAAACAACTAGCACTAACCCAATGATTTCTTAATATGTATGTGGATCAAAGGCAAAAACACAACATAGCAGTGAATGACCTAGCCTACCTCATTGTCAGCAATCACCCTAACTTGATTGGAGTTGTTAACTCCATTATCAAAAAAGCCCTACTAAAAATGAATGCTGAAGCTGAAAAAAAGTTAAAGAAACTTTCTAATCTCTATAGAAAACTCCTGAAGGATAATATATCCATAGGTCAAACCTCAAACACACAGATTACACACCCCTCCGCTGATTGGTGATAGGCCTAGCCTAGCTTCACTCATGGGCTTACCTACACCAACTGGTCAACTGCCAAAATTGCCAGTGTACAATACTCAAGAAACAAAGCCTACACAACAAATATGTAATTTGTCTACACATGAATTAACGGAAGCGTAAAAGAAGTATTATCTAAAGGCCTAACCTTCTGCCCTACACCAAAATTTGATCATTTCACCCTAATAAAAGATGTAATGACATTGGAAAGGAATCTGAGAATCAAACATTTTTTTGACAACCAACCCAAACCACTATCATCAAACCTAGGCAGCTCTCTATCTAAGTTGAAACCTTCATCCGACTGGGACCCTCCGCCTCTACCTGCAGACCACCCCATCGAACAATATGTTAGCTTCCTAAATCAGAATATATCAGATCCAACTTTTGCAGATGCCATAGATAACAGCTCCAAACCAAACCTAACCTCACAGGAAAGAAAAGCAATCAACTCACTCAAAAATCATGAGAACATCCAAATACTTCCTGCTGAAAAAGGCTCCACAACAGTTATCATGAACAAAATAGACTACATAAATGAGATTGAAGGTCAACTATCAGACTCCTCTACCTATAAATTTTTAAAGGCAACCCTTCTGACAAATTCACATCAGAACTCCGCAACCTAGTCGAAGGACAGGCCCGATTCAATGGCCTAACTCCAGAAACCACAGCACTTCTTGTACCACAGACTCCTATTACTCCGAAAATATACATTCTCCCAAAAATTCACAAGGGCGTCAACCCTCAACCAGGTAGGCCGATTGTTTCTGGCTGTGGATCCCCTACAGAAAGGATTTCCGCTTATGTTGATTCCTATCTTCAACTATTAGTAAAAAACCTCTCCTCTTACATCCGAGACTCCAGTGACTTTCTGCAAAAATTAAATACAATAGCCCAACCACTCCCTGAAGGAACCATTCTCGCCACTGTTGATGTCACTTCGCTCTACACAAATATCCCCCATACCCACGGACTTGCTGCCCTCGATGAATTCTTACAATCAAGACCAAAAGGATCCATCCCCACAACCTCCTTTCTTCTATCACTGGCCAGATTCATTTTAGAAAAAAACAATTTTCAGTTTCAAGACAAAAATTATCTACAGATTAAAGGAACAGCCATGGGAACTAGAATGGCACCTTCTTACGCCAACCTATATATGGGCAGATTAGAAGGGAACTTTCTGCAAACACAATCTTGCAAACCAATCTGCTGGCTCAGATTTATCGACGACATCTTCCTGATCTGGACACATGGAGAAGAAAGCTTATCAACATTTCTGCAACAGCTTAACACATTCAGCTCCTTACAGTTTACATGGAACACCTCAACATCAGCCATAACCTTCCTGGACCTCAATGTCAACCTACAAGATGGCCTCATCTCCACCACCATATTCACCAAACCCACCAATCACCACCAGTACCTATGCTTTTCTAGTTGTCACCCAAACAATACCAAACGTTCCCTGCCCTATAGCTTAGCTCTCCGGGGCAACAGATTAATATCCTATCCAGAAGACAGAACAAAATACACCAACCAGATCCAAGAAGCCTTCAAGAACCGAGGATATCCTGAAAAACTTATCCGACAACAGATATCAGCCGCCCAGACCCCGCCGAACTCCCCTAAACCTAAAAATGACTCAACCATCATGTAAATCTCATCACCACCTTCCATCCTGGCCTACAAAAACTGAACAACCTCTTGAAAACAGGATACAAAATGTTGTCAAACTCCAGCCAAACCAAAGCTCTTCTTGAGAAACCTCCCACCGTAGTTTACCGCCAGCCTCCTAATCTTCGAAACTTACTTGTTCACCCAAAACTTCCAGACCCTTCCAAAATTCTTTGTTTGAAATTCATTGTTGGTGATGGTGATTTTATATTTTGATTAGGATTTTTGCGGACATTTGCCATCACTGATTAGTAAAAAAACAAGTTTCACGACGTTTCGGGATCTGGAATCTGATCCCGTCTTCAGGTGGAAGAAAACCTAGAACATAACAAGATTAGAAACACATAGCCAGGGAAACCTGGACAAAAACACAGCTAAAACAGAGAACTGTAAAAGCAGTCACGAAAACAATAAGCTGAAAAGAAAAATAACAACAAAATAACACAGGAATCACAAGTATCAAGAATCACCAGACAGGAGAGAGCACGTCCACACCCAATCAGAGCTGAGCTGAGACTGGTGGGAGGAAAGCAAATGGCGGCGGCAACGGAAATGGCGGCGCCCGCAGCCAACCAAATCACGGCGCGCTACCGGTGGCGAAGACCTGAAACAGAGACATGTGATATGCAAATTCCGTGTGTCTGTTTGTGTTTTTTAGTTAATTTTTAACCTGATTTTGCCCCTTGGCCTTGCTACGGGTTAACATGTTATGAGAATTTTGAACAGAATTGTTAGTAATTGCCCTATTTGCTGACACTTTATTTTCCCTGTCTTTCAATTCTTTGTTTAATATTGGTAGCCATACTGGCCTTATTTCAAGTGAAGATTGACTGATTGGTTGGTCTGCTAGTTTTATGTATGAAGCTTCAATTAGTTTTCTTTTGAAAAAATGAGGTTCGCGGTGTACAATTTTTGCTTCGTCAAAATTCATCTGGTGATTTTCAGACCAGCAGTGTTGAGCAATTTTTGATTTATCCACTAAGCCCTTCCTCGTGTTATCTTTGTGTTCTTTGATTCTAACATTTAAAGGTCTTTTTGTCTCGCCATAATACGGCCTAGAGCAACTATTGCAGTTTATTCTGTAAACACAGTTTTTTGATCCCTGAGTGCCATTTTTTGGTTTGGTTTTTACGAGACATTGCCTAAGAGTGTTTTGTGTCCTAAAAGCGGTTCTAACTTTGAACTTCCTAGCAACTCTTCTAATTTTTTCCGATAATCCCGGCACATAAGGGATTGACATAGGAACGAATTTTTCAGTGTTTTCTGACTCATTCTGTTTAGCCCTACGGGTTTTGCACTTTCTTATTACGGATTGAGGGTATCCATTCTTAGCCAAATCTTGCTCTACTTTTTTGATTTCCTGATTTAATCCATCTTGATTTGAGCAAATGCTCTTTGCTCTGTCAAATAGTGAGTAAGCTACCCCTTCTTTGACAGATTTTTGATGGTTTGATTGAAAATTTAAGTACTGCCCTGTGTGTGTCTTTTTTCTGAAAACAGTTGTCCTGAGCGTATCCCTATCCTTTTCTACGCACACATCCAAAAATGCTAGTTTGTTTTGGACTTCCTCTTCCATTGTTAGGCGGATGGAAGGAGAAATACTGTTAAGATGCCCTAAAAAGTCTTTTAGTTCATCGTCTCCATGCGGAAATACCACGAAGGTGTCATCGACGTACCTCCACCAAATCTTCGGTTTGAGTTGAGCCAAAGACAAAGCCTTTTGCTCAAACTCCTCCATAAAGATATTAGCAAAGATAGGCGACAATGGCGACCCCATGGCCATCCCCTCATCTTGACGGTATAATTTACCCTCTAGTTCAAAATAGTTACATTGAGTGCATAATTCAAGCAGTTCCATAATGACGTTAACAGGAAGTTTAGTACGTTCAGTTAGACTTTCATCTTTTTCGAGCCGAGACTCGATTATTTTTAAGGTTTCAGGAACTGGGACATTCGTGAACAGACTTTCAACATCAAAACTAACCAGCTTATCCGTCTCAGCCAGCACTATGTCCTTAGACTTTTCAACGAAGTCTTTAGAATTTTTTATGTACGAGTCAGTTTTTCCTACCAATGGTTTTAGGATGTCCAGGAGGACTTTAGACAGTTCCCTACACGGTGAGTCGCGAGAGCTAATTATAGGCCTAAGAGGTACATCAGTTTTATGAATTTTAGGTAACCCATACATGTGTGGGATTTTCGAGTGATGCGGTGTTAAACGAGTTCTTTGTTTATCAGAAAAAAACTGTTTATGCTTCCTAAGAGTGCTTGCAACTTTACGCTCGAAACTTTCTGTAGGATCTTTATTTAGTTCAGTATATTTACCAGCTTGGAGAGTTTCCAATATTTTCTCTTTATATGTTACTGTGTCCAAGACAACAGTAGCGTTTCCTTTATCCGCGGGCAATATTTTGATAGTATCATCTTTCCCAAGGATAGATACTGCCTTGATTTCCTCTTTCTTTAGGTTGGGCTTTGGGACAGGAATTTTATTCAGTAAGATGCTGGCCTCGCACCGAAACTGATCCCCCTGAGTCTCAGGGAGCTGAGACACAGCGGACTCAATCCCCGTAACAAAGTCAAGCGCCCTCACTGATTTAGGCACAACAGAAAAGTTCAGCCCTTTAGACAAAACGGAAATTTCATTTGAATTTAAATTTCGTGAAGAAAGATTCACAACCTGATTATTTGCATCATTAATCTGTTCATCATTTTTAGAGTTATTACTAATTTCGACAGGTCTTAATTTTTCTAGCTTTGATTGTTGTCTGGATTTAATATCAACCGATTCTTTGTCAAACCTATTTTGGATGCTTTGAAAAATGTTCTGAAACTCAGAACCAATTAGAGTTGCCAATTCAGATTTCTTATTTTCAATACTGATTTTGAGGGTTCTCTTTTCCGTACGATGAAAGTTGATTATGCATACGATGAAAGTTGAATTATGCACTCAATGTAACTATTTTGAACTAGAGGGTAAATTATACCGTCAAGATGAGGGGATGGCCATGGGGTCGCCATTGTCGCCTATCTTTGCTAATATCTTTATGGAGGAGTTTGAGCAAAAGGCTTTGTCTTTGGCTCAACTCAAACCGAAGATTTGGTGGAGGTACGTCGATGACACCTTCGTGGTATTTCCGCATGGAGACGATGAACTAAAAGACTTTTTAGGGCATCTTAACAGTATTTCTCCTTCCATCCGCCTAACAATGGAAGAGGAAGTCCAAAACAAACTAGCATTTTTGGATGTGTGCGTAGAAAAGGATAGGGATACGCTCAGGACAACTGTTTTCAGAAAAAAGACACACACAGGGCAGTACTTAAATTTTCAATCAAACCATCAAAAATCTGTCAAAGAAGGGGTAGCTTACTCACTATTTGACAGAGCAAAGAGCATTTGCTCAAATCAAGATGGATTAAATCAGGAAATCAAAAAAGTAGAGCAAGATTTGGCTAAGAATGGATACCCTCAATCCGTAATAAGAAAGTGCAAAACCCGTAGGGCTAAACAGAATGAGTCAGAAAACACTGAAAAATTCGTTCCTATGTCAATCCCTTATGTGCCGGGATTATCGGAAAAAATTAGAAGAGTTGCTAGGAAGTTCAAAGTTAGAACCGCTTTTAGGACACAAAACACTCTTAGGCAATGTCTCGTAAAAACCAAACCAAAAAATGGCACTCAGGGATCAAAAAACTGTGTTTACAGAATAAACTGCAATAGTTGCTCTAGGCCGTATTATGGCGAGACAAAAAGACCTTTAAATGTTAGAATCAAAGAACACAAAGATAACACGAGGAAGGGCTTAGTGGATAAATCAAAAATTGCTCAACACTGCTGGTCTGAAAATCACCAGATGAATTTTGACGAAGCAAAAATTGTACACCGCGAACCTCATTTTTTCAAAAGAAAACTAATTGAAGCTTCATACATAAAACTAGCAGACCAACCAATCAGTCAATCTTCACTTGAAATAAGGCCAGTATGGCTACCAATATTAAACAAAGAATTGAAAGACAGGGAAAATAAAGTGTCAGCAAATAGGGCAATTACTAACAATTCTGTTCAAAATTCTCATAACATGTTAACCCGTAGCAAGGCCAAGGGGCAAAATCAGGTTAAAAATTAACTAAAAAACACAAACAGACACACGGAATTTGCATATCACATGTCTCTGTTTCAGGTCTTCGCCACCGGTAGCGCGCCGTGATTTGGTTGGCTGCGGGCGCCGCCATTTCCGTTGCCGCCGCCATTTGCTTTCCTCCCACCAGTCTCAGCTCAGCTCTGATTGGGTGTGGACGTGCTCTCTCCTGTCTGGTGATTCTTGATACTTGTGATTCCTGTGTTATTTTGTTGTTATTTTTCTTTTCAGCTTATTGTTTTCGTGACTGCTTTTACAGTTCTCTGTTTTAGCTGTGTTTTTGTCCAGGTTTCCCTGGCTATGTGTTTCTAATCTTGTTATGTTCTAGGTTTTCTTCCACCTGAAGACGGGATCAGATTCCAGATCCCGAAACGTTGTGAAACTTGTTTTTTACTAATCAGTGATGGCAAATGTCCGCAAAAATCCTAATCAAAATACTTCCAAAATTAACAGTGACAAACCTCCTCCAGGCTCCTTCTCCTGTCAAGAGAAGAAATGTAAAACTTGCAGCATCAACCCTCCCTCTGAAACCTTCACCAGCACCTCTACAGGAAAAGAATATAAAATTATAGGCCACCAAACCTGTAACTCCGATAATCTTATATACCAGCTTCAGTGTAACCTCTGCCAGGCCCAGTATGTAGGACTTACAACGGAAACCCTTAGAAAGAGAATGAATGGGCACAGCCATGATCTCAAAACCCACAAATTAAAACCTGTGGCACAGCATGCTGAACTACACAACAAGGAATTTGATGAATGTTTCAAAACCAAAGCTCTTAGGTCATTTCCTAAAGTGAATTGCAATAGTTCATAACTGAGAAGGTGGGAATCAGCCTACCAATACATAACAGATTCAAGAAACACCCCCAACCTCAACCTTAGGTAACCAAATCCCCAACCTAACCCCAACAGCTAACTCAAATTTTATTACATTATAAACTCTTCGTAATAACTGTGTAGTGCTAGTGTGTGTGTATATATATTTTTAAAGTGTTTGAAAAGTTAATGTAATGGTTATATAAATATAAGAATGTGTAAATCGTGTTTGGGACTTAAAACTTCATCATGTTGGCACCCCTGCTGTGATGAAAGTTTAAATCTTAACTGCCAGATCTCTTTGTCCAGTTCTCTTTTGTTTGACAAAGGCTTCACAGCCGAAATATCACTAATATAATGTGTAATATCTATGTGTGTGTCTGCAGCTTATTTGCAAGGTGAGTTAGCTGTACTTCCTATCTTCTCCTCCCAAATAATATCTCATAAACATCAGTTCACAGCTACTTTTAATGATTTAGAGGAAGAAGAAATGTTGCCAGAAGTGAAAGCATTTATTATTGAAACAGACTTTCATGAATCGTTGTTAAACATAACAGAGGCACTCAAACTGTTTCTTACTATTTATTTGCGTGTCCGTGGCTTCTTGTGAGAGGAGTTTTTCAAAATTGAAACTGATAAAAAACTACCTCCGTTCTGCAATGAGCCAGTCTCGTTTGACAAGCTTGGCCATACTATAAATTGAAAATTACATTGCAAAACGTGTGAATTTTGATGAAGTAATCAACCAATTCTCAGAAATCAAGGCTCGCAAAAAGACATTATAACGTCTTTCTTGTTTTAACTTTTCATTATCTTGTTTTCTCTCGGTACTGTACAACATATTGAAAGTGGAGGTCAAAGAACCTGAAGATTAAAATATTTCTTGAAATTTTAGCATAAAATGTCAATATACACATATTTATTTTGGTTGTCTGTTACCTTCATTGTTCTTGATATGTATATATTTGTAATGTAATGTATATTTGTTATCAAACTGGTGGAGTGTTCATCACGATACATTAAAACCAACCACAAAAACTAGAAATTAAAAAGTTATTAGGAAAAGTTTTGTATCATTATATATATATATATATATATATATTGAAGATTAGAAAATGTATTAGCTAACATATATTATATAGGGCCCCTCATCTATAGCCGCCTCAGGCCCCCAACTATAACATTACGCCACTGGCTGCTGGCAGTTCTCGCGATGTAATGTAAACCCAATCTAATCAACCTAAGGCAGTCAAAGGGTTAAATATTATAACACCTCACAAAAATGAAAGTAAGATACCTTAAACATTAACCAAACAGGGAAACCTAATGCAAACTTGTTTACTTTTGCACCCACTGTGAATATAAACATTATATTATCGTCATTGCATAAATTAATTTTAGCTGCAAAAATAATCCTAAATTAAAATTCTAAGGTCTTATGGAACTATCAAAAGGATTTTTTAAATCTAATATGTTCTATGCACAGCTTGAGACTTCTAGAGTATACAATTCACAATATTATAATGTCTTATATCAAGCCCCTCATAAACTTTACCTTTGCTGTTATGTTTGCCATGTACAAAGATTTTAAAAATTTTGAAGTATTAAATATTTATATTTCACTTATTAAAAAAATAGATAGCATAATGTGACTTAAACATTATTAAACAAAAAACTAACCACACTTAGCTTCAATATTTACAAAACAGTACACAGTTGAAATCACACAGCTGTAATAGTGGTTTTGGTTTGATTTGTAACCATGTTTAATTTTATTCTAACACAGACTTTGTGATACCAAAGGGCTCAAACTGAAGATTATACTAGGCAATATGAAATTTTGACATTCTAAACAGCTGGCTTTTTGCAATATAATTGTATGGATAAATGACCAAATGTTTAAGTTTTGAGGATTCCAATTTTATGTCGCCTAGTATTTCTGTTTATGACAATAACTAAAACTATGAAACAAATGAAAAAAGCTCCCTGCTGTACAAAAAAAATTTCACTTCCTGATTGTTGCAGTTGTGTTTTCAGTTGTAATTTTTTCTTGTTTTAATTCATGAATTATGACTTATTTCGGAATCAAATTTTATGTCATAGTTACTTAACTTTATTGTGGTCGACTACAAGTAAACACATTTTATGACCTACATCTGATTGGTTCTGCTCCAAGCTTCTTATCTTATCCTGCATTCTAGTAAGTTCATCTTCCTTCAAGTGAAGTTTTCTCCAGAGTTCAGCATTCTGTAAGGTTAAATTTAATTAATACTGTAATTTGGAGACAAAATTTTGTAAAACAAAAAATTTAGGTAGATAACATGTTTACTTTATGGTAACTGTTTCATTAATTACTCCAAATAGCTATTGGCCATTTATGAGCACTGAACGGTTTCATGTTCAGGTATCAAGCACATTGTTATCACTGTCAAACAGCGGTGCAGTGGTTGGACGGTAGGGGAACAGCGTTCTCTCTATGGTTTTCCACATGACCAAAATCCACTCTAGTTCACACACAACTTTCCTTATAATTACAGTAAAAATACTAATTTATCATTCCCTAGGGGAAATTTGCCACTACACCGCTGTAGTAAAAAGTTTAAAAATAGGTATGTAACATGTCTTTAACATGTTTGTTGTGTAGTTGCGGTTGTTCACGCCTGGCGCACTGCGGGCCTACCCGTACTGTTACCATGCAGATGTTACAGGCTTCAGTGTGCCTCCGCACTCCGACCGGTGAGGAGACTATTCACTCGTGTGTAGCAAATAAAAAACGCTTCAAAGTAGACAGAAGTAGTGATTCTGTTGTTTCGTTGACAGATGTGTTGTGTACACTGAATGTAATTTTTTAATTGTTTTTGGATATGTGCGTACTGTGAATATATAATATTAATTTAAATCAGTATTATTTTGGACTGAAATGGCTTCTACTTCACCCAGACGGCGGTGAGAGCCATTTGACCCTGACCTTCAGACTAGTGAATCCGACTCGGACCCGTCGGATGTTGCAGATAATGAACAAGGGGTCACTTGCAAATTGTAGATAATGAGCAATTTGGTGATAATTTGATGGAGAACATCATCAAGTTTACTAACCAAAAAAAATGCTTCAAAAGTTTTTCTGACAAGCCCAGGCCTTACGCCAAAATCTCGTATTACAAAGTGGAAAGACGTGACAGTTTCCAAAAATAACGTTTTTTTGCACTAGTTTTTTAAAGTATTTTTTATCTTAGTGCAATAAAAATAAATCGTCTCCAAGACTATTGGAAGACTCATTGGCTTTTGAGTCTGAATTGCTTTGGACAATATATGAGTTGTGACTGATTTTTGTGCATTTTTTTTGCCTAAGCTTTTGTGATGATACTGCACAATATGATGATGACAGAATTGCCAAGGTCCAATATCTTAATGATTATTTCAATAACAAAATGAATACTACTTTTTATCCTCAACGAGAATTGTTCCTCGATGAAAGTATGGTTCTGTGGCGAGGCCGATTATTGTTTCGGCAATACATCAAAGGAAAGAAACATAAGTATGGGGTCAAGTTGTACACCCTCAGTGACCCTCACGGTTTGATTTTCAGGTTTATGGTGTACTGTGGAGTCCTCGATGACCTTGGAGGTAAAGGTCACTCAGCGAATGTAGTTCTAAAACTTATGCAACCTTACATTAGGCAAGGTCATAGCCTCTACATGGATGATTACTATAATTCATTCAATTTAGCTTCCAAGTTGTTATCTTTGGACACATACTGTACTGGCACATTGCGATTGGATAGAAAGCACAACCCTGAGGAGGTGAAGTCTGCTACACTTAAAAAAGACAAAACGATTGCTAGATACGCTGAAGGGTGTACTCATGGCAAAGTGGAAAGACAAAAGGGTGGTATCTTACATATCCACGGAATTTGAAAATGAAATGTTGGAGAGTACAAACAGAAGGGGCGAGGTACATATCAAACTGTAATGTCTTTTATATAGTACTGTTGTGGCAACTATTGTATTAATCTAGTAATCTATATGTTCTTCTTTCTCTCTATATCCGCTCTTTCTCATTGCAGTATCATGGAATATTTTTTTATTTTTTTATTTATCTTTATATTAATAGACAAGAATTTTTTCCATAAGGTTTTTGTACTCCTGTTTTCTCAGCCAGTGTGCATCGTAGCAAAAATCTAAGCACACCGATTGAATTTTATTTTCCTGTAGATGTGCAGAATCCCATTGAAATTTATATTAGTCATTTAGACAAGTAGAAAATTGAATTTAAAATTTAAAAAAAAATTAACATTGGTCTTATGAGTTGCTGTTTTGGTGATAGAAAAACAAAACAGAACTGTGCTTTTGTCGTTATCACATGCTATATTTCGTAGAGTAAAGATTAGATGTAGAAGTATTATGTGAGGGTGAAAAGTGGGCAAAAATTTACGTTGTTTTTTCTGTCATCTGATGAGATATAAAACCCAAACAATAATAAGTTTTTATCAAGCAATAATAGTATATTTCGCAACAAGGGCTGAAAATGAGGTTTTGCAGGCTCGAGATCGTTTTTCAAATTCGAGACGAAGTCAAGAATTTGACACGATCGAGAGCTGCAAAACCCTTTCGGCCGAGGTGCGAACGCTATTTTTCACCACACTACACAATTAAATATACCCTAAATAATAAAAAAATCTGATTATTATTTGACTCACTTGAAAACAAAACACAGCTATTAAAATCATATGATCGCAACTATCCTGTCTTGAATGCCGTATAATTATGTGATGTTTTGACGTTGTTTCAAGCAAATAAACGATCAGATGACTTTCGGCCTTAGGGCCCCAAACGTTTTCGGTCCTGTGGCGGCAAACAGTGTGTTTCGGTCCGCGTTTGACGTTTGTAAAACAGGTGATTTAGTGGTAGTGTGGTGAAAACAAATAAGGAATTCATCAATGACACGAGTTAGTATTTGTCCAGTAAAAAATCCAAACAAATTATTATTTTTAAACAATTTCAAGCCACATGTTTTATTAGGGCATTGGAGTAAAAATATAGTATTTGATTGAAATCCAGGGCTATTTAGAGAAGATTGAATGTGTTTCAAATAAAGTTTGCTCACTTCAATAAGATTAAGAGATAAAAATTAGCTGATAAAAAGGGAAGAAAAAAGAACATGAAGTTAAGTCTCAACCATCCGATGTACTGTCATGCAACTGCAGTACAGATGGACATTAGGGTGGGTGCACCAGTGAATGACCGGTTAAGGACGATGTCTCATGTTAATTTAACATTACTCCCTTATTTTATGGTCACCAGCTATATATTTTACTGTAGAAAGTTCATTTATTCTTTAAGGATTAAGCAATATTAGTTAAATACGTCACTTAATGAGAATACTGGTTGTAATATTAATTAAAATAAAACTTTGTCAGTGCTCCAATAAATGACCGGGACTGCACCAGTGAATGACCGATCTTGCACCAGTGAATGACCGGTCTGTTTTGGCTGAATAACTGTCAAAATATTTGAAAATCAGCTGACAACAATGATTAAGAATAATTCAGCTGAGAATATAGATCAAAGCTAGTAAATGACCGATCTCGTTCTAGTGAATGACCTTTAAGTTTTTCCCCGGTCATTCACTGGTTTTTGCCCTAGTTACGTTCCAATTTATGACCACCCTCAGTAATAATTAATCTTAACATGCACAACAATAAAATTGATTTTAAATTGCAGGATAGTATGTTAAATATTATTTAATTGCAACACAATTTTGAAACAATCATCAAATACAGAATGAATGTAAATCCAGGAAAGCCTTGCAGGAGTAATCACTATAGCAGGAAACATTAAAATCGAAGATAGTGGGACACTCAATATTAAATATGTTTAAAAAGTATTTTCGACTCCAGCAATTTTAACCAATGAAAGATTATTGTTGAATAGTATTCCAAGGCTGGTTTTATGCTTATTTTTAATTAGCTAACCCAAAGAATATGCTTAATAACGGGCTTTTTATACAAAACGGTCATTCACTGGGGGGTGGTCATTCACTGGTGCACCCACCCTACATTCAAATTGTGTGTTTTATTGGTAGAGAATGCGTAAAATATGTGTAATATTTTAGTGATAATGATAGGGAGAGTGGGAAGGAGGGGAAAATGTCCTAAGGGTAAGGAAGGAGAGAAAAAGTTTTGAAGGGGAGTTTTAGGTATCAAATAATAACTAGGCATATAAATTTTAGGTGTTATTATTTCAGACCTAAAAGGTAAGAAAGGAGGGACGAGAGATGGTAATAAGAGGATAAAGGAGAAAAGGGGTGAAAAGTAGAAAGAAGGTCGAAAGGAAGGAAGTACATAGAGAGTAAGGGAAGGAATTAATGGAGGGAGTGAGGGAGAGAATTGTAGTAAGGGGTGTATGGGATAAACTGATTTGATGATTGAATTTTTACCGTCTTCTGAATCAATAACTAGCTCAGTGTTAAAGAAATAAACATGGAATCTTAAATTGTACAATACTAATTACTAAAAACCATGTCATAAATATGTGCCAGTGGCGAGGCAAAACAATTAGTAAAAGATTGAGTCTTTCTCTTTTGCTTTTGGTTCCCATTTGGTTCTATTATGTGTTTACGTGGAAAAGGTGTACTATATGAAATGTATTGTAAAACGCATTGGTGTATGCAAAGTTAAAAATTAGCTATCCCTATTTCTTGATTTAAAAATTGGTCGAATTTTCGACCACTGGCGATCTCTAGTATTTATTTATTACATGAACATTAAGAACAGTAATTTGTCAAATCACAATAATTAAACTCAAGGAGTGATATTGTTCATAGCTTCCAGGAATTCTTCTATGGTGTATACAGGATTCTTCAGCAGGAATTCTTGAAGTGAGCTCTTCAGTTTGTTGCCAGTCAGCAGACCTTCATACTCAGCGAATTTCAAATGCCTAGGTAAATAATTTAGAAGGAGTCTTAAAATCTATATAAATAAAAATCAATTCAATGAGTGGTAAATGCAGTACGTTGTTCCAATGTTAATCTTACCTAAATAAATAGAAACAATCCTATTTTTTTGTACCTCTACAACTTTTTTATTTGTGCACCAAACTGGATAATTCTTTTTTTGTTTTCTTCGTATTTTTTAGGACAAGGTATGTGTGAAATAAAATGTTTAATTCGACCTTAGGGCTCTGTCCTACAGGCCTATAAGGTTACTTGACCATGTATGTATTCTGGTGGAGTAACTTGAGAACTATTTCAAATCATAACCATTTGTTGACATGTAAACAAATGTGAATCTGAAATATGTGTTTGTTTATTTACACTTGGATTATTTACTTTTGTAGTCAAGGATTTTGTTAAACTAAAAAGTCTAATCTAAAGTTAATTTATGTATCTGAAGAATTCTGATTATATGACACGTGAATCTACCTTTTTATCTAACTAACCTTTTAGGATGTACAGAAATAAAGATAAATCCTCATAGTTTTGTTTGGTTTTAGAAAAATTAATAGCCTATTGCAAGCCTTATATGAGTGTGTGAAAAACTGCAGTTTTTTATTTGACCAGAGAGGTTGAGAAGTGTTGAGTTCATAGTTCACCAAAATCATGACTATATTTTAAGTTTAATATAACATTGATTCAGTATTATTCTGATTCTTGAAAATGTCACGTTACCCTCGACGCAACAACCTGAGCCATAGAGAACGCAGTGCTATGAGTGTAGGACACTTTCGGGCAAGTCAAAATGACAAGCAAAACGAGTCTTGAAATGAAGACGAATGTGCTTTATTTAATCTAAACCATCAACAAGGAGATCTTGCATTCAATCCCCATTGAGCTGCGTTCAATTATAACGCGACGATCGATTACAGTTTATTGCCAATAGTTGCTATTGGCTCAATGAACATTGTGTGTCAACAGTTGCAATGATTATAGGTTTAAAAATGAAGCCCCTAGATTGTGCTGCACCAGTGGCCAACTACAATTGACATGATTGGCATATCAGGTTGAACCAGGCAAAACTCTGTTCCGTGGAATACGTACATCTTGGGGATTCTACCAAAACTGATTGAAATGTATTTAAAGACAGCAGAGTGACTATTCTCCCAGCAACATATGTCGAAAGTCCGCGACATATGAGCATGAGTGCGCTCATGATGCTAAGTTGGATGTACATCATTATGGTACCTACACCAGATTTGTTTATTACATTCACATGCAATTCAAATTGGTCAGAAATTCTACAAGAATAATTTCCTGGCCAATCTCCCATTGATCGTCATATTACCGCAAGAGGTTTTAAAAGAAAATGAATTTACTCATGGATTTTATTGCTAAGCATTGCATGTTCGGTGAGACGCATTGTGGGATGTATTCAGTAGAATGGCAAAAACGCAACACGCACACATCCTTATTTGGTTGGTTGAGAAGATAAAACCGAATGAAATTTATTATGTGAAATCAGCTTGTAAAATGAAGAATACCCATTCAGCTAAAAGTCGGTTCAGTAATTATTGTGTTGCGGAGCATTAACTCACTACGGTTTTGAAATGGCACTCAGCTGACGGTGAAAAAATTAATTAACAACATAATTGAGGCAACGATTTCACAAAAAAAACTACAAAGGTGAAGACTTTTTATTCCACGTATCCAAATAATTCAAAACAATACGCCCTTTGATTTTAAGCGGCAACAATTTCCAGCAGCTTGCATTTGCAATGTCCGAATGAAATGGACAGTCGTTGAATGTTTGTGGAAACAACCTTGAAAATCCATGCTTTTCACAAGGCCAATTGTATGTCGACTGTTCCCGTGTCGGAACAGTGAGAAAATAATTTTTGCGCCAGAAAACAAAAGTGGTGACAATTTTGATATTTATTCAAACTAAAACAAATTATTCATAAAGTAGACAGGACAACGTCTGTCAGGTCACCTAGTAATATATACAGGGTGAGTCAGACCACCCGTCCACCTATTGTAGCGGGAGAACGGTTTGAGATAGAAACGTCAAATAAAATTATTCCCCACTAATTTGCATATGGAGAATTCATTAAAAATATTTTTATCGCAATTCATGTACAGGGTGTTCCAGAAATGAAGGTCATGGGTTCGAATCTCAAAATTTTCTTAAGTAAACCTATAGCAAATATTATATCATTTTAAAGGTCTTGTTAAAAGAAACATTTTGGTGAAAACAGAACTAAATTATCTCAAGCCGTTTCAAAATGGCGGCCATTTTTGTGAAAAATTTCGGTATTTACAGAAACCCCTGTATTTTTCAAACCACTCAACATTTTTCAGTTCTGATTCTAAATTCTCAATCCTTGGTAACTCAGCTTTACTATGATATGTCACATGACAATATTTTAAAAAATTTTAAATTTTGAAAAAAAATTATTTTTTGAAAATGTTGGCAGCCCTGAAAATAAAAAAAAATAAAATAGCAACATATACCAAAAAGCATATAATTTTAAAGGTCTTCAAAATTCCTACAACTTTGTAATTTACATTAACTTTTTTAGTTTTTTAGTTATGGTCAAAAAACTCCATTTCCCATATGAAGTGCATGTTATTTGCACGTCCATGGCAAACGGTCTGTGGGTACCCTTTGGTTATTATGAACTGCATAAATAACATGCACTTCATATGGGAAAATGGAGTTTTTTGACCATAACTAAAAAACTAAAAAAGTTAGAATACTTGTGTAAATTAAAAAGTTGTAGAAACTTTGAAGACCTTTAAAATTATATGCTTTTTGGTATATGTTGCTATTTGATTTTTTTTATTTTCAGGGCTGCCAACATTTTCAAAAAATAACTTTTTTGCAAAATTTAAAATTTTTTTAAATATTGTCATGTGACATATCATAGTAAAGCTGAGTTACCAAGGATTAAGAATTTTGAATCAGAACTGAAAAATGTTGAGTGGTTTGAAAAATACAGGGGGTTCCGTAAATATCAAAAATTTTCACAAAAATGGCCGCCATTTTGAAACGGCTTGAGATAATTTAGTTTTGTTTTCACCAAAATGTTTCTTTTAACAAGACCTTTAAAATGATATAATATTTGCTGTAGGTTTACTTATGAAAATTTTGAGATTCGAACCCATGACCTTCATTTCTGGAACACCCTGTACATGAATCGCGATGAAAATATTTTTAATGAATTCTTCATGTGCAAATTAGTGGGGAATAATTTTATTTGACGTTTCTATGACAAACCGTTCTCCCGCTACATTAGGTGGACGGGGTGTCTGAATCACCCTGTATAATTTTCAGGTAATTTTATAAATAAACTTTGAGTATGCAATTACATTACTTACTTACTTTACATTACTTTAAGTCTCATTTTCTCAAAACTGCATTTTGGCCTATCTGCCCTTTTTCCGGATTAGGCCTCTACAGTGATTATTTAAATTATTAACTTAAATAATGAACAAATTAACAAATTATTTTGTCTTCACTTTCACAAAATACACATTTATCACACTATTACTATGTTCCGACCAATAAAAATATAGATATTTTAGCTTAGATCGACCATGGATACCCAGAGACAATAGACAAAATTTCTTTAGTAAGATATTCTCCAAGAACAGTAATAGAGTCACAAATTCAGAAGAAGATACATTGATTTGTTGTAAATTGAGTAATACAAAGGAGTGGTAAAATTAGACAAATTAACAGATATAACTGATGAAAAACATTATTGATAAAACTCAATAACTCAATAACAGCCAGGGTAATAAATTGATAGAGAGTCAAATCAATCAAACTCAACAAGAAGAGCAGTTTGTTTTAGATTTAAACTAACTCTAAGGAGTCTTCGATAACCCGGAGTCTCGGATAACCAGGTCTCATAAAATTGGGAGTGTACTGTACTATTTTTACCAAATTCAATATCTCAGGAACTAGGGTGCACATAGCAATGATTTGAGCTGATAAACTATTGGTCTGTTGTGGTGAGTTGTTATTAGTTTGTAAAAACAATGACAATTTTGATAAATGTATTTTGTTTTATAGGCTATTCCAAGTCTTATGATTATAGCTCAATCAAATATTTGAAGCACTGCAGTTTACAGTTTATTTCAACTTACAGTCAGCGCAAAGTCCATTGGCATTTTGTTGCGCTCCAAGTCACGAATTTTCTCTCTCAAGGACAAAATTTCCTCTTCTTTCAGATTTAATTTCCTCCAAAGTTCGCTGACTTGCTAAGAGTAAAGCAAACATAACAATCGTTACTAAAATTTTGGTTCGATAAAAATGAAAATTTGCTCCCTTAATATTAAGTATAAAATGCATCATCAGCTCGTAAAGACATAAGAACTGACATTGGAAATGACCTACTTCATTCACATATTTAACTTGGAATTCTGATTTTGATGAACTAACATGAGACAAAAGTGTATAAAATTAAAGTTGGGAGGTTTTATTGGCTAAACATTATGTTAAATATTGGATAGGAAAAAATGTAAAATAAATCTGATTGATGGCAAGTTTTCTCATTATTTGGACTGTAATAAATTAGTAATACTTACTTGATGTTGATCATGATACATTTGAGTTTTTTCAGAATTTTTCAATCTTTCTTTTAAATTTGAAATCTCTTCTTCTTTCATATTCAGTTTCTTTTTCATTTCTTCATTCTGGAAACAAAACTTTTGAATCATAAAACCTGTTAGGCAAGTTAATTATTTCGTCTTTACTATTGCTGCCCGAGGGATGGCACCCTTCATCGATCCAACAAAAGGGAGTGGAATAGAAAAAACTCAGGAATGTCATACTAAGCACTGGAAACAGTTAATCTCAATAAAAAAAAACAAAATAGCTTTATCCCCAAAAAGCTCAGATGAATGAACAGATCTTTAAGGAATGGATTTTGCAACTATTTCTACCTAATCATTCATTCTAATCATTACCTGAAATCAAGAAGTTTTTAATGGGGAAAAATCATCCCAGAAAAGCAGTTCTTCTCTTGAATAATGCTACTTCTCATCCAGATGCTCTATACGTAAAGGGCATAAGGGCAAATCTTTCTTCCACCGAACACTGCGTCTCTGATTCAGTCGATGGATCAAGATGTTTTGGCATCCTTGAAGAAACTACGAGGTACAGTCAAAAAGTTCCCGGAATGAATTTTTGTAGACTTTTAGCGCGATCGCCAGCGGGAAATTCGCCTTGCAGTAGTTGGTACGACTCCTGGGGAGGGCATATCGGTAATGTGGGTATAGCTGACTTGCCATAGAGCAGCATTGGAAAGCGCTTTTTGTGTACCTGCATGTCCAAAATGTCGGATTTGTTTGTTAAGTGAACAAATTCGATGCATGTTCAAATGATCATGAAGGAACACTTCCATGTGATAAATTTACCTGAAATGCAATTTCATCGATCGTTAATTTCCGACTTTCATGCACAACTTGTCCTACTCGCTCAATGTTTTCGTCATTAACTGATGTTTGAAGATCGTCCACTACGAGGGTCATCCTCAATGCTTTCACGGCCTTCACGGAACCGTTTGTGACACTCATAAACTTGACTTTTCTTCATCGCCTCTTCTACATTAGCTTGAATTAATAACTCAAGGGTCTCACTATGTGATTTTTAAGTTAAATACAGAACTTAATGTTCGCGCTGGTCATGAAATACCATTTTTCAAAATTCGACAATGTAGACTTGCAGGAACACGAAAAGGGCTTTCCAGTGCTGCACTACGGAAAGTTAGCTATACCCCCACTACCGATATGCCCTCCCCAGGAGTCGTGCCAACTAATGCAAATCAAATTTCCTTCTGGCGATCGCGCTAAATGTCTACAAAAATTCATTCCAGGAACTTTTTAACTGTACCTCGTATATCAAAATAAGCTTCAATGTAAGCAATTGAAAATAAACCAGAGGATTACTTTCAATTTTTAATTGATGACGTTCTGCTTGAGTCAATCGTAAAGGAAACTAATGATTATACCGAAACATTACTTCTGTCCAAAGAACGCTCGGAGAAATCATGCTTAAGTTCATAGAAATATTCAACTTTGAATGAATTTAAAGTTTTTCTCAGACTTCTATGGCATATGGGTCACATCAAATTAACGAAGATACAGGATTACTGGAAGAAGGACGAACTGTTTAGTTGAGTACAAGACACGTGATCGCTTCCCATTGATATTAAGTTGCCTCCATTTTATTTTATGAAATCTGAGTCAACGAACACTGACCGTCTGCACTCAATTGGATCAATTGTTGATTAATTTGTTGGCCGACTTTGCGAGTCAACATTGTGATAACTTTGTTTTTAAATTTTAATGTCGCCAAGTAATCAATTTCAGTTAATTTATAATGACATTTTTAAATACGTGAGGCAAAATGTGCGATGAGCATTGTGATGATTATTATTTTCATCCATGGCACAAGCAGATCACTAAAGTTCATAACAAATGCCATTGTTTTATTTCATTGCATTAATTTCATTCTCATAGAGTAGTATTCATCCTAAATTTGTGAAATCTGACCAACAAGCATTGAATGTGGTATCAATCTGTCATATAATTGAATTATATTTTATTAAAAATTAATTTTATGCTGCTCAAGCGGGACATTACATTTTGTAATGTTGGTATCTAGTACCATCTCCTCCTCACTTTGTCCTTGTCCTCCTTCTCGAATAAACTGCCTTAATGAAAAGACGTTTTATTTGAAGCCCTCTGTCCAATTATTAAAATAAGACATGGCGCTTGTCGTTAGGACAGATTTTTTGCTTTTAACAGTAATAAATTAAATGAAAGCGAGTAATTACAACAGTTTTATGATGGGCGGAGGTGAAGATGATAAAGGTAATGATCCTCCAAAAGGATCAGGTAACACAGGGTGCATCAGGTAACATCACTTCTAGCAATTCTATTAGGCGTCTAACAGAACTTTCATGGATTGTTCTGTTAGAACATTCATGGAAGTTCATGAAGTTACTAAACTTCAAATCTACTTGACGGCTAGTAAATGTACCGAAGAAAACAGTGAATATAAGATAGCTTTGCTTCTTAATTCTATTGGAGATAGGGCTCTTAAAATATTTAATAACTTTTCCTTTGAGTCTACGGAAAATAAGAATGACTTTGATGTTGTGCTAAAGAAATTTGACTCCTATTTTTTACCCGAAGTTTACGAGACATATGAACGTCATACGTTTTTCTTGCGAGAACAGAAGCTTGATGAGACTGTAGATCAATATGTGGCCGACCTTAGGGACTTAATTAGTTAATGTAATTTTGGTACTCTTACCGACAATCTCATAAGAGACCAGATTATTTTGGGTATAAGAGACAGAGCAATAAAAGGACAGACTGTTAAAAGAGTCAAGGATCTTGATCTGAACAACGCTCTAGAAGTGTATCGGGCTGCCGAACGGACTAAGTCTCAGTTGGCTGACATTTGTCCAGCTAGCAATGAAGTGTGTAAAATTTCCAAAGGTAAACTCATCAAGGGCGGTTCTGGTAAAAGTTTCAGCAGTGGTCCCAAGCTTAACTGGCCCAGGCCTAATTAGTGATAAAGAGACTTCAGGGACTTGAAACAAGAATAAGCCCCAAGCTACTCAAACTCAGAAGCCCTGTAAGTGTGGGTACAATCATGCACGTTTTAAGTGTTCAGCTTTTGGAAAGAGCTGCAATTTTTGCAAGCGAGCTAATCATTTTGCCTCCCAATGTAGGAACAACAAATCAGTCAATGCAGTTTAAACCGGTGAGGACTTTTTTGTTGGCGGTGCTCATGTTAACGTAGTAGTAAGTAATATAAACATTTCAGATGTACAGTTTAACCCATTCCCGCCTAAAGACGGGCAGTGCACGTCCTAGCGCGTGGCATAATTAAAGCCTAAAGACGGGCCACGCCCGTCCTCACACTTCTTGTCATATTATTCCAGTTTTCTGTGACTAAAATCGGTCCACATTTATCTTTTATGTATTTCACATTATTTTATGTTGTTTCCTTACTCTATGCGTTGTTCCTGGTGGCCTGTGTATTGTTTTTTCCGTATTGCTGTTTGGTTGTCATGACATGAGTGTCATGATGCTCTTTCCATTCTAACATCAGTTTTGTTATTATGGCATATTGCGACGATTTATTTTTACTAAGTGATCGTTTTGCTCAGTGGGTAGATGGAGTTTTAGAGGAAAGTGGTTTTGAAGAAAGTAATGATGAAGATAATGATGATATGAATAATATTACTGACGAAGAGCCGAATGTTTCACGTTCACCTGTACCAAGCTGTAGTACAGCTTCAGCTAGGCCCCTTGCACTGAATCTTACGCATGAAGACGATGATGCAGATGATTTTCTGAGTGTGTTAGATGGTGAAAATGAAAATGTAAATGAAGTGCCAAATCTTCCTGTTGTCCATGTACCGAAAAAAACCTGCTCGTGAACCACTAGGTAGACCAGTAACAAGCTGTAGTTCAGCTAACCTGGAACTGATTCGTGAGCTTGCAGATGACTTAGTTAGTGCAAATACAAATGTTCATGTGTCAAATCCTTGAGGTAATATTGCACCTGTTGTTCGTAAAAGTGTTCGTGTACCAAAAGTACCAGCTCGCAAACTACTCGGAAGGCCTGCACCAAGCTGAAGTTCAGCTAATCTACTACTGAATCATACCCCTGCAGATGATTTATCTAGTGTTGTAGACAGGGAGAATACAAATGTTAATGTTCAAATACCAAATCCTAGACGTAATAACGTACCTGTTGTTTGTAGGCGTGTTCATAGGAATGTTTGTGTGCTGAAAGTACCGTCTCATAAACCAAAAGGTAGACCTACCGCAGGGCCTAATCCCAAACATAAATGAAAGCAAAAAGAAAAACCAAAACCCTGGGAATGGTATGAGGGTGCTAATGAAGTTGCATCAATTCCATTCACTGGTAAACATAAGACAAATCGTGTTATAGCGAGACAACTCAGAGAAAATAACAATGAACTAGATGCGCTTGACCAGTTTTTGGGGACCGACTTTTGGCAGCAGGTATGTGATGAAACAAGCAGAAAAGCTCACAGTTATCTCGAAGAAGTTGATGAAGGTAAGCCTAAAGTAAAATGGGATGTTTTGGCCCTTGATGAACTAAAAGCTTATTTTGTCTTAGATATACTCATGGCCCAAAATGTCAAAGCAAATATTCATGATAACTGGTCAACAAGACGGGTTCTGCATCAACCTATCTTTGGAGAAACAATGGCACAAGATAGATTTAAAATGATTTCTCTTGTTTTGCATTTTTCATCGTCAGTAGAACCTAATGATAAACTCAGAAAATTAAGGCCGATCATAAAAAAGGCCTATAAAAAAGTCTACACTCCAGAAAAAGAAATATATGTTGATGAGAGTCTTATCAAATCCCGAGGCAGACTCTCTTACATTCAGTTCAACCTGTCCAAAAGAGCTCGGTTTGGAATTAAGATTTATAAACTGAATGACTCAAAAACTGGCTACTGCTACAATTTCAAAATCTACACTGGCAAAGAGCTAAGCCTAGGTCATGAGGATGACAAGGAAAACAATCCACAAAATGCTGAAAATCCTGACAATGCAGAATATCCACAGTTGTTCGTTGAAAATCCGGTGAATACTGGAAATTCTGTAAACGCTGGAAAAATCCTAAGGAGACCTTTTTGCTCAGTAAAAAAATAGTTTTATATTTATGTGCTGAACTGCTGAATGAAGGGCCTTATATGTATCTAGATAATTGGTACAGCTCGCGTAAATTATTCTTTGGAGCTGTTGTGTTGAACCAGGGCACTTACGCTGTAGGTGTAGTTAGAAGTGAAAGAACAAATTTTCCAGTGGAACTAAGAAAGAAAATACTTGAAATCGGGGAGCTTCCATTCATGCATACCAAGAAAATCTTAGCATTGAAGTGGAAGGACAGAAAGGATTTAGCCATGTTATATTTGGATTATTTGGATTAAGATGGCGCCGGTTGATAAAGTCGCAGTTTCAGGTTTCAGCTCACATCAATTGTAGAGTTTTATTAAATATCAAGTGTGTAAAATGCAAGAAAATTGTTCATAACGGTATTCTCTTATGGAACCATTTTAAATGTGTCAACGTTGATGAAAAGCAATTACCCGACAAAAACAGTGAGTGGTGCTGCCCATCTTGTAATTGCGACTCCAACATTGGTGATGCAACAACTAAGGACCGTGTTTCACCAACAGACGATCTTTTGAAATCTCTAAAAGAAGAGGATAAGTTGTTATCAGAAGAAATCAAAAGACTCGGAAAGTGTTGTGAGCAAAGTGACCTTGAACTGTGTAAAAGACTACAGCAAGTTAGTGTTACTTCAGGTAAAGGCGTTGGGCCTATTACTGATGCAAGTTGGCCTCCACTCCGAACCAAAGTAAAAACTAGCTACAATGAACAGTGGTAAACTAAACCCCCTAAAAAAGAAAACAGATCTGAGAACAATGTGAAGTCAGATATAAACGTCATAACCCTTTCAAACAAGTTTAGTGTAGAAGACAGGCAGGCAGCTCGAATTAGACAGTGTTTAATTGAAGCCGAAGAAGATGAAGACATGTTTGAAGACTAGACTACTCAGTCGGAAAACAACACCGACACAGAAGCTGATGACATGGATGCAGATCCAGATTTTGATCCAAGAGGCGAGATAGAAAATGAAGACAGCAATTCTGACCCCGACATTATTCCAGGGATTGACGATGAGGCAGACCCAAAACCAAGATTTACAATTAATATAGTCGTAGATGAATGCGTTTGAAACCCATAATAGTGTCGAAGATGTGATTGAAGAGGTTATACATAGTTTTATTGGAAAGGACAAGAAGACCTTATGGAAAAAAGAACCAATAGATGCAGTTACTGCTCGAGCTCGGTCTACAAGTATAATTAGACATTTACCAGGCCCGAGAAATGCTGGGAAGAATGCAAAAACGCCCATAGAATGTTACAATTTAATGATTGATGTCAAAATAATAGAAATAATTGTAACATGTACAAATATATTTATTGAAAGCAAGTCACATACGTTTTCAAGGGCAAGAGATGAAAAACCCACAGACAAAGTTGAAGTAAAGGTGTTTTCAGGTTTACTGATATTGGCTGGAGTTATGAGTTCTGGACACCAAAACCTCGCAGAATTATGGGCTAAAGATGGATTTGGAATTGAAATGTTTTATTACACAATGAGTTTGAGGCAATTTCACTTCTTGTTGCAATCCATACGCTTCGATGACATTAGAGATCAACCGGTTAGGCGGGCTTTAGACAAACCAGCCGCATTTAGAAATGTTTCTCAGACATTCAACACAACTGCACTAAAAACTATGTTCCGTGTGCATTTGTAACTAATGTCGATGAACAATTGGTGGCATTCCAAGGAAGATTAAACCATCTTCCTTTTTGCTTTTAGACAATTTATGAAGAGCAAACCAGCTAAATATGGAATGAAGATCTTTACTATAACAGACTCTAAAATGTTTTATGTTCTAAAGATGGAGGTCTACGTTGGAAACCAACCTGAAAACAGCCCTCTTCAGCAATCAAACAAACCAAAAGACATCATGTTACGATTCACAAGCTTCAATGAAAACTCCGGAAGAAACATAACTGGTGATAGCTGGTTTTCAAGTATGCCTCTGGTTGAAGAACTGGCAAGCAAAGGTCTAACTTATGTTGGAACACTGCGAAAAGACAAACGAGAACTGTCCCCAGAACTTTTTTCTAAGGAACGAATTTCTTGTTCGACCACTTTTGCTTTCCCTGAGAATATGCCTTTAGTGTCATATGCACCGAAAACAAATCGAAGTGTTGTTCTTTTGTCATCGATGCATTTTGGTGCTGCTATAGACCCTGACACAAATGAACAGTTGAAACCAGATATTATCACTTTTTACAACTCCACCAAACCAGACATTATCACTTTTTACAACTCCACCAAGTCCGGTGTTGATGTTGCAGATGAGAAATGCTGTACATATTCAACATCTAGAAGGTGCCTAAGGTGGCCTCTCGATATATTTTATAGACTACTTGACATCGCAGGCATAAATGGTCAGGTAATTTTTTTGAGCAACTCCCAGGAAACAGGAATTTTGGAAAGACGGAAGTTTCTGAGAGAAGTCGGAGGAGAGATGATAAAACCTCAAGTTGCATGGAGAGCTACAATAAAAACACTTCCAAAAACACTGCAATCATCGATCCGTAAGGTTGCCAATGTGCAAGAGCCTCATCAACCTGCAGTCAGGGGGCTAAGAGGGTGCGACAGTTTCCCGGACAGCCAAGAGCTGCTTAGACAAGAACTGGGGAACTACTTCACTCTAAGGGGTACCAGAAATGGTGCTCAAGACCGTCCGAGAAGGCCAGTACGAAATGAAGTGCTGACCTGTGTAGTCCGATGACTGCATCGTTCCCGTCGTGGCCCCTGTCACACTGATCTCGGTGGATCTAGGCTGGAGGCTGAATCTCTCCCTGGTGGGGGGCAGCAGCGTCATCAGTACTGGATGTCCGTAACTGGTCTGAGACGAAGCTTGCTTCTCTAAGAACAGGACGTTCACCCAGACGTTTAGGAGTAGCAGGAGCTATGCCTGAACACTGCGGGCCCTGGGTGAAGGTGTGATGCGATCCGTGCTGAGAGTCTCGAGGTACTGGGGGCCTAAATCAAGAGCCGCAAACGGAGCCTGCTGGGCACCAGGGGGAACCCGGCAGTATGTACCCCTTACCTCTCTAATCGGGTCACTGGAGAGGCGGACTGCAGCAACCCGGTTCTCGTGGGAACAACATGAACACACAACAACAACAACGAAAAAAAAACAGAGTCAGAACTGACTCAAACAACAGAGGCCTTAGCGCCTCAAAACTCAGGGTAGGCAACTTCTCAAGCAGTAGAGGTCCTTGAGGCACCTCCAGACAATGAGGAAGCACCCCAATCCAAACATGGATCAGTACTCACCCAAGAGGTCGATGAAACTCAGGGTGAGCCTATGGTCACAAACTCAGAGGAGGAAGAACTCCTGGATGACAACAGCGGCGAGGACAAAGAAATCGCCGACAAAGCCAAACATCTCAAGTTGCGAGAGAAATTCCCAAAAATGGGAGGAGCCCGCTACAGGAGGTACGAATGGTACAGGAGGAAGGGCCACTCCCGTGGAAGAGGCGAACTGAGCCTCAAGACTGTACCAGTACCTGAACAAAGGGGACCCAACCAAGGGCCTAGTAAAAGGCCCAACCCGGCAACTACTACGCCGGAGGAACCCAAAACAAACAAGAAGGCCAAAGGAGGAGAGCCGATGGCAGAGGCTGGAACCCCCCAAAAAGGGATTAAACATCAACCTCCCAAGCTCTCCTTCAAACAGGCTGCAGAGGGGGTAAGAATTGGTGTGATCCACAACAACTTCCCCGAAGCAATGATGACCAACGAGGAGATGGAAGCTGTCCAAGAAAAAATTCTACAGCTGATCTGGAACGATGAAGACCAAGAGGTCTTTCCTGGCTTCAACAGCCAACACAGGAGGCAGGGACACCTTGTACTGGTCTGCAAGGACGAGGCCACTGCAAGGTGGCTGAAGTCCAAGGAAGAACAGCTAGGTGACTCTCCGTGTTATTACTGAGGGAGACATACCTAAAACCAAAATCGTAACTGCATTCTTCCCGAATGCCAGCTAGCTAAAGACAGAAGATATTCTACTGTGGCTGGAAAAACAAAACAAAGGGCTAAAAGCCACAAGCTCAACAGAATCGTGGACGGAACTACAGTCCAATTGATCCTGGCTGTGGACCCGCTCACAGCTTTAAAACTGGAGAAGGAAGGACCGATACAGGCCTACTTCAAGATGGGGTGGCAGCTCTGAAGCTGAAAGGCAAAAGAACAGGAGGGGCTGAGGACAAACCATCCTAGCCTGCAGCCTCACAAGCCAAAGAGACTCCGGGCCCAACTCAAGAGGCTCCTGAACCGGAGGCTCCAGCGAGGGCGGGGGAAGTGAAGGGACCTGAAGGTACCACACCACCCAAACTCGCACCAGAGGCCGAGGGAAAGGAGAAGGAGGTAGAGAGGGAAGGTGAGACGACAGAGGCGGGAGGCTCACACCACTTCCCGATCTTCAGGAAAAACAGACCGGAGAAGAGGGAGGAGAGGATGAGAGGCCCCTCAGTCAGCAAATCTGACAGGTCCGACAGAAGCCCGAGAGGACCCATGAGGGACTCAGGGTATCGTCCTCGCGGAGGCAGAGGAGGACACCACTCCCCCGCAGGGGGAGAGAGAGAGACCATAGGAATTAAATTCCTACAAGCAAATCTCCAGCATAAAAAAAGAGCCGCAGCACTCCTGAGCCGGAGATTTGCAATACAGGGGCTAGACATCGCCCTCATCCAAGAACCCTGGGTCTCAAGGGGATCAATCAGAGGACTCCCAACTCAGGTGGGTAAATTAATATATGAGAGACCAGAGGCAAGATCTAGGGCCTGCATACTGATATCTCCAACAGTAAGGTGTTTTACTGTTCCAGAGTTCACCAACAGACATGGTAACTGTCTTGTTGGACCTAGTCACCGCAAACGGGTGCCAAAAGGCCTTAGTGGCCTCGGCATACTCCCCGAATCCTGGGGACACCTGTCCTTCAAAGGCAGTGGAACACCTAGTACAACATGCGCGCAGTGAAGGGATGCCACTCATCCTAGGCTGTGACGTCAACGCTCACACGTCATCTGGGGGAGTACCGACACCAACGACAGAGGTAAGGATCTCCTAGAGTATTTCTATAAGGTTGACTTAGAAATAGAGAATCTGGGGAACAAACCTACCTTCATCAACAGGATAAGAGAAGAGGTTCTAGATTTAACCCTATCAATCAACCTTAGAAACCACAAAATAAGTGGATGGCACGTCTCTGAGGAGGCCTCGTTGTCGGACCACACACACATTCGTTTCGATGTAGAGGCACACCTGGAGAAGTGTTTATCCTACAGAGTACCCCAACTGACCAATTGGAAGGGATACAGAGAAAGCCTACAAAGGGAGTTGGAGGGAGCTATGGTGCACACCAGAACTGTTGAGGGCTTGGTGGAATTAGCGGAGTCGCTAGAAACCGCAATTCAAAAAGCCTAAGAAAATAACTGCCCTCTAAGATCAAAAAGGGTGTCGAGGGACGTACCTTGGTGGAATGAGAGGCTAAGCAGAATGAGAGCAAGACTCAGGAAGCTTTATAACGTCACCCGGAGGACTGGCGACAGAGACGCCTATCCGAGGGCCTTGACGGAGTACAATCTGGAAATCAAAAAGTCCATAAGAAGGACTTGGAGGCTCTGTGAAAGGCTGTCCAGCCTACCAGAAACGGCCAGAGCTTGGCACATACTACACAGCAACAATCAGAGCCAATCGGAAAGGCCTCCCAGAAGCCATAAAAGCAAAGTTCGATGTCGGTATGACTAAATTTTTTAAGAAAGGATTTATACTTTTGTGTGGCTTTAGAGATAAGAAGTCCCAAAAGAAACAAGTCATGTTGATCTCTACAGCATCCCAAGCCACAACTAGTGAAATAACGCGTAGAGTCAGAAGGCAAGCAGGAGAGGAAACCGTAAGGAAGCCAGACGTGATTTTAGAGTACAATAAATATAAAATAGATAACAGAAAAATAAATATAAAAAGATAAATAGAAAACGTAAAAAATTCCCACAAACCGATGCCAAGACTGAAATTTATGGAAGCTCTTGTTCATGACCTCGGTAAAGAATGGATTTTGGCTAAAAAACAATATCTGGCAGCTCCACCACAACCTCAAGCCGGTCCATCAAACCTCTTCGGCGTGAAAAAACTTCCTGGGAGAAAATTGAGGATCTGTAAAGAATGCAGTAATGAAAATGCAAGACACCGATCGGCATTTGTGTGTGTACGCTGTGACAAAGGACTACATCCTGAATGCATACAAAACCACAAGTGTCAGTAGACTAGCAGTGAAAGAAGTGGACTCATGTTTACAGTGAACGGATTTTATAGTGATAGGAGACTTTTTTGGACTTTGTTACCTTTTGTTACCTTTCGTTACCATGGGATCAAACTTTATAGCCGAAATGGTAAGAAACTTTTTTTTTAGAACTAGAATTTTTGTTGTTTTATAAGCATTTTTTGACAGCGTTCAATTGTTTATAGAGCAGTGATTCAAAATACTAAATTGTTTGTTTTTTTGAGCTGAATTCAATGGTGCTAACAAAAATTGGATTATTTTTATTTTTCTATGTGTAAACCCCAAAAAGCCCATTTTTGGGGGGGTTTATCCCCCTTTACCCCCCCTTCCAATGGTCCGATCGGGCTGGTTTTCGAACTGATCCAAATAATTACTACTTTACACGCCTGTGCCAAATTTCATTCCGATCGGACCATTTTTGCGAGCGCTATCGTGCTTACAGACACATATATATATATATATATATATATATATATATTTTTTTTTTTGTTAAATACATTTGTTAAATACAGGCCATAATTATAAAAATATCAATGAAAATATGAAAATTCTAGAAGTAATGACCAAGGGGAATGAGATGGATTCTAAAGAAGAATACCTGATATATATGGGCCATAGGCAAGAACAAAATAAAATTATGAATAACCACATACCAGCAAGAAACCCCATATATGAGAAAGCAATGACCATAAAGAGATGAAACATCCCAAAATACCTCTACAAAAAAACAGATGATATAAAGAATTATTTATTTATCACTATAATAAAAATATTTTGTTTTTGTTAGGTTAGATATAGCTTGAAAATGGCCCAGATAGGGCTGAAACATGTAGCTATTATTATATATATATATATATATATAGATATATATATATAGATACTGGTGGCTTGAAGGGGCTTTAAGCCCCTAATGAGGGAAAATTCAAACAATCCTTATTTATTATAGTATAAAATACCTTCATAGCAAACTGATTCTACCTAATATTATTGATATTTAGCCTACCATATGGTTTTCAATCAAGTAGCATCACATGTTTTATGTAAACAAAGCAGACGTTTTTAGATCCCAATGATTTTTAAATGGCAGATATTTTACGTTATTTCTCGATTTCTGGTGAATTTCAAGCAATTTCATTATTTTTCCCGCCATCACGGAACAGAGACCTTTAATTTGAGCCCTCTCCCATCTTTCTACGACTTGCCAGATGCCCACAATTTTGAAGCAAAGAATCACCTTACGAAATTAAATATATGATATATATATCTACAAATTTGAACGAATGGTGTTTTTGGTATCTGGGGGCACCAAAATGAAAAGTTATGATGGTTCTGCGCTTAAGTCTTACCGTGAGACCTACGGTAATAGCTTCTTCCCTATAGGGGAAATTCGCTAAAACTTTACAAATGCAGATTTTTTATTCTATTTTCATGTTCTCCTGTTTTTTCTGAAGAAAAAAAGTACACACATTAATATGTTTACTTCATTTTGACATACTTTATAATTTTTCAAAAGACAGTCTACAAATTTGCAGAAAAAACCCAGGCTGGGGCCAGGCACTTGACCCTGCAGAAGCCGGGACTCAGGGGAAAGTTGCCATTACCGTACCGCCTCCTAAATCGTACCACGGCGATATTTCAGACAATAAGCGATACAGGAGAGCTCTAGTGACTTAAAACGGAACTATCCATGAGCCTGAATAGTGGGCAATAGTTTACACTGAATTGTTTGCAGTATTCTTAATTTTAAATTAGTTTTTGTGTTTTGTCAGAAACTGATGAAGTTTTCAGCTGTCACATGCAAGCTAATAGTGATTTATAACGTAGATTCTGATTAATTTTCAATATACATTTTAAAAGTACATCTAAAGTACTTTATTTTAGTAGTGTTGATCACATAGTAGCTTTTATTTGAGGTTAGAATTAAGGTTTTGTTGGAAAAAAGTCCCAGTTGCCCATATCGTACCCCCAATGGTTTCTCAAATCGTACCATTGAATTTTCGTATATAGTATTTTCATAAAATGTTTACCGGTATGTTATACCTATTATAGCCTATATTATATATATCGGAATATATTATACTTAATTTAACTTTATATTTAATTTGAAAATAGACAATATTTGGTATATTGTACCTAATGAAATATATACTTTGTTACGTTATATTTACCTCATAGATTTACTTATATACATTATAAGTTTTATAGTTAATATTTACTTATACACCCTAAATCAATGTATTTTTCATTACCTCTTTGTTTTCTTTGCTACGATTTTAAAGGTGCGTGCTTTATTTTTACATGTGGTACGATTTAGGAACTCGCCGGTACGATTTGCGAAACTGGTTTCCTAAATTGAACCACTTGCAAGGGTTTACAAAAAAATTCACAGTAATTATAAAAATCAATATTTGGTTAAAGTTTTGCTATATTAATGTTCTAAAAGGGTCCCTGTTTTAAAAAACAAGGCCATATCTCTTTTAATGTTAACATTATGAAATTTTGAAACAAAAACCAAAAAGTGGTACAATATTTGCAACTTTCCCCTAAAGGGTTAAAAAAACTATTACTATAGCTTGAAAAAAATATATATAAGAGAGAAAACTGTTAAAAAACTAAATAATAAACAAAATTAATATGAATTATAAACAAAACCAAAGTGTTCATGGGTTACTTTCTTTATTTTATTGTTGGAGGCCTGAACGACCCCGACTCACTCATGTAACAACTAGAGGCGCCTAGAGGTGCTTAAGGGATAATGGATCAGTGCTTAGACATACATAGATAAAAAAGAGACTCTAGATTAAAGTGATTCGCTGTGAGAGGTAGTGGAGGTGGAATTTTAAACATACTCCTTTTTCAACCACCTGTTTTTATTGAACAAAGAATAATATTATTTATCACTCCAATCTTGTTCTAGTTTGATCCTATGCAGTGTATTCAATTTATGTGGATGAAATATTATCAAAACATACCATGTTTGTTGAGCTAGATGTAATCTGAGCCTCCAGTTCTCTTATCTTGGTCGATAAAGCTTGTATGTCTTCTTCTTTGGCACTGATTTTTTTCAAAACTTCATTGTTCTAAAACAAGAATTAAGAGTATGGAGGTGATACATTTGTGGTTGTGTAAGTCTGCATACTTCGTAAAAAAATGTCAACTGAAAAATAAAGCTATAATCGGAAAAATAAAGCTATAATCGGCACAGTACAATTTCGAGCTTTGGAATTACTTAAACAGATGGACACTTACATAACACTATTATTTGGAAAAAGAGCTGTGAAAGTGATTTCAAAGCTTGCAAACTAACTAACTCATAAGTAACTTTCTAATTAGAGTGTGTTGAAAAAGCCCCAGGATGGCTTTTTAATTTAACATATATCCAGCCACTTCTGTAACTCACTCACTGATAAAGGATACAAATGATTTTCCACTTCCAGTTAAATGTGACTTCAAGTTTTGAACATATTTTCTAAGAGGAATTTTACCGTCAGAAAATTTTTCAAAACTAAATATCATAGAAATTTGATAATTGAATGTTTCTTGCTATACAGTGCGTACCATATGGTAAGAATTATTCAATAGAGGATTTTTTGTTACCATCGTGCAGTGTCTTTCAGTTTGTTGTGACCCTGAATTAACTCTTACCCCTTTAAGTCAAAATGAAAATTAAATTTTCTAAACACATGAATACCTTTATTAACACTGGGAATATACCTGAACATATTTAATTGGTATGAGCATATTTAATTGGTATGACCTTTGATTACATTAAATACAGCAGAACCTCCCATATCCGACCTTCCCATAACCGACTCCTCCCGATATCCGACCTTGTGTCTGACTGTCTGTCTGTCTAATGAGTCACTCGCGCTCGCCAGCCCGGCGCCGGCTGCACACCTGCGCGATAGCGTTGGCGAGCCTGTCACCAGTCAGTTTAGCCTTGGCTGTTGATGTGGAATTTGTGTTTTTGTGTTAACTACTGTAACATGTGTAGTTTTTCCCGATTACTTCCCAGTTTTTCCCGCAAAGTGTAAATGTAAAGTGTAGTTACACGTGTGACAGTGGCAACTCAAAAACATAATAAATGTGTTTGTGTTTCTCTGCAACAAAAACGTGACGTGTTACAATGATTGGACCATGGTGAAACTGTTATTAAGCTAGCTTCTGAGTTGGGTGTAGGGGTGACTACGTTAAAGACTAGGAAAAAACTGTAAAGATCTGGAAGCTTACTCAACGACAGTCGAGTCAGATGATGCATTCTAGAAAAGAAAAGAGTTGAAAAAACCAAAACTTGACGTTGTTGACGAAGCGTTATGGGTTTGGTTTTGTCAGAAAAGGTGCAAGGGAACACCATTGTCAGGTCCAATTCTAAAGAGAAAAGCCTTAAAATTGTATGAAAAGTTTTGCCCTAGTAAAGGGTGGCTAAATCAATGGAAGTTGCTTCATGGTATAGACATATTATTGTTGTGTGGGAAAAACTCTCAGTTGATGATAATGCTGCTAAAGAATTTGTAGACAAATTTGAGAAATTGATCGCAGAACAGAAACTTGTACCCGAACATGTATACAATGTAGACGAAACGAGCCTAAATTAAAAAATGCTTCCAAAAACCACTCTTGCTACTAAAAATGAATCTGTGCTATGAACAAAGCTTGTGAAAGACAGACTCACAATGACAACTTAGCAATGCCGCGGGAAGCCACAAACTGCTGTTTTTTGTCATAGGAAAATGTAATAAGCTAAGAGCAAAATCTAAACGTGACATCACTTCCAGTATTTTATCGAAATCAATCATCTGCTTGGATGGACAAAGCTTTGTTTAAAGAGTGGTTTTTTGATGAATTCGTCCCCGCTGGTGAAAAAATAAACATTTAAAGTCTACACATTTACCTGCTCGTGCTGTTTTGCTCTTAGATAATGCTCCCAGTCACCCCTCTGAATGTGAACTAAAGAAATTACAGATCAAGGCTTTATTTTACCACCCCATGTTACACCATTAATTCAACCTATGGATCAAGGTGTTATTGGATGATTAAAGAGAAGATACAAAAAAAAATATGTCAGCTCTCTGCTGGACAAAACAGGAGGATGTGACCTTTTTGAGGCCATGAAAAGTTTAAACATTAAAGACGGTATCTACACTGCTCCTGCAGCTTGGGACGAAATCAATAAAACCACCCTTCAAAAGGCTTGGAAAAAGATTTGGCCATCATTAAAAAAAGATGAACCTGATACTGATCATGAGCCGACTTAGGCAGAACCAGACGTTGAGACAGACAACACTGAAACACTACAAAATCTGCAAACGTTTCGGCATGATCTACAGAAGAAAGATGTAGAAGAGTGGCTTGTTGAAGGTGACATTTTGGAAGATGTGAATGAAGATCTCAATGACGACCAAATCATTGCTGCTGTCCAGAAAAAAGCCCTGGAAGAAGAAATCGACTCGGATGAAGACGAAACCACAAGTGTCAACATAGTGAGCCATTCTGCTGCTAAGGACGCCTTCGACGTTGCGCTGAAATATACATCAAGCAACATCCAAATGCAACCCCTATGGATGTATTCGGCGAAAAAGTGGAGGGATACTTCCTTGTCAAAGTCAAGGTTGACAAAGTTAAAACAAAAATCCATTATGAATTCTTTAAATAAGGTACCGTATGCTTGGACTTTTTTATCTTCTCATTTGATTTTATGCTATTTAAATGTTTCAAATGTTAAAAGCAATCTATAAGTATAAAAGAGGATGTCGGTATATATATATATATATATTTAGTTGGCAGGGATAAACACAAAAACCGCTGGACCGATGGCCACGAAACTTGGTACATACATGTAGAATTTCATGGAGTAGGTTTATACACCTTCAATTTCGTGATAACTTTCAGGGCTTAGCCACAGTCTAGGAAAAAATACAGTCTCGTCACTTGCCACATGTTGCAATGCATTTTGTTGTCCGCAGGGCGACACTAGCATTCCATGCGGCACGCAAGCACAGTTACTAACCCCACTTGATTACAATTGTACTCATGTGCCAGCCACCAGGATCGCATAGGGAGGACACTTTTTCATCTGAGACTGTATTGTTGTTAGATAGTGGCTACTTGATGAGCTGCATGCTGCATTCTCAAATTTTTAGGATTTCGTCAATTTTTAACTCGTTTAAATTACTTTAAAAAACCTCACGTGATGAAATATAATAGCACTGCGATTATGGCGCAAAAATAGACATGCCAACAACTGTTGCAAAGAAGATAAACGTTATATAGTGTAAAATTTAGTAATGTTCGGGTGACGAAAATCCCCAAACCACGGACATCAGTTTCCCGTCTAAGCTATTCACTCTCAGGGGCAATGCACGCATTATTATTTACGAAACATTTATGGAAAAAGTTTATTAAATTTAATTTAAAACTTAAAAAAATATAAAATCATATAAGCATTTACAGACTATGTTTACTATTTTAGTTAGGAATGCAGTTTCCGCAAAAAATTGACTTTCGTACCCTAGCAAATTTAAAGCAATTTGTTAATACAGTATATAACAGCCTCGTTGCCTTTGGTTAAAAGTTATGATTTAAAGTTAATCAGCAAGTTTTTAAGACTTAGAACATTAATTAAGCTTCAATTTGGCAGTATTGTATGAACGTTGCTGTTATCCTCCTAAAACGTAATTAACTTAAAGTGCAAAAACGTTCAAAGTATATCTGCCCTGTATTAATTATGAATAAAATATTCTACAGAAAAATACCTTAAGATTGAAATGGATACTGAGAGATACAAACAAATTAAGTAGCCTACTTTGCTATAGGCTATTGTGATAGGTGTTTTATATGTAACTTTGAGGAGATTATCTTTTGCCGTATTACAAGGTAAAATCTTTATATAAATATATACTTCATCACCAAAGTGGAAATACAATCTTAAATGACAACTATAGTTCATTTCTAAACTTATGATCGGTAAAATATTAGAGATAGTTAGAGAGAGAGAAATAATTACATTTATTTGGAAAGTAATAAAACGAGTAGTAATCAAAATTAAGGCCAAGAGAAAATAGCCGTATTCTGATTCGACTGCAAGATTGTACATTATCGTTTTCAAGACATTCAGCGAACTGACTCTTCAATCACAGAGTGTTACTTTTTTTAGTGTTTGAATAATGAACAATTGAGAATTTTTAAAAAATGTGACGGTTTGCTGCAGATGGCATATAAGAGTTCGGTTTACTGTATACCTCCTGGCACACTTCACACTTAAGCATTAACGTAAATGAATTATTCAATTCGGTAACTGAATTTCAAAAGAGTAAACCGATTGCTTAAAAAAGATTCAAAAAGATTGCTTCATTTTTATTTTCTTATTAGGTGTATTGATTTTTCTTGTTCAATTTGTTTCCTCTTCATTACTCTCAACGTCGTGGTTTCTTTGTTTTCGGAACATTTGGCTTCTGTCGTTGTCGTCTGGTCGATCGTTGGTTGTTGAAATAAAGTAGGAATAGCATTCCAAATTAATTTATTTCTTTGGTCGTTCATAAATTGGGAGTGTTCGAAATGTAGTGCACAAAACTTTATGTTATTGACGTTATTGTTTAGAAGTGAAATGTCTTTACCGACCAAGTCTAATCGTCCACTGATAAGTACCCATTGCTCGGCTCGCTGGGTGTCTTTCGGAATCCTAGAAAAAGACACACTTGGAGATTTCTTTTTAACATTTTTGCAATTGTGTGCTGAACACAATTCCTTGATCAAACTGTTGTCCAATTAAAATATAATTACTCTTTGATTTAAACAATTTTATATACGTTAAAATGTAAAAAAAGTGTATATTGTGTTGTCAAAACTATGATGTAAACAAAATTTTGACACACAGTTAGACATCACCTGATTGTTTCTTGAAAGATTGTTTTTTTGCTACCATAATTGCATAGGGAGTGCACGTTTTTCTTTTGAGTGTCGGGACTATTAGGTTGTTTTGGAAGGTGGTTAATGACACATCATGTGATTTTCTTGTGGATGGATTAATTGTGCTTGCGTGCCACCAGAGTTGCGTAGGGGGGACACTTTTTGCACACAATTGTCGAGACTGTATTTTTTCCTAGACTGTGGCTTAGCCCTGGGACCGTCTTAAAGGTACCCATGTCAGGGATTTTGAAATAATTTGAGTTAGATTTGTTTACTAACAAAACATATGAAAGTAAAATTTAAAACAGGTGATGTAAATTAATGGTATTTCTTTCTCCTATTTACTGTATTTTTGTTAAAATGAAGATTTGTTACTTGGTGCCAGGTGGTCAATGAATTAGACTCTTGCATTTTTTCAAAGTGCTATACACTATATAAAATGCTGATAATATGTAGTATAACATAAAATAAATAACTGATTACTGAAGGACTTAAGTGATCACTGATCACTTATACTTGAAGGACTTTTTTTATGACAACTAACTGCTATTTAAAGAGGAAGAGTGTGCTACTGTAAAGAATTAATTTTACTTACAACACTTTAAAAAAATTGCCGGGACGGCTCATTCAAACGTTTTGCTCAATATAGAGTCTAAAAACGTAAGACAGCACTTTTTAATAATTGCTGGAGTGGCATTGTAATTTTTTGTTCAAGGTAGACCCTAAAACCTTAAGAAAATGATCTTTTACAGTGAATAAAATTTCAAGCTAACTTCTTTGATTCCTCTAACACGTTGCCTTCATGAAGGAAATAAATAGGATTTCTAATACGCAGGTCTGCTGCGACGGGGGTGCATAATAAAGTTTTAATTAAGGGTAACATATGCGAGCAGATTCAAAGTGCCGTCGAAAAAGCCAAGGGTGCCGTTCCTTATATTGTGCCCCATGATCATCATCAGGGCAAGCTCAGGTACCGTGGAAACGACCATTAAATGCTTCTCGGCGTTCGTCTCTGTAAATTGGCCTCTTGAGTGTGTGAGCGCAATCCTCTTCACCTGATAGCACAATCGACTGGACAGCCGACACAAGCTAAACGCACTTGCAAGAGGAAGGACCATCGATATTGGGCATCAGCCTACCCAGGGCAGCAACACCATTTGGGGCTTTGTCGGTGGGGCGTTGGATATGGTCACATTTTTTTATGTACAGGCAGTTTATGCAGGAATATAATACCCCCGTCGTAGCAGACCTTCGTACTAAGAGCGAATTTCTAAAAACTTTTGCTTTATGGAAGTACATTTGATATGTTCAAAGAAGTAGATACATTACATACATTAGATTTTACAATAAGAAAAATAAATGGGAAAGCAAAACTATATAATTCATGGGTGATAGTGTATGTATAATTTTAATCGTGAGCGAAGCCACGGGTTCTTCTAGTATTGTTATAAAGTACGTATGCTTGGACATTTTTCATCTTCTCATTTGATTTTATATTGTTTATATGTTTGAAATGTTTAAAGCAATATTTTACAAGTGTAATAAAGTTGTATTACAGCACTGTGAAGCTTTTTTTGAACCTGGGAACGGTATTTTTTTCTCCTCCCGATATCCGACTTTTTGACCATTCTGACCATGGCCCGGTTCCATCATGGTCGAATATGGGAGGTTCTACTGTAACTTTACTCAAAGGTTCTCACTGCTGAGAAAGTCATAGGTTACAGCCCTGATTGAGCCAATAATCCTGAGATAAAACTATGAAGCATACTACACGTGTGCATACTTAGTAAAGAAAGGAACCTCTACTGGTCACAAAAATGTTTTAAAAACTGGAGTGGACGTAGTGCTTCAATGGACTCAGATATGTTAGTAGAGGCTTTTAATTCCAGCAAAAATATCCATGGTTTTCAGTACAGAAATTGATAGGAGATGGTGATTCAAGTGAGCATGAGAAAGTTAGAGAGATAGTGCCCTACGGTCGTTTCGTGGAAAAAATAGAATGTACAAACCACATCATCAAGAACTACACAAAGAGGCTGTGAGACCTGGAAACAATGGTGACACAGAGAACAGATTCCTGAATGTTAATATTATCAAGCGACTCAAGGCAGCATCACGAGGAGCAATTATCCACCATTTCAAAGTGACAAATATCAAGAAACTGAAAAAAGACCTTAGGAACAGCCCTTTTCATGTCCTAGGTGACCACGTAAGATGTAAACCTTATTTTGTAAGACAGTTGGTACAGGTAAACAGCTAGAAGGTACCAGCTTTTTCGTAGCCAATAAAGTGTTAGAAGCCCTAAAGCGGTCTTCTGAGGGCTAACTGTGTATGGGAAAAGCAAACGAGCAATGTCTGGACTCCCGCCCAAATATTTTGTAACGGCTAAACTTCTCAAAAAAACCCCCACCCTCGCCCCGTCAGGGCTTGAGGATATTTATGAGGGTATCGGCCAACAGTCAGTGTTTGAACAGAACTCACGCAGCAGGATGCACACAGCGTCCTCAGTTAGTATTTTTTGTATTAAATTATTCACTTGTTTATATATACAGTCCACTTATTACGCATTTCATCATATACTTCAATTCATTTTTGCATTCCAAACTGTTAAGTTCATATTAAAGGGTTTTTTACTGTGCCTACAACATTAAATTCAGTATTACCAGTGAACTCAGTGTTTTTCATTTCTAATTTCCAATATTAACTTTAAATTAATGAAATTACTATCATTACTAACTAACCAGCCAACAGTGCGCCAACAAAATGGTCCTTCAAGCTGGATCATTATAACCGGTGACCACGTGTTCGCAATATAGGATTATTATAAACTCAGTGACTAATTCCAAGTTATCGTCGCATCACAGTTATTGAATAACAGTGCTTTCCATTGCATAGTTCAGTGCAACTTAATGTGTATAAACTAACAGTTTGTGTTCAGCGTTCGTGTTTTAAACTCCCTGCTTCTACCATTTGTTTATTTACCGTACAGCTTATTTGAACAAACATGACAGACGAAGATACTTTAAAAGCGTTGTCTACCAAACGAGGGCACATCAAGGCAAGGTTGACTCGTTTTAGCAACTATATGGAATCTATTCGAGAAACAGTCGACACATCCCAATTAAAGCTACTCAAACTGCTTTGGCTTCTTTGAAAATGTGTAAAAACTCAGATAAATCTATGAACTCTGCAGAAATTGAAAGTGACTTTGATGATTCTTTTTTGGACCCCGATAATTTTCCTTCTTGTGAAGTTGGAAAGTGCAACAAAGATTTGTTTTCTATTTGCGAAGAATGTATGCCAATTTGTGAAGATCATTCTAAGTATAGCTGCTCTAGTGGCCATGAGAAAGACATTTTAGAAATAGTAAAAACTACATCCATTATAAACATAAGAAACCAGGAAAATACATGTGATATTGGTGACTGCAAAGGTGAAGTTTTTGCTGCTTGCCCTCTTTGCTTTCGCTATCTATGTTTCAACCATTTAGACAACAATCAATGTGTGAATGATCATGAATTTGATCAAGAAATAACCCTAACCGCCACTACAGAGGGACTCAATAGCAAAGGTTAAGAAAGGGAAGAAATGTCTCAAGAATTTTGAAGAAAAAGATAACAAGACCAGCACTTTTATTGATAACGAATTAGTTCCTGAAGATTTTTTGGTAGATGGTAACCAGAGAGAAGATGGAACTCTCAATCCCGAAACTCTAAAAAAAAAGAAAAGTTAACAAAAGAAAAATTGCCAAAGAGCAAAGAAACAAAGGAGAAGAATAGGTCAGCTATGCAACTAAAACATTAGTGTCAGCAAGAAAACGTTTGGGAGAAGCTTGCAATGGTGAAATTTGTAAAAAGTTTGCACACCAATGTTTTGAATTTACAGAAATTGAAAGGAAAAATATTTTGGACGAATACTATTCAACACCGAATCTACAAGTTAAAAGGGAGTACAGTAAACTCCCGATTATCCGCGGAATTGGGTGGCGCGACTACCGCGAATAACGAAAATCGCGGATAATTCACAAGTGGTGAAAATGGGAGAGAATAAAAGAGAAAAACAATTTCAAAATTAAAAATCAATTTATTTAAGGCTGTGCGATCAAAAAATGAAAATTAAATTTTTTGGCTAATTTTATTCGTAATGACAATTGAAACTATGGCCACCCAATTTTTTTGTGAAAAAAAATTTATAACTTGAAACTTTACATCTAAAGTGCCAATTTTGGGGTATTTTCTATATCACCTCTTTTGGAGACGGCTCATCACATACGTTTCAATATTAGTTTATTACATATCAATTAGATTCCTTAAGAGCTACATTTGTGTGATTTGTATTTTTTTTTATTTGCTCATGATATAATTTTTGTATTTTGTAAGTTATCTGCTTAAAAATTGTATGTCGCCCTGGGCATAAACTTGCAAAGTAAATTTAAACAAGGTCCTGTAAAAATAAAAATTGTTACCTAGAGTAAAGAGCGAAAAATAATCAGATTTCAGCCCACAGATTATATGACGCAGTGTGCTGCGCAGCACCCCTCCCCCTGAGCTGTCTATTGTGCCCACACGGAGCGAGCAGGCACACGCACACGTATCTCCGTCTCTATTCTTGCCCATTGGTTTCAAAATTAATTCCGCTCTGTTCTCTCTCTCTCTCTCGCATCCCTTGTCGCTCCTCGCAAACTTCTACTTGGCCGTAGCCGCCACAGGGGCCCTGGGTAGACGTCTAGGTGCCATCCCGACATGTCGCAACCGAGCCATAGTGACAGATAGCCACCTCATAAAACTACACCAATCCCGTCAAGGTGCCACCCCTTCAAGTATGCCACCTTTTTGACTGGAATGGTGGGTTGTCCAGGTCACCATCACCCCGCTCTGTTTTCATCTGTGTACATTACGATAGAGGCTTTCTCTTCCTGATATATCAATAATGTGCTTCGGAACTTGTGAAATTATAAGAAAAAGATTATAATTTAGCCATTATATAAAACCATTGATTAACAAGAATAAAATTATATAAAACCATTGATTAATTTCTTAGATTAAGGGAGTTTTTACGATATAATTTGATTTTATATTAATTAATATAATTTTTACCTTCATTTTTACACAAACAATGCCCAAAGATTATATAGTTTAACCCATTGGCCTACTTCGACGAGTCGTTCTCGCACGGCCGGCCGGACGCTGCAGAATACTTCGACGGTATACTCTCGCCGCGCGACAGTGCTAGTAGTTTTGGATTTTTCCGATAGATACCAGCACGTACTGGGTCACGGAATATTTCTACGATAAACTGCATTAGATATACTACAATTTTGTTCTATCGGTTGGCTATTCTGGCATCCAGAAAATAATTTATAACGTAAACAAACCGGCGCTAGTTTTGAGGTTGTGTTCGTCGCGATGTCGCGTAATTGTGGCTTGCGTTCGAGTGAAATCGACAGATTTATTGATAATTGCGACTTATCTTCAAATGAAGATGAGAGTGAAGATGAATTTGTGGACCGAGTGACACTTGAACAGTTTCAGGATGACTTAGAATCCGATCTCGAATGTGAAAGTCAAGACTCGACCGTGGTATCTAGGCCGACCGCATCAGAGCTGTTTGACGGTGACAGTATTGAACTTACTGAAGTTATTCCTCCTAATACAAATACTATAGATGAAACTATAGAGAGAGTAGTAAGTACAGGGAAAATTGATTTATCTGTTTATGATGAATTTGTTTTTGAAACAGAGCTGAATGGGCAGCTAACTTCAAACGAAAACGCTGCTACGCCTAGGCCTAGTTGTACTGATCTAGATGACTTGTGTATGCAAGTAGATTCCTCCACTCCAGTGGATAATTATAATGAATTTATTGAAGGAACTAATGTTGAGGATGTGCCCAATGACAGTACTATCACTGTTATAGCTATAAAACAATTACCCAGGCAAGAAATTCCTACCGGTGCTGATAGTGTAAGTGAAGTAATAGAGCAAGTAGTGAGGGGAGACATAGGCCTTTCCCTTGAGAGTCCATTTGTTTGGAATAATGAACCAAACGAGCCAAAAAATATTATATTTTCTGGTCAGAATGTTGGCATTAACATTCCTAACATAAATGATCTTCATGATGAGCTAGATTTTTTCTATGAATTTGTTGGGCAAGATTTTTTGGAAATGGTTACCAGGGAAATGAACCTATACGCTCAACAATGCTTTCTTGACCCGGAAAGAAAAGTTTTGAAATCAGATGATAAGTGGTCTGATGTGACATTAGATGAAATGAAATCTTTCATATTGTTATCAATTATTATGAGTATTGTTGATAAGCCAACACTTCAAAGCTATTGGTCAAAGAAAAAAATTTTGGAAACAAAAATTTTTTCCGAAGTTATGCCTCTGAAGAGATTTACCTCAATTATGAGATTCCTTCATTTTGCAAATAATGAAGAACAGGACCAAGATGACAAACTAAGTGAAATAAGGCCTGTAATTGATTATCTTGAAGATAAGTTTATGAGAAACTACACTCCTGACAGAGAAATTTCTGTGGATGAGAGCCTGATGAAGTTTCGAGGGAGGCTATCGTATATCCAGTTTATAAGAACAAAGCGAGCACGTTTTGGAATCAAAATTTTCAAACTTTGCGAATCTAAAACTGGGTATTGTTCATCCTTTGAAATCTATACTGGCAAAAAACCAATGCCTAAAGGTGTACTAGCTAGTGAGGAAGTAGTGATGAGACTGGCGAATAATTTTTTGGATAAAGGCTATGTTATCTATTTAGACAATTGGTACTCCCCCCAATGTTGTTTTCTAAACTTCTGTCGCGGGAAACTTATGCTGTTGGTACAGTAAAAATGAACAGGAAGCATATGCCTAACATGAATGGAGTGGACCTGGAAAGAGGTGAAGCAGTGCAAAGAAGTTGTGAAGGGATTCTGTTTGTTCGGTGGGTCGACAAAAAGAATGTGAACACACTCAGTACCCAGCACAGTGAAATAGAATTCCAACCAACAGGGCGTCGCGTTAGGGGTTCTCAAAACCAACCTGCTCAAGAGATAACCAAACCGAGACTGATTGTCGAATATAACAACGGGATGCAGGGTGTAGATAGGCAGGATCAGGTCTTAGCTTATAACCCGCTAATGCGCCGCTACGCTAAGGGATATCATAAGATATTTTTTTATCTTCTTGACAAGGCAATGTTCAATACATATGTCATTTATTGCCAGCAAAACACCCCAAAAAAGTACCACTTTTCTGATTTCAAAATAGCTGTGGCTGAACAAATGCTGGGGACAGTTACTGTGGTGCACAAACCTATTGGACGGCCGTCGACTTCAAACCCAATGAGGCTACAGGGACGACACTTCCCAGAAACAATCCCTCCAACTGAGAAAAAGGAATTCCCAACCAAAAGATGCAAAGTGTGTGTTGACAGAGGGTTGAGGAAAGAAGTCAGGGTGCAGTGTAAACTGTGCAAGGTGCCTCTCCACATGGATGTGTGTTTTGAGGTGTACCACACAGTTCTCAACTACTAGATAGAAGATTCACTAAAGATGTGAAGTGTAAATATGTATATAAAATAGTACCTAAATAGTATAAATATGTGTATACAAGTGCAGTGTAGTGATTTTATGATTGAAAATGAAGAAAGGATCCAGTGGTAAGTTTATATCTCTTTTTGAAGGTGGTGGGTACTATAGGTTCTTATAAATTTTGTCCGCGCTATATTGATAATTTTAGCTGTATCTCAATAAATGTATTATATTTTGATAATATGTTAAAACTATATTAGTGTAATTATAAATTGCATAATAAAAAATATTTTTTTATATATTTGTATATATATATATATATATATAGTATATATATATATTATATATAGCATATATTTTTATAAAATACAAATCTATACTATATATAGCAATATCCCTGAAAATTTCAAGTCAATCCAATAATAAACACCAAAGTTATTGCAGTTTTTGTAAAAGTCTAAAAAAGTGCCAGAAAAAGTGGAATTCCTGGGGGTTACTATGCACTAGAAAATAGGTAGGCCAATGGGTTAACTATGAATAATGTAATGAATCTTCAGATTAAACTAAAATCTAATTACCTAAAAGGACTAAAAATTTGGCTTTTGGGAATTGAAAATTTTGAATTTTTATTAAGGAGATAACCTATATAAATAATTTTTTTTTTCAAAAATATTTATAAACCACTTACCAAATTAGTAGCAGTATAAATATATAAATATATAATATAAAACTAAACATTGCTTAAAAGAGAAAATTACAAATCAAATAATTATGAGCAACACTGATTTTGAGTAAATTTTATTAATTTTGTTTTTTGTTTTTATTAAGGTGACCCCTTATGGACATTTGCCTAGGGGATCTAAATTATTCACCAGTGTTTTATTAAATTTCTGTTTTAATTTAAGAAACAATATATATATATATATATATATATATATATTTAATTATGATTCAGATGTAACATTGTAACAATAGTGGATAAAAGTTTGATAGTAATCAGTACTTTATATATGAAACCTATTTAATTAGATTTAATTAACTTTTTACTTCTGATTCTGAGATTTGAATTAGTAATTTTAAATAATTGTAATCTGAATATTTTATAAATATTGTTTCTACAAATTCCATTTATTCTTTGACCTCGTTAAAACCACTAACGACTATTTATAACACACTCTGATATTTAAAAACCTGTTGTAAATTTAAAAATATATTAAATAATTTTTTTGTGTAAACTGCTCTTTACAAAGACATAATCGACTAAAAACATACAAATATGATATCAGGGTTAAAGGTCTGAATATCACAACTACTATGCTACCAATTATACATGGTTTAGAGGCAGTTAACACACCATAGGAACTCGACATGTGCATTCCGTGGTGACATTTTCTTTCAATAAATGTCAGGACAAGCTTATAGGTTCTAGGTTATCAGTCTTAACGATGTGTAGACTGTCTGGAAATCATTTATATTTGATACTAAAATAATTTTGAGATTCAGACACAGACCTTATAATCCATTGGATGTTTATAATCCATTGGTTACCGAGATATTGAAATTGGTAAACACAGTACGTTAATTACAAAAACATGTTATCTTGCAATATTGGATAGAAATATTTTTTCGCATTTGAAATTCGCTGAGTATGCAGGTCTGCTGCAAGGGGGTTACATTTTTATCTTAACGTATGCCTTGCATAAACTATTACGTTTCTGATTCTTCAAACTAACATTTCTGTGGTTAGATGGCATAAGCTGATAAGTAAATTTTTATAAACTTTTCAGGAGAGCAATTTTAAAGTTTGGCACGCTTGAAAAAAATCATGTTTTACATTATTTATAACCATTTTTTTATTAAACTATGCAGCTGTTATTTGGCTATACGTATACAAAATATCAAGGTTCTACTTTATATTCAAAATCAATATTATTATTTTTCTAAAGTGATGTCATTAGATATCATATTTTGCCATCTGCCACATGACTCGATTTGTAACTTAACATAAGATGGCAAAATTAGATAAGTAATTATATCAGTTTTTGGTTACTTGTAAAAGTTTAATTAGTAACTTGACATAAGGCGCAGAAACCAAAAAACTTCTATATCTTGGAGTTAGAAACAAATTCTGTTTTGCCTGTGTCAACCCGAAGGAAAAGTCTGAAAACCACTTATGTTTTAAAAATTACAATGGGCCATCTACGGGAATGTTTAAAAGGAAATGCAATTCAAGGGAAAATCGAAGAATTAAACGAAAACTTCAGTTTACAAATCAGTAAGGAAAGAAAAAACGACGCGTCGGAAGCAGCGCCACTTATGATAAGGAATACGGTCCCCTGGCGATTGAGCCTGACTTGGAAGAAACCAAACTAAGAGAAAAATGCAATGACTTCCTCCGACTCATTGCCGAAGATGTTGCCGACGACAACGAAATTACAGCATCAAGAACAGTTGGTCAACACAGCAATCCAGTTTGGCACAAAAAAAAGGATGAACCGTCTGACAGCTTCAAGGTTCGGCGTTGTTGCCAAAAGATTGCCCCCACATGCCGTGCCATAATCTGGTAAAAACACCTCTTTTTCCCTGCCAACTAAAGTCAGATGCCATTACGTTCGGAAGGGATATGGAGGACGTAGTTATTAGAATGTACGAGGAAAAAACTTCAAACACAGTTAGAAAGTGTGGCTGGTTGAAGTCAAAGGTTTGGCCTCTGTCAAAGATAAGGCGTTAGAAGAAGAGGCGGCAAGCAACAAGAGATTATGCTTAGAGCGAAACAACGGTGTTCTTAAGCTGAAAATAAAACACCAATATCATTATCAAGTTCATGGACAGTTGAACATTTGCAAGAGAAAATGGTGTGATTTCATTGTGTAAAGGAAAAAAGGAGAACTGTTCATAGAAAGACTGGAAAAGGATGAAGTAGTCTGGAACAAAGTCCGCCCAGTGCTTGAGAGATTCTACAAGAACTGCATGCTTCCAGAAATAGTAGATAGTAGGATAGTTCGAGGGCTTAGGGCACAAGACCCGGATTACATTTTAGAGGCACAAGACAAGAGAAATCAGAAAAATCTAGACAGAAAGTCATAATCCATGAACACTCTCTCTTGTACCTGTTCATTTAAAGTGCATTGTATGACAGTTTCACACCAATTGAATGTGTGTTTATACAGAGTGTCACAGAACTATCTACCAATATTTTTAGGTTTTATTCCTGGTTGATAAGCAAGTAAAAATATGTTATTCTCAACTCCGAAATCGGAACATTTCCTCGTACAGTCAGCATTTTGTTTTTCACAAAATAATTTTCATTCAAAAAACGGTTTATTGTAACGAAGTGAAAAGTTTTATACAGTTATACCACCTAAAAAGGTTATTACAGAAAAATAATATTCTTTTCTATGTTTATTTTGGATATGGTGGGTGAAGTTTCAAACGTAAATATCTCAAGACCTTATAACGATAGTAAATATTTTGTAGATAAAATTTGTTGAAAGTTCAATTAAAAATAATACAGTACCAAAGTTATGGAAATCGGTTCATAAATACAGGAGGAAACTCATTTTTAAGAAAATGTGTTTATACCAATATACAACAAACGTGTTTTATCACACGTCCTTCCTTGTATTACTTATAAAAAACTACTTTTGTAGGACAAATTTTTTTTCATGATCATCACTATTAGTCTATGGTCAGCTAATAAATATTTTATGATTCAACTTACGGTCTTGGAAATTCAGATTCAGATTCATATATCTTCATCCATCAATACACATAATGTATATTAATGGTGTTAAAAAACAGATCAGCAAACGTTTTACTGCTTGACAAGAGCAAACAAAATAGCATGACATTTATTTCACCTAGAAGGTGAAATTCTTCAAAGGAATATACTCGTACAACGGATTATCCAAAAGGAAGGTTTTTTAAGAGTTGTTATAAACTTTTTTAGCTTATTTATATTTTTAGGTGGATTATTATAAAAGTATTTTCTTGGATAGGAAATATTTTGTGAATTGGATTGTTCCGTGGCTTACTATTACATAATTGGTTTTATTTCTCGTTTTTTAACCATGGATATTTTCCATCACTTATAGTGTAAATTCAAAATATGGTCGATTGTGTGAAAAAATGTAAACTAAATTCTGTAAATAGTCTGAAATCTACAAATTTATATCTACATGTTCCTCTATAACTCTTTTGTGTGTAGCCCTAATAACAAACTAAATAGCATGAAAATTATTTACTTCACCTAAAAGATGAAACTCTTGAATGGGATATACAATGGATTGTCCAAAAGAAAGTTTTTAAAAGTTTCCTAAACATTTTGAACTCATTTTGTTTGTATGTAAGGAGGTACAAACATAAATGAGTTAACAAATGGATAAGTATTTGGGTAAAGGTCACGCTGTGTACTTGGATAATTTTTATAATAATGTCAGTCTGGCGGAACATCTGATGGAAAACAGAACAGGCATGTGTGGAACACTGCAGGCAAAGAGGACCGGCAATCCAGTGCAAGTTACAGAAGCAAAAGAAACCATCAGCCGCCAAAAAGGTGATGTAACTATAATGAAGTGGAAGGACAAACGTAACGTACTTACTATCTCAACAATGCACGGGCCTACAATGGATGAAACCACCAACAAAAGAGGTCAAGTGATATCGAAGACGAGTATGGTCATAGCTTACAACAAGAACATGAGCGGCATTGATCGTAGCGATCAGATGATTAGCTACTATTATTCTACTCCACGAAAATCCCTCAGGTGGTGCGTTAAAATCTTTTTCATCTTTCGGATGCTTCGTTGTGGAACAGCATGTACATTTGTACAAAGAATGGCAGCAAAATAACCTATCTGAAATTCAGAGACATCATCATAGAAGACCTCCTGCATTTGCAGCCACTGGAACGTCCGACCTCCAGCAGGGGATCTCCTAGAGGGGATCTCCAACATGTGACTGAGAAGCTGGCGAAGAGAGTAAGGTGCCACAATTGCCGGCAATCAAAAGGCGAGAGGCGGCAGACCTTTTATGTTTGTTCAGTGTCCAAAGGTAAGGATGACAAACCATTTGGACTTTGCGTTCCTGCTTGCTTCAAAGAGTGGTACACATAGAAGCTGTGTAAGGTTGCAACTTTGTCAAGTCAGTTGGTTGTAGCTTTGGTTGTGCTTCGGCCAGCTTTGCAGTTTTGCTGTGGCTTTGTAACTTAAATGTAAGATTTTAATTTTCTTGCTTTCTTGTTAATATTAATTCTTCTAGTAGTTTTTCACATTTATCATATACTTACTCAGTTTTTTTACATGAAAAACATTTAATTTAATTTCTACAATGTTTCATAGTTTCTAATACACATGTAACTTTTTCCAAATAAGTAAGTTTTGTTTTCCGTGTAACTTTTAGTTTAGTTTTCCATTTGTGTAACTTCGCAGATATGTTATTTTGTTACCTAAGAATTTGATTATTATTAAATGTTTCTTAGTTCCACATGTACATGTAGCTTTTTCCAGTAATTCCATATATGTAACTTTTAGTTTTGTTTTCAATATATATAGTAACTTCGCAAATATGTAACGTTTTTACTGAGGAGTTTGATTGACATTTAATTTTTTTAGTTCCTCAAAAACATGTAACTTTTTCCATTAATGTTACCCTCATTCTTAAACCCCCATGTTAAACTTCAATTGTTGGAGTTTTTCATTACAATTAAAAACCTCGATATATTTTGTTTTGTGTTTTCATTTATGTTATATATGTATAACATTTTTATATATGTAATCGTAGTATTTATTTATTTATTCCCTGAGGATTTTTAATATTGATAGGTTTGTTTGAAACTGCTAACAAACAGTAATAACAAAAATATCAGATTTCATAATTTATACATTAAATCTATACATTCCTGATATTTACATAAAATGTTACTATTGTTTTAAATTCAGGTTGATTTTGAGTGTGGCTCATGTATGAGCCTCCCCGTCTAGAGTTGAAATAATAGGTATTACGGTCAAATAAATGAACCATTGACCGGGCAACTCATATATGAGCTGATGCTAAAAATATTACAAAACCTTGAAAAAAGGTAATATTTGCCACCAGAACAATACATAATCTAAATGTAATGAAAACTAATAGGTAAAACACATTTTTTATACCGGGCTGTGGGGGTGGACATACTCGTTCATATCCAGGCCACAGCAAAGGACATTCTTTTAGTATTGCAGGCTACCACAATGACCCTATGAACTTAAAATGACGGCTCATATATGAGCCGCCCGATAGCGAACGTGTTAACCCTAGATCTGCCTTCCGCCGGTTGCATATGGGCGCCCAGCGCCTTCCGCCGGTTATCCGGCGGTTTGGTCACTTTTAGCTTCAACTGCTTTTAACACATTGAAAATGATCCACAAACGTAATAATATTGATACCATTTTAAAGAAGAGATTCTAAACTTTCATTTTGATGTAAAAACGAACATCGCAGCAGGAACAGATCAATATAAATGCTATTGTAATTTGAACGAAATTTAGCACGTGAAACATTTTTGACTTGTGATCGGCGAAAGCTCGTAAAACACGTGATTTTCCCAAAAATCCTGATGTCTGTATTTTGGCCCAAAAAGGAAGCGGTTGGTACCAATGGAAAGAAGATGAGTTATTCTTTATTTCCGTAATAAGAACTTTGTCATATGACTTCAGGAAGTCTGACAATTATTTTTTGAAATCAACTGTTTTTTCATTCGGCCATTTCGCCCAAACCGCCGTTCATTCGGCGGTTTCTAAATCCAGAATTATACAACTCAAATGTTTTTAGCGATACATATAATATACCTATTTGAAGTTCTTCCTCTATGTAGCGCTGAGGTATTGTCTGTGACGCATTCCATGTTATTGTCTGGCGTAGAAGAATACGCATTTTCGCGGTTCAATTTTGTTGATGCCTTCTAACCTCATTGTGCTAGAATGCTAGATCATTGTTTGTAGGTGTTATATTTCGTATTTTATCGTGGCATATTAATGTTTTAGTACTAAACAAGTGTATTGCCATGTAATGTGTTAGTAAATAGTAATAGTTATTCGTATTACTATGGGTAAATGTTATTATTTATGATTCAAATGTGTGTTTGGAAATGTTGAGAGTGTTACAAAGGCCTAGGCCTAGGAATGAAAATAGTAACACTTATCCATATTACTATGAGCAAATATTATTATTTATGTATCTTGGTGTATTAGAATTAGATACAACACACTACAAGTGACAAGCATATTTTCGTGTCGTGTGTAAGTAAATAGTAATATTTATCCATATTTGCCAATAATGGGTAAATATCATTATTATGTTCGAAATGTGTGTTTGAAAAATTCAGTGTTTTTCAGATCAGTATGAGGAGAAGCCACTTAGGTGACCAGTCGATTGAAAGAATTCCATGTGAACAAAGTGATGACACTGATAGTGAAAAGTAATTGACAACGGTCTTGTTACAATCGATACATTGTTTGACAGTTGCGATGATGGGGAAATTGTCCCCTTCTTCAGCGATGATGAGAATGAAGACTCTAACAACTGTGTCCCTGACAACTGTGATCCCCTAGAGACTCCCCCCCCTGATGTCACTCCCCCCCGTGCTGCTGCCTCCTTGGCTGCATCTACTCCCTTACAACGAAAACTTCCATATTTTCCTAGCCGGGCAGGGCCATCATCAAAGAGGGAAGACGTTTCCCCCCCCTTTGTGCTCCACAAGAAAGAAAGACCAACTTTGCAGGAAAAGCCAAGGCTGTACAAAGCCTTGCAAACAGTTTTGCAAGAAGAAAGTGATGTAGAAGCTGATGATTTTGAGGACTACAGCTCTGGAAGTGGAACAACGGAAACACTCCACAACAAAGCCAGTCTCCTCAAAATTACTGAGTCAAACAGACAACCAACGTATCATATCCCCAACTTGATCCCAAGAACTTTTCTACCCTTCAAAAATTTCAAAGAACTACAGCATACTGCTTGAACTACAGCATACTGCTTAAGATGCATCAACAATTGCCACCCTAGGTAGGCAGTCAGGCGCATTAACAGCATGTGAGCTTAATGACGCACTGGATCACGTAATTAAAGAAGACCAGCATCTAAACTTATCAAATGAACTAAAAATTATCAAGTCAAACAAACAGTTAACTTCAAATTAAAATTCCTTCAACCCTTTCTAGACCAGAAAGGATTACTCCAGTTGGCGGATGGCTCGAAAACGCAGCTGGATGGACCAAAAACACCCAATTATTTTGCCAACTAAGTCTCACCTTAAGGACTTAATTATTAAACACAAACACCATAGAACACTGTATTCTGGTTCTCAATTACTACTCACTTCTGTCCGACAGCGATTCTGGCCTATTGGTGGCAGAAATGTGACCAAAAAAATAGTAAGACAATGTACAGACTGCTTCAAGCTAATCCAAAAAGTATTCAACCACAAATGAGTAATATTCCAACCAGTAGGCTAACACAATCAAGACCTTTCTCAAGAACAGGAGTAGAAGTAGACTACTTCGGTCCTATTTTCATTGAATCCAGTAGCTTGCGCACATCAAAACTGATAAAATCATACATTGCAGTTTTCGTTTGTTTCTCAACTAAAGCAATGTATTTAGAACTTGTGTCAGACCTCACAACAGATGCATTTTTAGCCACCTTTAAGAGATTCATCTCCAGGAGAGGAATTTGCCAAGATGTATATTTCGAGAATGGTACCAATTTTGTCGGTGCATATAGGGAGATTCAATAACTACGCAAACTACTTCAAAGTCAGGACCACCAGGACAAAATCAAGAGTGAAACATCATTAAACAGCATCAACTGGCACTTCATCCCACCAAACTCGCCGATGTTAAAATTTTACAACTTTAAAATTCATTTTATTTTGTTATTAGATTTTCTCTGGCCGAGTTACCTGCATAGAACACGTTTTTGAGTCATAAATTACTTATTTTCAAAATTCGAAGGAAATCCTCGGAGCCATTTTTGAGATAATTTTGTAAACATACAACCAACCAAGCAAGCAAGCAAGCAAGCAAGCACGCAAGATAACATTGCTCGTAAAAGAATATCGGATTACATTAAAAATAAAATACATTTATAAAAATTGCTTCTACAGTCAAAATTACACAGGAAATGTATGTGAACCTTCTTCACAGCCCCAGGTAAAGACTTACCACTTTACCAGATTACCATTTACCATACTGTACCAGACGTACCACTTACCAGACTAGTTACATAATATACTATTACATTAAAAATAAAATAAAACAATTGCATCTACAGTTAAAATCACACAGGAAACGTATGTGAACTTTCTTCAATAGCAAGGCAATCCAAAAAACGTTATCCTCATTTTCCCGAAATCATGGATTCTGAACTTATTGTCTTATTTTTAGCGGGGCAGTACTATTATTATTATTATTATCATCATAATAATTATTATTATTAATAAAAGAAGAGCTTGAAATAATTTTGAAGCATCCAATTTGCCTTTTGAAATTACAAATATAGATAACTTCAAATATAATACCAACCATATCAGGAGCTTGCAGGACCAGTTTATGCTGCAAATCTGCCACTTTTCCTTGGAGAACATTTATCTCATCCTCTTTAGCTGCCAATTTTTTCTCCCATTCATGTTGCTGAACATACAAAGTAGATCTCGATGTATGAAGGATTAGGTATCGTAAAAATGAGTCAATGTGATTGTATACAAGGGCCATCCAGGAAGTAAGTTCCGTTCATGCGTAGCTTGAGAATAATGTATACATCAGCTCGTGCAGAGGCTCAATGTGTTTCTAGCTATATGAGCTGGATCATCATACTGCCATGCATTTTATAATATAACTTCAAACGTGAGCGCCTAAAGTCCCTGCCATATTGCAATGGTAATGTGTTTTAAGATTTTTTTTCTAAAAAACCGTCACAAATCAAAATTTATTTTGTACATTCTGTTTGGGTCACTATCTACTGTACAAAATAAATTGAGAAAGGTTTGTGATTTTGAAACGATGTTTCTCGTGAATAAATTTCATCCACTTTGTTCAACAGGCAACAGATTACTGCTTCTGTCATTACTTTGGATGTTTGTTTGCTTAATGAACTTTAATGGTTATAACGATATAAGTTTTACTAAAGTAAATGTAAGTGAACTAATATTTAAATCAAAAGTAAAATTATTAGTTGTCAAAAAATATTTAAGGTTATGGTTTGAGATTTTGTTTACGTAAGTTTTTTCTTTGTCATTTCACCTATAAATTTGGAAATATGTATTGTATTCTCTGAATTTGTATTTACCTGTTATTAAATAAGAGTTTAAACTTATAATAGCTATGTTTCCATAAGTTGTAATTAAAAAATCATTTTCCCAGAAGAAAACAAATATTGTTTATTTCCTTTGATTGATGACAGCTGTCAACTCGGTCCAGGTTTATGAGTCGCTATCTTACGGAAAATAAAAACACTTCAAGAACATTGAAAAAAATGACCATCCAATAGGAGGATAAATAGGTACAAAAAAAACACTTTGCTGCAGCCAATGACATATGCACATTTAGGAATCGTCTATCTCTCACTAAACATTCATTGTCCATCTCTCTCGCACACGTTCTTTGAAATGGTCGGGATATTCATGTGCGAACTATAGCGAGAGTCTACTGTATGCTAACAAAAAAAATATATACATGTTCCAATGTTAAATAATGTTCCCAAAGAAGTGAAGAAAGCAGCACTAGACATATTGTTAATAACTTATCACTACAAAACTCTCAAAAAACCTGAAAGTACATTATTAACAGTTTGCGATGGCAGTGAAAATCCTGATTTTCTCACTTGGCTGGGCAAATATACATGTAACATAACAAAAATACTAGTACTTCAGTTTCTTCAGACTTTGTTTGGGTTTAATGATGAAAGTAGAATGGAATCAAGATTTTGATCAAAACCATATTTAAAATATTTGTTCATTTGTTCAGCAATCGCAAACACCTCTCAAGACTCAGGTTACTCGCATACAACCTGATTGTCACCACAGTACGATGTGTCTGCTCTGTATGCATAGTTGTGTATTGTTTTGGTGAACAGATGACAGTTTTATTATTTATTATTTGATTTAATGGACTTCATTGAAATAAGAGATACTTCAAATTTATATACAAATATACCCAAACCTACTGATTTCATATGTAGTGGCAGTGAGTATATACCTTCTTCCAGCAAAAACAAATCTTCCTACAACAGTGGGGAGGATGAGTGTCTGAGGGGGAGCAAAAAAATGTAAGTGGATCTGATGTAATGCGCCCAAGTTTAAATACTCCACCTGAATTTCATAGACAATATCAATGCTAGATGAATATGATGTAAACAATTTAGATAGGTTCACAGACCTCAATGCAAAGAACTATGTCATTAAACCTGTTAGGATTGAATTCAATAATGAAGATTTGGTATTCAAGGATAGAGTAAAAATAACTACACGCCTAACATTGCCGATGAGCCTAATGCAGGTGAAAATGTTCGCATGAACAAGAAATTGGGAATGAATGCATTTGGGGGAATTCAACCCTTCCCAAATTTTAGGCATCGTCCCTTCACTGGGAACGGAAAACTCAGAATAACTTAATATCAAAGGGGGAAGGTGTGGTATTGTAAAGTTATGATAATTTACAATCAGTTTTTGACTGATGAAATATTTGATATCATTGTAAAAAAGATGAAAAGATTTGCTCAACATTTGACCACTCTGTAAAGAAAATGACCAAAAAAATATTTTTATTTGTCAATTGCAGTGATCAAAAGTCAATCAATTATGAGGGAGTGGATTAATTGCAACATATCTGAAATAAAACGTTTGTTTGGAATCTTAATGATTGTAGGCATGAATTCCTAGCCAAACACTAGACTCTTTTGGTCAAACACCCCAAGTATAAGGACAATATAATAAAAAATATATAAAAAATCAGGAGAAAAAAATTTTAATTGCTAAACAAATGTTTAAATTTCAAGGACAATGAGAACATAATACATCATTTAAAAGATCTTTTCATCTCAAATAGAATATTAACTTTGTATTTTGTATACATTTTGCAATGCCTTATTTGTATATGAGGGCCATCCAGAAAGTAAGTTCCGTTGGTGCTTAGCTTGCAAAGTAGTGGAGGTAGAGCAATAATTTAAACAAAAGTGTGTGCAGTGACTCAATACGTTTTTAACTATGTGAGGCAGATCATGATACTTCGACGCGATTGGTAAATATAGCCTTTAAAACGTGAGCGCCTCAAGAAAAGATCCCGCCAAATTGGAGTTGTGCTGTATTTTAACATTCTTTTTTCAAAAAAAACCTCTATCACATTGACGTGCCAGATGTATTTTTAAACAAAAAATGTGAATTGGCAGAGTAAAAATCTATCAATCTATGCTGGGTAAAAATCTATCTAGCTATATTGGGCATCAGGCACATGGCATCGCAAACGTGTTAAGAATAAATAAAAAGACGAGAAAATGGGTATAAAATATATTATGACAGTTCAAGACATGCAAAAGCAATTGTTCTTCTGACAACAAGGCGGTCGATTGTCACTTACAGACTGCTGACCGGTCTGCGCCCTGCTGAGGGCCTCCAGCAGACGACACATCTCCTTGTGGTAGTAATCTCTTTCCGACAGAAGCCTCTCCAGCTTCTGATGTGGGGAGCAGGGTCCTGTGCTGGCCTGCAACCAACAATTAAAAATATCATTTAGGATTACAGATCATTATATAATGCTAACTGACAACTGATGCATGGTTTGAAAGAAGCAGACGGTGATGGGTATTTTGCACTTTTCAACAGCTATATGCTAATGCACCTCTACTGCACTTACGAAAATCCCCAAAAAATGTCATTGGGGTTTTCTTTAAAACACCGCTCAATTTTCATTAATTTCTCCTAATTTTTTTAGGAACAACTCATGGTGATTCCGTTTCAAGCAAAGAGGACATAGCAAAAAGTTCGGTGATTCCGTTTCAAGTGAAGAGGACATAGCAACAAGTTCGATGATTCCGTTTTAAGTGAAGAAGATATAGCAACGAGTTAGGAGGAAAGAGGCGTTGATCTTGAGATGAAGGAGGACATTCAAGTTGTCAACCTTCCAACACCTCTACCTCATGCTGCAGGTTTACATCAAATTCCTTTTATTGGTAATGAAAGTTTCCTTCCTATGCCTTATGAAAATCTTGTCTGAGCAAGCAGCAATTGACATTCCTTTCTAACAAGTTTCTTACATCTTCAGTTAAATTTTTCAGTATTATTAAACATAAAATTACTGTTAACTGACAGTTGTTTCTAGTGATCTTGCTTAACAATAAATTCTTAGGTGTTAATGAATTTTGGGGATATTGCTGGCATTATTCTCTGGGAATATTCCCATGACTTAAAATTCCCAAGAATTTTACTATATCAGGATCATAAGTGCATGTCAATACAGTACACTCCCGCATATCCGAGCCCTGACTTTCAGTGACTTAACAGTGGTATTCGAGGTAACTTTAACCTTGGAGTATTTGGCCTCAAAATTATTAGCTTCAATAAGGAATTCTTAAACAGTGTTATAGCATAATCACAAAAAATCAAAGATATGTAACTAAAAATGTTTTCAGCATACACTCTATTAACGATAAAAAAAGTATACCTTAAATTCATTTCACGCCACAGTGGCCTTATTACAGCCTAACCTCAAAATACAAGAGACCTTGATATTATCTGAGAATCTTGGTAACCGAGGAAGCCTCCATAAGACCTTGGATAGTCGAGAGTGTACTGTACTCACATGTGGGTCTTCCCTTCGTGCAGTAAAATATTGCCGCAGGATTCCCCACAGTTTGAGGCTAAAAAATAAGATTAAAAATATAATTGCCCTGACAAACTCTTGACTAAAAAAACCTTCTTCTGAATAACAACAAATACAGGCACTCTAATGTACAAAACCCAAATATTCTGTAAAACAAAACTGCCAAAAATAAAAATTTGAAAATTAACTAGCAGACAAAATAACATTGGGTGGAAGTGCAATTGCGTAATTCTGTTTGGTTACACACAAGAATATGGTATTTCAAAAATAAAATAACAGCAAACTGACAAATTATTTGTACTCTTTTATAAAAAAGATGCAGCAATTAAGATCAGTCTGTAATTTAAATACTTAAGAGAGTAACAAGCCTAACAAATGGCTAATAAACTCAAATTAGTCAAAGTAAAGAAAATAAATAAATGTCCTTTTATGAAAAGTAAAAATATGGTCTGAAAACTCGTCCATAATACATAAGTTAATATTGATTTAAAATACTTAAATGGTTAGGCTTTGTTAATTTTCTGACTGTGAAATATCATCACTTCCAGGCCAGAAGGCCAGAACTCACGTCTCAGGCTCACGAATGAGACAGAGTGAGTTATTAATTCACTTATTTACAGTGAATTACCCCTCCACTGTAAATTGGGTTGAGCACAAACCAATATAAAGGAACACTTAAAAGTTAACACTTTGAACAGGATTTTTAAAACTAGAAGATAAACTTATATTTTATTTTAGTTTTTGGGAACCAATGTCTTCTTAAGTTTTTTCTGTCTTTACATTTTTTATTAGTTTTAATATTGACAATGTATCTATTCCGCATGTACCACATACAAATTTGATTAAGGTTAAACTGATACCTAAAATTGTAAATTATGAAATATGTATATGAAAATAAAGATTAACATGCATATTATGTCTATGTTTCCCTTTATGGGCGAGGGTGGTCTTTGTACAAAGATTATTGCTGGGAAATTTATTTATCTTTTTTTTATCTAAAACTGTATTTTTTATTTATTTCATAGTTATAGAGTGTATTAATTTTTATAACGCTATTCATGTATAAAATGTATATAAATGAATGAAGAGTTTTTGACTTGACTATTTCAATAAAAATTATCATAATTTAAGGTGAATATAAGTGAAAGATAAGTATAGAATGGATTATATGAAAACATTGTTACAGTAAAGACCAGCTAATTTATTCATTACGATTAATAATCAATTAGCGGCCCAATAATCAATGGCAGCACTTACTAAACAAGGCTATATCCCCTGTCAGAATGCATATGCTTTACCTCGGCTGAGTGATCTGGAATGTTACAAAGCTGGTCTCGAAGTCTTGAGAACTCTTTGTGGTAGTAATCTCTTTCAGCTTGCACTCGTTCTAGAAGCAGCAGGTGACCATCGGCCTCCTGCCACCAAACAAAACATGGAACTGATAAGGAAGTGAGGTGTTAATTAGAAAACAAACATATTAACATTTTGCTAGTATGAAACCACTCAAGCTAGTTTTAAATTCACTGCACATAAGCTGTGTAATAAGTTACCAATGAAGGTTCGAGAGTTACCAATATATGAATTTAAAATTGTAATCAGCGATTTTTTACTTGAATAATATTTTTACAAAACTGACTAATTTTTTAAATCAAACTAATTTTGAATTTTGTGTAAATTTAAATAATTTAAACGAAGGCTAATTGTATTACAGAAACTATAGGTTATATCAATTTGACGCATCCAATACATTGTGTGTATAATTTTTTGTAAAAATGTGTCTAGGAATAAAGAATATTTGATTTGATTTTATATTCAGCCTCAGTCTAAGTTCCCAATCTTTTTCAGATGGGTTTACATTTATTATGTTGCTTTGTGGTGTCATGAAACCAGTAATTATCTTAAAAATGATTAAAAACTGAGGCAATATCAAATTTTAAATAGAAAAGAACGAGTTCAGTCAAGCTTATTGGAAAACTGTGGTAAGTCTTCAAGTAATAAAACAATCTTGGCAATAGTTAACACCGCAAAATTACCTTTTTACATGATATGTTCATAAATTAACAATTAATGTTACTAAGTGATAATATATTTTTTTGTGTTTTTTTTAATTTTAATATAAAATAAAAATAACTTTATAAAGTTATTGATTGAATAGTTAATATAGTGCTTAAAATTCAAAATTAAACTTCAACGCTGAATATGGGAAACATAAAAAATTGCTCTTATCATTAACCAATTCTGTTAAAATTTGATATTCACATGTACGAACCACACAATATAGGTGTTGTTCACATTTTTAAGGGTGGTCGCCCTTAAAAATATATCTTAGAGGCCGACAAGTCTGAAAAGATTCTGCGCAGAACCACGCTTTTTCAACCCGGTGCGCAGGCAGTGAGGGGAGGACGCGGTGGTGGCGGTGGGGATCAGTCGCCGTCTCACCGCCACAGAGCTCACTTACTCCCGTCCTCCTGAGTCTGTGCTTACTGCGACCTATGATATTGCCTATACATCAAAGTCTTCATGTTCCTCCGGAAGATCTTTAAGAGGTCAAGCACGTGAAATTGTGTACAACACATACAGACATTTAAAAAAGCAAAAAGAGTTGTATAAATTAAAGTATAATGTTGCTGAAGCGGCAAGCGATGCTACGGGAGTGTCTGTCGCCCTTGTTAAACGAATTGCCGCTGAGGGCAAGCAGTCAATTTTAAGCAAGGGATCCCTTTCTTTTTCGACCCCAACCGGCAAATTGAGGCCTAGAAAAAAGAAAGTTCTTATGGATGGCTTCACCCACGACGTTATCAGGCGAAAAATTCATGAATTTTATGTTCATAAAAAAACGCCACCTACTTTAGCGAAGCTTAAGGCTGTCCTAGAAGAAGAGGGTGTATTGAAGTGCAGCCGTGAATACCTAAGGCGCACTTTAAAATCCACTGGATTTAAATGGGTAAAATCCCAAACGAATAGAAAATTATTGATGGAAAACCAGAAGTAGTTATATGGAGGGCAGAATACCTTCGTCATACGAGGCAATATGAAATGCAAAGAAAAAAATTGTTTACCTGGACGAAACTTATGTAAATAAAAATCATACCGTTTCACACTGTTGGCAGTCAGAATCTGAAATCGGAGCAACAAAATCCATTGGCAAAGGCCCGAGGCTAGTTATTATTCATGCTGGCTCGGAAGAGAGCTTTGTCCCAAACGCCTTGCGCATATGGCAATCGGACAAAAAGTTGGATGACTATCATGACGAAATGAATTTCACCAACTTTTCTAAATGGGTATCCGAGGGTCTGTTACCGAACATTCCCCCACATTGTGTCATAGTAGTGGACAATGCAAGCTATCATAATAAGCAAGATGACAAAAAACCAACAAGTGCTTCACTAAAACAACTAATCTTTGATTGGCTTACTAGAAAAAATATTGTTTGTTCGATGACAATGACAAAAACAGAACTACTGTTATTGGTAAAATCTGCCCCCGTACCCAAAGTATATTCTATTGTTAAACTGTTTGGGAGTGCCAGCCATACGGTCCTGCGTTTACCATCATTGTGACTTAAATCCGATAGAACTCGTTTGGGGTGATATAAAAGGTAGACTAGGAGAACTATTAACTACCTGAGAGCATGCCTGAAAAAAGAGAACATTGTCGACAACTTTTTTCAGAGTACACCAGTGATAAGTGGAAAAAATGCTGCAAACATGTTGAAAATATAGAACAGTTGTACTAGGATCGGGATGCGCTTATGGATGAAAGTATCGATAGGATAATTATTTCAGTTAACAACGACGATGACAGTAGTGACAGTTCAAACTGGAATGAATCCATTGATGGCTTAGAGGATGAAGAAAAGGAAGAAGAAAAATAGTGATTGTGATGTAAGGGTCCTTGATTTTGACAGTTTTTAATACACTATTTTTTAGTAAGTTATAGACGGGGAAGTTCTCTTGAGAAGCAAAACATCAGAACACTTTGTATGGAACTGTAACCATATTTTTTGTGTTAATAATATAAATTGGTACTTAAATAATATGCATATATACTTTTCCACTAGAAGCAGTAGGCTAACATGAGTATGAAACTATTTTCAGTGGTGTGAACTGTTAATTAATTTACAATAATAAAAAATGCGTACTTATATACAAGCATCAAGATGAACACATCTGCCTCCCCCTTGTTTGCTGGCATGATTTCTTATTGATCAACTAATAAATTATAAACATTTATTTATTTATTGTAATTTTTCGACACCATGCTTATTAAAAGCATAAACATTACTGCACAAATGCATAATGAACATATTTAATTCTAATTTTGGAGATGAGTGGTGTAGAGGCTACATAGGTCTAGTTAATTATGCTATTGTTTATTAACAACTTTAGCAGACAGGATAAGATTGCGTTTTTTTAATAGAACATTTAAATTAAGATCAAATTGAAATAAACCATAGGCCTAGGCCTCTATTTTAAAAATCCTAGAAATACACATTGAATTTTATTTGGTATAAAGCCCAGAGCTTTTCAAAATGAACCTATCATTGAATTTTATGTAATTTTAGTCACCAATTGAGTGGTAAAAACTAAAAAAAAATAATTTTTGAAAGATAGATATCACAAACTATCTCTAAATGAAGTTTTTTTTTTAAGTAATTAATAAAAAACATCTTAAAAATGCATTACACCCACGTCATGTAGGCATAAACAAGTCCACCGTTCGAGGCAGCATACTTGGCGTCGCGTCGGCGAAAGTGAGAAAGAGAAAGGCCGCCGCCGAGGAGATAGACGGGAGGGGGGCGGGAGAAGCAGCCTGGGGCATTGCTGGCGTCAGGTGCCCCTCCCTCTGGCCAATCCCCCCTACCTGTGCGGACTCAGGCGGCAGCAGGCTCTTTTCAAAGTTGTCGGCCTATAAGCATGTTTCTTTAAAGCAGATTTGATTTAATTTGATTTGTATTTTATTATTTTATATTAGGGTTATTGTAGTTACTATAAGTGTGTTATATGTTTGCCAATTTTCATAAATATATTTTTTACCAATTCAACAGTTTTATTAGTTTTTAGTGACATATGCAGTCTTAATTTTTCAACATTTATTAGAGGTTCCATTCTGAATTTTGCTCAGAGCCTCGAGGGTCCTGAAAATAGCCCTGACTGCAGCAGGGGGTTTTGTTGAGCAAATGTGTCGAGCTATGGGCAACGGTAGGGCTGAGGAATATTGAATGAAGTTGTATTTCTGGTTTCAACAACGTAAAGCGTACATATTATCGATATCACATTTACACTTACACTGATTCTGGGTATGCTCCCCATGATTTCTACAAATTTCTGTTTGTAAATAAGAATATTTAATTCTTGACTTTAGGGAAGAAAATATAACTGTACGTATTTTTCCACAGTGAATAATGAACGGCTCAAAAAGAAAGAAGCGTGGCCATGAATACAGATAAGAAGAAAAAATAGGAGAGTTAGAAGAATCCTCAAAAACCTGAAAAAATAACAAGTTTTTATTTAAATAACTACCCTCCAAACAAAAAGCATTTAGGGCACAGACAGGTTCTTCTAAAAATGTTACAGAAAATATGCTTTGTTCTACAGGAAATTCGATATCCGGTTAAACGGCGGGGAGTAACTAACAACTCGACTCGTTTGAGTCAACAACTCGAGTAATTACTCGACTGTCCCCTGTCAGTGCAAGTACTCGCCCACCCCTGCCAAGGAAGAAGATTTGGTTTTTCTTGAAAACAAGAAAATATTCACTGTACAAAAAGTGATGTTTTTTTTGTTCCATAGACAATGGCTGTTGAGTAGAAACAATAAAAAACTGTATTAGTTCCTTTGTTTGAAATTCATTGTTGGTGATGGTGATTTTATATTTTCATTAGGATTTTTGCGGACATTTGCCATCACTGATTAGTAAAAAATAAGTTTCACGACGTTTCGGGATCTGGAATCTGATCCCGTCTTCAGGTGGAAGAAAACCTAGAACATAACAAGATTAGTAACACATAGCCAGGGAAACCTGGACAAAAACACAGCTAAAACAGAGAACTGTAAAAGCAGACACGAAAACAATAAGCTGAAAAGAAAAACAATACACAAAATAACACAGGAAACACAAGTATCAAGAATCACCAGACAGGAGAGAGCACGTCCACACCCAATCAGAGCTGAGCTGAGACTGGAACAATGTTATTTTGTGTATTGTTTTTCTTTTCAGCTTATTGTTTTCGTGACTGCTTTTACAGTTCTCTGTTTTAGCTGTGTTTTTGTCCAGGTTTCCCTGGCTATGTGTTACTAATCTTGTTATGTTCTAGGTTTTCTTCCACCTGAAGACGGGATCAGATTCCAGATCCCGAAACGTCGCGAAACTTGTTTTTTACTAATCAGTGATGGCAAATGTCCGCAAAAATCCTAATGTATTAGTTCATTTGCTTAGTGTACAGTAACGAGCAATCAACTTTTTGTTCAGGATTTAACGAATGAGACACATTCAACAGAGAATACAACAACATGAAAGCTCCAAGACACTTTCAGAATCTGTGTCATTGATTATGACAGTAAAACAAAAGAAATCTACTATGATCTTCTTTTCCACGCCCAATTGCAAAAAAGGAAATAAGAGGTAATGGAGAGACAACATATTATAGAGGTTATGATTGATGTTCTCAAACTGATAGGGAAATAGGCCTTCCCTTACAAGCCTCAGTGGAGCAAGCCCACAAATTCAATGACGTGTCAGACAGCCATGGAAATTTCATTTTTGCTACGCAATACAACTTAACTTTCAAAGCCCATCTGTCTAAAGTTATGAAAAAAGCCTATAATAATTTAAAGAAAAAGCTCAAAAGGAAAAGGAAAGTGGAGAGAAGAAAAAAAGGAGTAGATAGAGGGAGCAATGTCATGTTCCTTAGCATCAACACATTGATAAAAATTGTAAGAATTCTTTGAGATGAAATAGAAAATAATAAATCAACTAGCCTTAGGGAAGCAGTAAACTTCCCCATTTCTTGGTGAAATGGCTGGAATTTGATGGGGACACAACAATTGACATATCAGGAAATGACAAATGTTCAACTTAGTTCAGTTTGTAAATGGAAGTGAAGTGCAAAAGAGATTGATTTTGTTAGAATGTGTATCATCAACTAAAGCCAATGCTCTGATGGAATCTTTAGAGAATACACTAAAGAATGTCGGAATCCCAATGGAAAACTGTATAACAAATGCTTTTGGTGGAGCATCAAGCATGAGTGGCGCTTATACCAGACTGACTTCTAAATTAGCAGAAAAAGTTCCAAATCACATTCACACTAGATTTTACGCACATGTTTTGAATCTAGTCCTTTCAGACACAGCCCAGATCATCCCAGCAACCATAACATTTTTGGACTTTTACAGGAAGCAAAGGTATTTCTTAAGAAGTCTCTAAAAATACAGCAATTTTTTTGCTAGAAAATCCTGCTTTTAAACTGGGATCAATTGGTGTAACCCGTTGGCGAAGTAGAAGTCATGCCACCATAAAAGTATTTGGCAGGATTGATAATTGGACATCAAGCGCTCTAGACCCTTCTATCATGCTAAGCATATCTTTATGAACTAACTGTAGCCTTAAAGATTTCCTTGTCAGCAGAGAACCCTACAATTAGAGGCAATGTTTCAAGAATGCTTACTAAATTTCTAGTTTTTAGACTGTAGTGGTTGCTATGACTTATCTACAGGTATTCAAAGTAAATACACCATTATAAGATTACCTCCAAACGAAAAACCTAGACTTTGCTCAAGCCTGGAGATAACAGTCAGCATTAGCAAGACTGAGAGACCTTCGAAATAAGTTCAGTGAAACATTGGAAGCAGTAAAAATATTAGTTAAGAAATTCAATGAAAAGGTTAAGGCGTTCTCAGAATTCGAGGATTTGAAAGATCTGATGATGGAAACTAATCTCACAGCAAAGCGAACGAAGAAAGTAAAGCAAATGGCTGGAGAAAAATGTGGTAACAAAAAAGTTTCACCATCTCTTAAAGATGCCTTCAGGATAAATGTATCTAACTGTGTAGTAGACAAATATATGAAACAATGGAAACCCGTTTTGCAGAGCATAAACTGCTGTATTTGGACTATTAAGACTGCAAAGACATGCACATTCTGACAACTATCCATGAAGGCTAAACTATCCATGGAAACAGCTAAAGTTTTGCGATTAGGAGGTAAGGTAATTTGAATCCAGAAACCGAAAAGTGTAGTTGACTATAACCACGGCATGCTTGGCGTCGACAGACAGGACCAAGTTCTTTCTTCCTTTTTAAATAATGAGAAGAATCATAAAGGCTTACAAGAAAATCTTCTTCTATCTCGTTGACATGGCGATTTTTAACGACTATTGCATTCACAAAAAGATTGTGAAAAGAACATGCACTTTACAGACTTCCGATTCAATCTTGTGTAGCAGCTACTGCAAGCAGCAACGCTATCTTCCCATCTCTCACCAGGTCGTGCACCTCTGACAAACAACTTGCTGAGACCACAGCGTAAGAACTGGGGTAATTTCTTAGTCCCCATACCACCAACAGCCTGCAAGACCAACCCCACAAGACCTTGCAAGGTATGCAAAGCACAACAGATCAGGTCGGAGTCACGTTACATGTGTGAAAAGTAACCTCTTCACCTTGAAAACTGTTTCAAGGACTATCACATGAAAGGTATTGGGTAAAAAAAGACATTGTATATAGTGTATATCAAGTTTATTTTTATTTATAAACAGTTTTTATCAGTGTTTCCTTTGTAAGTTATGCAGGAATTAGTTTAAAATGTGCAAAAAACTGTCTAGGACAACCCAGCTTCGAAAACCAGGTTTTCGCCAAAATGAGCCTCAATAAGGCAATTCAAAAAAAAGTTCAACAATTTTATTATTCGTAATAACAACCAACTTATGATATTTCTGTGTAGGGAATCAAACTTTATTATTCTAGTGAGTTTTTGCATCTACAATCATCCTGGAATTTATAAATAAAGATTGCTTTTGAAAAATATATTTTTCATTTTTTTATTATAGTTTTTTTTAATTTTTACTTAAAACTTTGAGCACCCTATTATCATTTTTTTAAAGACAATGTAATTATGAATAATATGGTCAAAGAATCATTATACAGTGGAACCTGCCTAATTCGAACTTCTATAATTCGAAATCTTCTTTAATTCGAATATTTTTTTCTGGTCCCTAGCATTTCATATACAATCAATGCTATACAATGCTATATAATCGTGGTTAATTCGAATTATATTTTGGATAATTCGAAGTTTTATCATGAAAAAGACAATCGAAAGTCATACCGTCAGGCCAAGATTCCCAAAAAATGACTTTGTATCATTGGCATGCAGTTAAAATCCCTCCCTAGCCCCTTAGTGCGGGCGTATTGTGAAGGTCGTCGGACCCACCCACACCTTTGGCTGACTCCATTGTTTGGCCAACGTGACTCACCCCTAAAGCTCGGCTTCTTTTCAAGGTCTTTGCCCAACCCCTCCCACCATCTTATTGTTTTGCAACACTCCATTTTTCACAGCTAATAACAGTGTCATCCCTTACACCGTCTGGTAAAAACATTAGATCTATTGCTCAACGTAACAGTCCAGTAGCAAACTAAGTTATTTTATCAGCTCTGATTTTTACAATTAAGTATGTATCCATGAACGTACTGTATTCTTGTTTGATTTAGTACAGTACTGTATTTTATAACACGTTGTAACATTTCTACTGTTTTACAATAATCATTCACTGTTGGCTACTTGGTGAATGTACTATAAAACGCAAATTCAAGTTATTCACACACAATAAAGGTTTTATGCGGGTATGTAAAGTTTTATTGTTTTAAGCCTTTTAGACCAAACTTTTTTAACCCATTGGCTCACAACCCAAGTATACTCGGGGCCGCCGAAAATGCCCCGGACGTGCGACCCCGAGTATTCTCGTGATTGCGTATTAGTATAAATGAAGAATTGCTCCAATATTATCGCGTTTTATGAAGCCTAAAAGTGTCTGTATTGTTTAAAAACATAAAATATAGTGTCCAAACAAGTTTTATCCTTCATTTTGCGTCGTAATATAATATTATATTGTAACTGAAAAACAGCTGATCAACTGACGACATTTTGCGTAGTACTCTGTGTTGTTATTGTTTACGTCTTAGTTTCGCCGTAACCTCAACTCGAGTTATTGTGTGATCGATGTTGTTTGGTGTTTATATATTTTAGTGAAATGAGTAAGTTTGAGGATTATGACACTTTATTACTTTTTGAAAGTGAATCGGAGGGTGATTTGGACGAAAATGAAAACTATGACGACGAAAGTGAAACAATTGTGGAACAGCACATTCGTGATTGCAACACTGACGACTACTCAGATGAAAGTGATAGTGACAGTGAAAATAGTAATACTTACAATTTAGATGTAGATGTAAATTATGGACAGATTTACTATGAATTAGAAAATAAGACAGAACAAAAGTTTCCTTCTCAGTCTAAGCCTCATCTAACCTATATAGTCCAGTCAAGGAATGGGTTGTAGAGTGCGTGAGCAGGTAACTAAGCAATTCCTTCAGAAATTTGTTCAGGGGGCTTAGGGTGTTAAAATACCAAAAGTCCTGACACCTAGGTGGTGAGCCAAGGGGGGGAGGGGGGGTAAAGATGCGCATTTTGGGTTTTTTGCTTAAAACTTACAACTCATCCTTTTTGGTTTGTAAATATAAATAAATAAATAAATATCTTTAATTATAAGTACAGGTAGGTGACTCTTATATTTTCTTCTTAATTCTAATTAATTATTATTGTTCAAGATGGCGTCATTATAATTAGTGTGATACTAGCCTATTTAATATTTAAATTTGAAATAAAAGAATGGTAATCTGTTACAAAACTATTATTTATTCAACAATAACAATAAATATGAATATCAAAATTGAACTCTAGGGGGACGTACAAGGATTATTACAGTGGATGGGGTTAGATAAAATTACTTATGCTAATTGGATTAATATGGTACAATTTAAGGGCATTAGCTCAGTTCTTGAGAGGCATGATCTCTTCACATAGGGTTCTGGGAATCGTGCGGGCATGACATTGAAAAATTAATTTGTTTGAATATCACAATCATAAATACTTTTAAATAGAATAAATAATTTTGATAATAATATAAATTGCCAATTTTGATCTCTTTTTATATTTAATTAAATCAAGTCTTTGTTTGAAAGTCTGTTCCTCTTCAACAATGGTTGGTGAAGTAAATTTTGGATTGGTCTTACCAAGAGTTTATCTCTTCACCCTGATCTTTTCTTCAGATAGATAAATTTGGCCACTTAAAGGGGAATCAACTAAGATCAGGTTTACCGCTGGCTAACCAAAAAAAAAAAAATCTACTAATTAAGGGGGATGAAATTTAAAATTGGAACGAGGTCCAGGTACAATGAAGTTAACACTTGGCCATCTCTCTCTGGAATAGAAGCTGGAGTCCTTTACAATGGTTCCACTTTTCACTTTAACAATGTAACACATGGTTCACTAACTTGGTCTTTGGTAAACACTTCACTGAATTATTAGAGATCAAATTTTGAAAAACATGCTATATAAAATAGATAATTTGAGATAGCGTTCCCTGACCCATAAATATAAATTATATTAAATTATGAATACAGCTGATCTAACTTAACTTATCTAAAATTTTTATGGTAGATGGTAATAAATTAATGAATGATTTTAGGAAAATAACATTATCAAATAATTTATATTAACTGAGTGATATACTAGGTTGACATATTATATACAAATAATTATTAAGCTGTGTGTTTGTTTATTTATATGGGTGTTCATTTATGAAATTTAAATGTAAATGTTTGTGAACTATTACAATATCCCCTCAGAGTTGAATTAATTTAAAGAATTGAAATTAATGAAAACTCGATAATAATAGGAACAAATATTTACAAAACTATACTAAATGATAAAATATTTATTTATAATTTAAAATGATGATTTCTTAAAACTAAATGGATTATATGACCTAATATTTACAATCATAACTTCAGGTCCTAATACTGTCCACGCGCACTTCACTTATTTCAAATTTTGTTTCACTGTTCAACATTTATTACACTATTGTTTATATTTACTGGAGTCTTTTATCCCCTCAATCCATAAATAAACAAATTAATCTACAACTTTTAATTAGTTGTCCGTGTATTGTCCAAATGTTTATATAACTGTTAATAACACTATTTACACTGTATTTATTGTTGATCTCGGTTTGGCGTTATATATTTTCTAAGAGCAGTTACATGGTAGGGTCCAAACTCTTGTTCTTCATTTAACCTTTGTACAAAATAAGTCGAATGTCCCAGGATACTTGAGATGCGGTACGGTCCTTCGTATATGGCGAATAGTTTGGCTGTTTCTCCAAATGCTGCATTTGATAGTTGATGATTTTTGACCAATACCAAATCGTTTAAATTGAATAATGTTGGTAATACACCGCGGTTAGCTCTTCTTGCTCGTGTTCCCTTCTTTTCTCGGATCCGTTGGGAGGCGAGGAATATCTTCTGTTCTAGTGGGACATCTTCTGAAAATGGGTTTTCCACATATCGTTCCCAGAACCTGAAATCTTTTCTTCCTAACTGTAGTTCATTCGGACTGAATCCTGTAGTTTCGTGAGGAATTTCGTTCAAGTATTCATTAATTTCTGTTATACACTGAGCCCATTTTCTGTGTTGTCTTGAGCAGTATGTTCTTAAGCAGCGCTTCACTTCTTTAATAGGTCTTTCGGCCATATTAAATTGGGGATGGTACACAGGGTTAAATATTGGAATAATATTGTTTTCTTCTAACTTTCTTATCCATTTGTGGCTCTTAAATTGCGTACCGTTATCACTTTGGATCCTCTGGGGTATTCCATGTTCTATAAAGTGTTGGTTAAACAATTTATTTAGTATGGTTTGTGTGGTGGCACGCTGCATTGGGTATAATTTGATAAATTTAGTGAAAATGTCCAGGACAATTAACATGAATTTCACATTTCCTCGGCCAGGCGGCAAAGGACCTATAATGTCGATAGCTAACTGTTCGTTCTTCTGATTACAACTGATACCTTGAGCGAAACCTCTTGGTGGATGAGTATCATTTTTGCACCGTTGGCACGAGTCACAGGATGCCAGGTATTGCCGGATTCTTCGATTCATGTTCTTGAAAATGAAACATTCTCTGAGTAAATCAAAACATTTCTTAGACCCGCAATGGAGGTAGTAGCAATGACACTCCCAAATAAGGCGATTTATGATGGTTTCTGGTACTACTATGAGCCATTTATTAAGGTGTTTTTGGTATAGTATTTCCTGGTGTAATTTATATGATTGTTTGATTTTTGTGTGTTCAGGTGTATCTTGGGGTATTAATAATATTTGACGAATCTCTTGAAGGCGGGGATCTTGTGACTGTAATTTCCCAATGTTTCGGAGATCTTCTTGTAGTCTAGGGTCTGGAATTCTTCTAATATAATTGATAATTAATTCTCTCTGAGATGTTTCCTGGTTCTCTTCAACTGGGTAACTTATTCTGCTCAGGGCGTCGGCTGTCGAATTATCGGCTCCTTTACAGTGATGGATCGTGAAATTGTACTCTTGAATCGCCAATGCCCACCTTGTTAATCTATTATTCAAGAGTTTACAGGTTTTTAGAAATGTTAATGCATGATGGTCAGTTATGATGTTTAATTTTGAGCCCAATATTATATACCGTGTTTTCTGTAAACAATAGATGATGGCGAGTAATTCTTTTTCAGTGGTCGTATATCTTTGCTCTGCTGGCTGCAGTGTCCGTGATAAAAACATAATTGCTGCTTTGTCTCCATTATCTCGGTATTGAAATAAATGTCCGCCTATCGAAAAATCTGATGCATCCGTTTGTAGGTAGAAGGGCTTCGTATGGTCTGGATGGTGAAGAACATTCATTTTTAGAAATAGGTTCTTAACTCTTTGAAAAGTTTTATCATCTTCTTCGGTCCAGATAAATTTTTGTTTCTTTGAGGTGAGGCGTAGTAAGGGTTGGATTGTTTCTGAATACTTGTCAATAAATTTATTATAATAGTTAATGCATCCCAAAAATGATTTTAACTGTGTCCTATTTTTAGGTGTGGGGAAATCGAGGATTGGTTTGACCCGCTCCTGGTCCATTTCCAAACCGGTTTCTGTTAATGTGTACCCCAAGAACGGAACTGAACTTTGACAAAATTTTGATTTTAAAAACTTTATCGTCATATTTGCTTCAGCTAATTTATTGAAAATATACCTCAAATGTTTTAAGTGTGTTTGGAAGTCGGGTGAAACTATACAAATGTCGTCTACATAAATTAAGGTGAATTTTTCTACTTCCTCATCGAAAACTTTGTCCAATGCCCTTACTAATGCTGCCTGAGATGTGTTGATTCCAAATGGTGTAACTTTGTAGTGGTAGGTCTTTCCTCGGAACTGGAATGCTGTGTATTTTCTCGATTCTTCAGATAGTGGAACTTGCCAATATGATGAAGTTAGATCGATACTACTGATAAATTTTGCACCTTGACATTTTGCTAATAATTCATTGACACTTCTATTACATTCGTAATCTGGAATAATAATTTCGTTCGCTTTTCTAGCATCCAAACAAAGTCTTATTTCACCAGTTTTCTTGACGACCGGGATAATTGGGTTTATAAAAGTGCTGTTGCTTCGCTCTATGATCCCTAGGCGTTCCATTTCCCTTATTTCTCGCATGACTGCGTCTTGGTGTGCTAATGGTACTGGGTAAGTATGACATTTAAAATTTTGAGGATTTTCGACTCTTAATACATGCTGGTATTTGTTACATAACCCAGGTTGGTCGGAGAATACATCTTGAAAGTCCAATAACAAATCAGTTAATTGTTGTTTTTGAATACTATTTAGATTTAAATTATTTTTGAGGGATTCTGTAATTATTTCAGGGGATAATTCACATGATGTTCTGGGGTTTGTTTCTTCAATATAATAACACTCTTCGTATGGATCTTCATTGCAGCAGTAATCTTCTAAATTATCCACATTTTTATCATTAGTGATTATATGGCATAAAATTCCAGCTCGATTTGTGTTATTGAATTGAATTACTAAATCTGTATCATTAATATTCATATGCATTTCACCCTTTTCAAAATTTATCTTCATCTTCCAGGCACTAAGTGTATCTATCCCGATAATTACTGATTGTATTAGTTTTGGTACTACGAGCATTTGTGTTAATATAGTTTGTTGACCAATGGTAATAGGAATCATTACGATTTTTGAAATTTTCCGGGATTTTTCATTGGTTGCTGTTCTAATGTGCATATTATTTACTGGTAATTCTTCTATTTTTCCTAATTCACTCCGATTTGATATGTACCAATCTTCTGCTAGACATGTAATGTTAGAACCTGTATCAATGAGAGCTGTAACTTCTTTGCTTTTGATCTTTATTCTTATTTCGGGGCATTTTTGCGATATAGTCGTATGAGTATTTTGTTCTGTTTCTTCTTCAAATAAAAACTCCCGATCACAATAAATATTGCTCAAAGTTAAACTATTGGTATCTGATTCATTATGCATGTTATTTACATTATTTACAATTTCAATTGACCTCTTATGTCCGACTTCTTTCTTATTTTGCACTGAAGATGTGTTCTTCTGATTTGAGCTATTTACATGGAGAATGAGGTCACCACCATCATCAGTGCCTCTCAGTTTAAATCCTGATTATTTTCCTCTGGCACTAGGTTTGCGTTCTCCTCAATAATGGCAGCGCACACCTGGTTTTGTTCTTGTGTCGGGTGGTATCTAGGCAGTGGTCTTCTCTCTTCAGACGGCGGTTGGTTTGATGGTAGATTGGGAAACTGTCTTAGGTCACGGTAATCGTTTCCAAATCGATGGCGTCGGTCGTCTCTTTGGTACCGATTATCGTGGTGGAGGTGATTCTCATGTCTCCGATTGTACGGGTGGTACTTAGGTGTGTACGCTCGATTGTCCGTGTTTCTTTCATTGTAGTGTTGGTTATGACCTTTTCTACCGTGTTGGTGGTGGTTTCTATTTACATGATTTTCCTCAGGTGTATTTTCCTTTTTATGTTTATGGTTTTCGTTCCTTTGATGGTTAGGTGACCTTGCTTGTTCTCGCAGATCTTCTCTCTGGAGTAGAGCTTCAAAATCGCAGACCGTCTGAATATTTTGAACTCTATAGGCATCTTGGATTATGTCTCCAAAGTGGTTTGATAGGCAATCGAGGATTTCTTTTTCGTCCAGGGGAGGGTTTAGCGATTTAAGGGTCAACACCCGCTCTATAAAATACTCTGATCGGTTCAGATAACCATTTGGCCGATATCGTTCATTTTCGATCCGTTGTTTGACGCCTCTTTGGATATCTCGGTTCCAATATTTCGATTCAAACATATGTTGAAAATCATCCCATGTGTGAATATCAGTTTTGATTAAATTGAACCACTTTGAGGCATGTCCTTCTAGGCACATTTCAATGAGATCAACTAGGCTTTCCGCACTATTATTTTCTGGATTTAACTGTAGGTTTTTCTCATAATATTTCTTAAGTTTGTTTAGAAATTCCTGGGAATTATGTGTCTTTCCATTAAATTTTGGGTGGGTCATTTCCGGTGTTAATGTCGATCTGCCGTTACACACAATATTAATAGGGACGGGCGCTTGTGTTGTTTGAATGTTGGGTGTAGTAGGTATTTCTAATATTTTCTTATGACACGCCTCCACGGACTCAGCCAATTTCGCAATTTGGTATTCATTGGATTTAATGTTTGGGTTCAGTTCTAATTTGACTTGGTTGATTTCAGCTGTTACTTGTTCTTTGATTTGTGTATAATTTTCCTTACAAATGTTTTCTACCTCCCTGTGTGTCTCTAATTGAATCTGTTTAATTTGTTCAGTGATTTTTAATTGGGTTTTACAATTTTCTGATACGATGATTTGACTAACCTCCTGTTTATGTTGAATGAGGTCTTGTATTAAATTTTCTCTGATTTTGTATTCCCCTTGTTCTAATTTAGTATCAATTTGATCGACTTCCTTAGCCAAATTTTCCTGAAGAATTTTAAGTTGATTTATGTCAGTTTTAAGATTTGACTGTTCATTGTGAATTTGCTGAATTTGATTTTCGACCCGGGCAGAGTGATTTTGAAATTCAGATCTTAAGTTTGCATGTTGTATTTTAATATCAGATTTGATTGCGTTCATATCGGCTTTAATTTCATTTCTTAACTCGGTTTTAAGCGCATTCATGTCAGTTTTAATCGCAGCATTGCTCGATTTAATCTCATTCATGTCGGTTCTAAGTGCATTGATCGCCGCTGCTATTTGTACGAGTGGGTCGACACTGTCGACAGCTGATTCAGTACGAGTATGGTCTGGAATCAGCACAGGAGGGACGGTACTTGTGTCGCTCGTCAAAGAAACTAGCGTTCTGATTGGTTGTTCCGTTCGGTATATTTCGCTCAATGACGATGTAGCGGGGGAAATCGCCGCGGAAGTAGTGGTAGCACTGATTGAGGTTGGCGTTGGTGTTGAAGTGGGAGACGCCGGCTGGGACAAAATGGCGGAACGTTCTGACATTTCACTCACGGCTGAAATTGTTGTCTCATTATTAGAATCACTCGCGTTGTCGGAATTATTTGAGTCGCCTACCGAAACAATGTTTTCTTTGTTCACTGACGGGTCACTGTCCGATTCGCGGTGTACATTTATTGGTTCCGTGTTATTGCCGAATAAAACAAAACTTGTCTGCTCGGACTGCGTCGTTGAAACTTTAGGTTTGTCGGTTGATCTTAAATGGTATTTATGTTCGTCGCCCATATTGAGGTAGTAAGCACGCAATTAGGATTATTATACAATAAATTGGATATTATACTTATATCTAAATGAGGTGAGATGAGTCTTAATCTAGGCTATCTCCTACAAAATTATCTTCTTGCTATCTCAAATAATGTCTGCGATCATTAACTTTTCATTGTCAATGCCCTTACGTTGCGGCGCCAATTACAACTCATCCTTTTTGGTTTGTAAATATAAATAAATAAATAAATATCTTTAATTATAAGTACAGGTAGGTGACTCTTATATTTTCTTCTTAATTCTAATTAATTATTATTGTTCAAGATGGCGTCATTATAATTAGTGTGATACTAGCCTATTTAATATTTAAATTTGAAATAAAAGAATGGTAATCTGTTACAAAACTATTATTTATTCAACAATAACAATAAATATGAATATCAAAATTGAACTCTAGGGGGACGTACAAGGATTATTACAGTGGATGGGGTTAGATAAAATTACTTATGCTAATTGGATTAATATGGTACAATTTAAGGGCATTAGCTCAGTTCTTGAGAGGCATGATCTCTTCACATAGGGTTCTGGGAATCGTGCGGGCATGACATTGAAAAATTAATTTGTTTGAATATCACAATCATAAATACTTTTAAATAGAATAAATAATTTTGATAATAATATAAATTGCCAATTTTGATCTCTTTTTATATTTAATTAAATCAAGTCTTTGTTTGAAAGTCTGTTCCTCTTCAACAATGGTTGGTGAAGTAAATTTTGGATTGGTCTTACCAAGAGTTTATCTCTTCACCCTGATCTTTTCTTCAGATAGATAAATTTGGCCACTTAAAGGGGAATCAACTAAGATCAGGTTTACCGCTGGCTAACCAAAAAAAAAAAAATCTACTAATTAAGGGGGATGAAATTTAAAATTGGAACGAGGTCCAGGTACAATGAAGTTAACACTTGGCCATCTCTCTCTGGAATAGAAGCTGGAGTCCTTTACAATGGTTCCACTTTTCACTTTAACAATGTAACACATGGTTCACTAACTTGGTCTTTGGTAAACACTTCACTGAATTATTAGAGATCAAATTTTGAAAAACATGCTATATAAAATAGATAATTTGAGATAGCGTTCCCTGACCCATAAATATAAATTATATTAAATTATGAATACAGCTGATCTAACTTAACTTATCTAAAATTTTTATGGTAGATGGTAATAAATTAATGAATGATTTTAGGAAAATAACATTATCAAATAATTTATATTAACTGAGTGATATACTAGGTTGACATATTATATACAAATAATTATTAAGCTGTGTGTTTGTTTATTTATATGGGTGTTCATTTATGAAATTTAAATGTAAATGTTTGTGAACTATTACAAACTCAAAAACGTTGCATAACTATCGAAAAAATGGTCCGATTTTACTGAAATTCGGCACAGACAAGTAAAGTGGTAAGTATTCTGACGAGTTCAAAAACCAGCCCGATCAGACCACCGAAAGGGTGGGTAAAGGGGGATAAACCCCCCCAAAAATGGGGTTTTTTGGGTTTCTTTTTGGGTTTTTAGGTTTTTCACATAGAAAAATAAAAATAATCCAATTTTAGATAGCACCGTTGAATTCAGCTCGAAAAAACAAACAATTTAGTATATTGAATCATTGCTCTATGTCCATTGGTTACCGAGATATTGAAAGTGGTAAACACAGTACGTTGTCCCAATGTTAACCTCATGGGAAATAAGTAAAATTCTATATCTCGCTTGTTTCTCAACATATCTTAATAAAACTTGGTTTGAGGCTTTTTATAGATAAGATTTAATATGTTTTAGTCTAAAATAACCAAAATTTCCATTTTTGTGTCCTTCATACTCATTCCCCATGTTATCCTTATGGGAAATAAACAAAAATTCTATATCCTCCTTATTTCTTAACATATACTGATAAAACTTGGTTTATGGCTTCTTTTAGTTCGGATCTACTAAAAGTTGAATTGAAACCACTTAGTTTAACATACCCATTGCAGCAAACCTACATACTCATTGCCCATAGTATTCTTATGGAGAACACAACAAATTTCATATCTTGCTATGTTGGATAAAAATTCTTTTTTTAACACGTTACCTGCGTTCATGGAAATTTTCCATGTTTTCTTGTGGTGCGTTACGAGATCTATAGGTCTCGTCAGGTGTGTTTACAACTGTACGATACGAGATCCCGAGGCCTCGTTGCGCAGACGATCTTCCGCGCATCATAACCTTGAAATGAACGGAGTCAGAGAACTCTGTGGTGTATTTTATGAACTAAGACGATGCTGCCAACCTCCCGCCACCTCAGTTTTTGAATATTTCGCATTAGCACGAGTTCCTGAGATCTCGTACCGCACATAAATAAAGATATTGTAAATCAACCATTGATTTTTCTACAAAACAAATTTATTGTTATTTTTAACTAGGTTAAACATTGTATATGTGCCCGTATTATTATTTATTTTTACTAATAAAGAAAACAAATACTAAATTGGAGTTTCTTTGGCTACCTGTTTTTATATTTGTACAATTGAGATTTACGGTTAGCATTAGATATTTAGGTAATTAGGTTATTAGATATTTTAAAATTTAAATATTGACGAATTACTAGGAAATATCAATAAAAACAATATATGTTTACAACTGTTTATTTAGAAAAAAAAATTACAAATACACCCTACACTTGATGAAGTAAAGAGTAATCAAATTCGTACAAAAAAACTCGAACCCAAGTTAATAAGGTTTGGCAATGTGAAAGAAAATAAGTTTTTTCAATTTTATTATTTTATGAAATAATGAAAATCCCATAGGAAACTTGCCAAACAAATGAGAAACAATACAATTTATCACTTGAGAATATCTTAATCATTTTTGGGCGTATTTTGTAATATATAAAAATAAAATTGGGTTTTTATTTTGTGAAAAAAGTTTCTTTGACTCCTGATAAGTTTGGTGGCGTTAACAAAGCACAAACTTCTTAGACGTGTTTTTCGCTAAAACACCCAAGACAATAGAACGGTTGGCCAGGACAGTCTTTACAAAACGTGTTGACAGTTTTGGTTTTCCGGTCTGCCTCTCGTGACGATGAAGATTGACGGATCTTCTCGTAGCACCCTTTGCATCGTCTCCTCTTCTTTTTTCCTTCACCTTCCGTCTTTGCCAGTGAGTGAGGCCTCTTTCTTGACGGTGGAGTGAGATTTTGCCTTGGTGGTTCATCGATACCCAAAAGGCCTCGTGCTATCATTTCACGAAACTTCAACATTGGCATTTTATTATTTGTCATTTTGCCAAATACCACCCATGAATTTACCAATGTGGTACCAGTCAGAAGCTCTAAGGCCACCTTTTTATACCACTTGAGACTTTTTCTCAAAGTGGTGTAATAAGACGACATCTGGTCGCTGTAGTCCACTCCTTTCTTCACACTGTTGTAGTCCAACACACACCTCGGCTTCATGATTGGCTCATTCTTCCTGTTTCTTTTTCCTGTATTGATTGGCTTGCTGTCGTGGTTCAATACAGTTGAGACCATTGTCACAACCCTCTTATCTTTCCACTTTACGACTTTAGTGCCATGTTGGCACTTGAACCCCTTAGAATCTCCCTTTTTCAAGGTTGTTTTCCCTAAATCCTTTGGCAATCCTTTCCTATTAACATTGATTGTTCCACATAAACGAGTTTTTTGCTTTAGCAGTTCTTCGGCTATGGGGATGCCTGTGTAAAAGTTGTCAGTAGTTAGGCATCTCCCCTTGTTTAGAAAGCCATCAAAATGCACATTTTGGCTATCAAAAGGGCCCATCAGTTCCATGACGATGTCATAAGTATGACCTTGATTACTGTCCCGATTTTGTTGTGACTTCCCAGCATACAAAACAGTGCGAAGTGTGTAGCCATCAACAGTACACAACTTGTACACTTTGACTCCGTACTTGTGGCTTTTATTTTTAATATACTGGCGAAAAATCAGTCTACCTCGCCACGGGATCATTGTTTCATCTATCACCAGATGTTTCCCCGGTGTTAGGGCATCCATGAATGCCGAATTCAGGTATTCGACGATAGTTTTGATTTTCCCCCAAACGATCATCTTGTACCTGGGGTTCCTGATTGTTGGCAAAATGTCAAAACTTTTTCAACAACAAAAACCTATCTCTTGGCATTGTTTGCTTGATGAGGGGGTTCCCATATAATGGATTTTTGGACCAATAAAGGTTGATATGTGGTAATTGTACCAGCCCCATACAAATCATAATACCAACAAACTTCTTCATTTCATTGGCAGTGGTTGGTAGCCAATCCTTGGCTCTAGATTTTGCAGCAGGCTCATTAGCTGATAAAAACTGGACTGCAAATCGATTGGTTTCCTGGGCCATATACTCCCACAGCTCATCATCAATGAAATGGCAATATATATCAATAGGAGAAGGATTTTCAATGTTAATATTTACTTTTACCTCATCTGAGTACTCCGGAAAGTACACTGTAGCTGGTAGAGTGAATGGTACACTGTCCTCCACCCAGTTGCACCCAAAAACACTGATTTCTGGTTGACCCTCGCCGCCTCCGCCTGGTACGTCGCCGCCTCCGCCCGGACCGTCGCCGCCTCCGCCTGGTAAGTCGCCGCCTCCGCCTGGTACGTCGCCGCCTCCGCCTGGTACGTCGCCGCCTCCGCCAGGTGCGTAGCCACTAACGCCGGGTGCGTAGCCACTAACGCCGGGTGCGAAGCCACTGCTGTGTTCGCCGGATAGTCCTACATGTCGTTGCCTATCGATGTAGGATTCATCACTAGACGAACTGTCGTCATCAAGGTAATCGTCAACTGGTGGTTCGTAATTTGGATCTTCTATTTCACTTCCAGAAAAATCACACAGTTCTTCCTCACTAGACAATACACTAGTACCAACATCTGAGTTCAGGCCTTCCGTAACAAGCTGTTCTAAGAAAGAAGTGTTGCTGGCATTGACCAAAATTAGCTTAGGCCTTTTCCTCGTGTTGTACGGATATGTTGGATCATCAGGATCATCTTCCGACGACATTTTTCACACAAAACAGCACCCGAATCACTTAGCACAATACACGATTAGATTTTTAAGGTTAACTGCAAAACTGAAACAACGTTTTGTGTGTTCTGTAAACAACACAAACGGCAGAGCTCCTAGCGGCGCTAAAACGAACTAAGATTAGTTACGAGGCCCGGGGGTTTCGTGTCGTATATAAGTAAACATACATTAATTCAGTGCGTTACGAGATCTATAGATCTCGTATTTTGAGTGGTTCAAAAAACGATCCAGCAATATTATACCTTTATATATGTCTTTGATTTATTTCTCTATGTTGATTCTACATCAAACTGTGGTATTCGGAATTTGCGGCAGAATGTCGTATTTCGCTGCCGCGCTAGAGTTAGGTTATGTTACGAGACCTCGGGATCTCGTAACGCAGGGAACGTGTTAATTGAAATTCGCTGAGTATGCAGGTCTGCTGCAACGGGGGTATTTATTCTTATTTAATCCTTGGCTGATACACTATCAGACCTTTTCAATATATCTTCCCAGCCAAGAGAGCATAAAAGATTTTGAAAATTAATAATATTGTCTGAAGAAAATTTTCTATTAAATTTCACTTTCGGTCTATCAGTATTTTGAGCTAAGCCTATTTTAAATTCAAATTGAAGCGCTTTATGGTCAGATAAATTTGGTTGTAATACACTTGTGTCGCAATCACTTAGTTGTACGTCTGTCATAATATTATCCAGACAGGCTAGGCCTCGTGTCGATTGAAAATTTGTGCAGCATAGATTATATTGCCTTAAAAGATTCATAAGATTAACTACACTAGGCTTTTTGTGGTTACATCAAATTCTGCGTTCACGTCCCCACAAATTATTATCCTGTATTTGAAAAGTGTTAAAAACCTTAACATGTTATCTAACAGTTTCAGGAATAAATTTATCTTACCATTGGGAGATCTGTATAATTCATCAATTATGATATTACAACTGAACAACTTAATAGCTGAAACTTCGAAGTTTATTTCATCAATTCAATTAATACTTCTTAACATCAATTTATTCAATCAATATTGGTTTGGCTAACACACTAACTGCAAATACACTATGCTCCTTTCTACAAAAACTAGTTGCTAAGTAGTAACCTTCTGGAACATGAAAGGTGATTTCCTCGGTGTTACACCAACGTTCACTGAAACATAACACTGAGAAATATTTGTCCTTCAATAAAACTTCTAACTCCATTACTTTTTCTCTTAAACCTTCTATTAATATAAAAAATATTTAAAGTCTATAGGCCTACAGCTGGTTTAGCATTATTTACAACTTGTAATCTTAGCCCATATGGATCCTCCGGCACTAACCTCAGCCGACTGGTTCTGTCATCCGACTCCAAATTTCCAAGTTTTTGACACAGTGACTTTTAGAAATTTAGCTTTGTTTACTTAAGGTGTAGAAAATCCCTCAAATTCAGTAACGCCTGTATCCAAGTCCAAGATCGTTTTTCTTTCATCGTCATTTGCCTTTGTGGGACAATCTGGACCGGCTCGGGCCGGTTTGTGCATATATTCAGAGAGGGCCACTCAACACTCAGCGCCATCTCGGAGGTCGTAGCTTCGGTGACACGAACGGATCAGGCGTGCCACGCGGCTCGTCCGATCGTGCTGCTGGTCACGCTTGACATCAAGAACGCGTTCAACTCGGCACGGTGGTGCGACATTCTGGTCGCACTGGAAAGCACATTTAGGTGCTCTAGGGAGCGAAGATCTGGGCAGATGCGACGAAGGTGAAGAAATACCGGACTTGCATGATGGCGGTGCAGAGATGCGGCGCGCTCAGGGTCGCGTCCTCGTACCGCACGGTCTCGCAGACGTCGGTGCTGGTCATTGCAGGAGTCATCCCAATCGACCTGCTGGCGCAAGAGAAGAAGACCATCTGGGGGTGTGCTCCCGAGATGGATCGGGAAGATGCTGCCGAGCTGGCCCGTGGCCAAACAATGGCCGCCTGGCAGCGTCGATGGGACGAAGACACAACCGGAAGGTGGACATGGCGACTCATCAGGAACCTGGAGCCGTGGGTTTGCCGTGGGGAGGTGATTTTTTACCTCACCTAGTTCCTGACAGGTCATGGCTACTTCCGTTTGTACCTCCACCGAATGGGCAAGGTTGACTCGCCCAGGTGCAAGTACTGCGGACACGACGGAGACGACGTGCATCACACTTTTTTCGTATGCCGTCGCTTTGACGAAGAACGGACTGCCCTCGCCGACTCGGTCGGCGGTCATCTGACCCCGGACAACATCGTGGGGAAGATGCTGCAGGGCAGTGTCTGCTGGAATGCAGTGGCTGACTTTGTCATGTCCGTCCTGCGCCAGAAGAGGACAGACGGGTGTCTCGAGTGACCCCAGAACTGAGGACAGCAGAAGAACGGTTGAACACCAACTGAGGAGTCTCGAAAGGGACAGCAGCGCGGAGTCCTGATTGGACAGAGACCACGCATTGCGATGTCGCAATGAGCAGAAGCTCGGGTCGATCGCAATGATGTGGTAACAGCACGCGAGGGGTTTTTTTAGCAGGTATGCCCAAGGAGACGTACAGAGAACCGTACGCTCCTAGCCGCCTCGAGCCTCGAGGCGGGGCCTCTGACATTGATGCTGTCTGTCACAGGCTGGAGATCCCTGCTCGTCGCTTTGCTCTCTTGGGCGAGCGGCGTAGAGGGCCCGCATTTCGGTGCGGGTAAGGGCTATTTTTAACCTCCCTTCCAGCGTGGATAACAAAAAAATAGTACTTACCTTATCATTGTACTTTCAAAAGCTATTTTATGAAGCGTATCCGTGGATCGAGTTTTTGCGTTAATATGTTTTAATTGAAAATACTCTTATTTACAATTACTTTACTGCTTTACTTTTGCAATTTAAAATTTGTTTTTGTGTTAACGAATAACAAAATAGAAATGTGCCGCCCCAAAAACGGATTTTCGTAAAGTAACTGATAAAATAATACTAGTTGACAAAATTCTTTGCTCCCAGAAATCTGTTGCCTTGGGACACCACTTACTTTGCCTATTTATAAAATGAGCTCTAAATATTATAGATTGTCTGACGAAAATTTTCGCAAAATGTTACAAAAGTTTTAATATAGTTGTAATTTTGGGCGGGTTGAAGACAAGTTATCAAATGTATATAAATTCTAAAGGGGAAATTAAACCTCTACAACTTAGGTTTAGACTTATGAATATGATGAAACGTTCATCAATATTTTGAGGAAGAATAATTCTTTTTTCTTATCCTAAATTTAAACTTGTTTCGAGGGTAACACTTTAAATGGTTGTAATAGTTTTAAATAATGTTATGTACCTTACTTTATTACTAACAAAATTTCTCCCAATACACTGTTTTCGGGATATAAACAAAACAACCCCGTTGCAGCAGACATGCAAACAAAAACAGAATAATTTCAAATTTCAAAATTTCGGCAAATTTCAAAAACAGAATAACATATTTTAATCCATCATATGTCGTGTTTTTGTAAGCTCCATAAGAATAACATGGGGAATGAGTATGTAGGTTTGCTGCAACGGGTACGTTAAACTAAGTGGTTTCAATTCAACTTTTAGTAGATCCAACTGAAAGAAGCCATAAACCAAGTTTTATCAGTATATGTAAAGAAATAAGGAGGATATAGAATTTTTTTATTTCCCGTAAGGATAATATGGGGAATGAGTATGCAGGTTTGCTGCCACAATAATGGAAATAATGGTGATTTTAGACTAAAACACATTATATCTTATCTATAAACAGCCTCAAACCAAGTTTTATTAAGATATGTTGAGAAACAAGCGAGATATAGAATTTTACTTATTTCCCATAAGGTTAACATTGGGACAACGTACTGTGTTTACCACTTTCAACATCTCGGTAACCAATGGACATAGAGCAATGATTCAATATACTTAATTGTTTGTTTTTTCGAGCTGAATTCAACGGTGCTATCACTGAAAAAATGACTTTTTTTCTCAGGAACTAGACCTATCTAGTCCTAATGGTGAGGATCACAATCCGGTACCCTGTGCCAGTGGTAGAGAGAAACCAAAAGTAGGCCTAGGTTTACTTAAAACCCTTGGCAAACGTGGGCCTAAGAAAAGGCTGATTATTGAAAATAATGAAGGCACAGAGCAGAAAAAAAGACCTAGATGTAGGCCTAAGTCAAATAAAAGTAAACCTAATGAAAGCGTAGTTCCGCAAGTACCGGTAAGCGTAGACTGAATCCTAAATGATCCAGTGACTGAAGATGTTTGGAAGTGGGTTGACTGTAACAATGAAGTGAAAAATATAAGGTACATTGACAATTCTGGCATAGATCGGTATTACAGTCGAAGGATAGCGACAAACCGTACACCTTATGAAACTTTCAGGCAATTTGTCGGTGAAGAATTTTGGCAGATGATTGTTTTGGAAACAAATGATTACGCTGCGCAGCAACTTGCCGATAATGAGAGGACAAAACTGAAATCAGATGCGGGCTGGAAACCAGTGACTACTGAAGAAATTAAAGCATAATTTGCTCTATATGTTCTTATGGGCCAGGTGAAAAAACCTTCACTAAACCTACATTGGTTGACTCGTAAAATTCTAGAGACAAGGATATACACTGAAAAAATGTCGAACAAACAATTTCTAAACATTTCAAGATTCCTTCATTTTTCAGATGACAATCTTAGTGATCGCAATGACAAACTAAGAAAACTAAGGCCTGTGATTGAGTATCTTCGTTAATTTTTAACAATTTTCAATCCAGGAAAACATATTGCTATAGATGAGAGCCTAGTAAAATTACGCGCTAGGTTAGGCTACATCCAGTTTAATCCTTCCAAGAGAGCAGGGCTTGGCATCAAAGTGTATAAGATATGTGACTCCAACTCTGGGTACTGTATGGACTTTAAAATTTATACAGGCAAAGAGAGTAATACTGCTAAAGAGACTCCAGCAAGTGAAGCAGTGGTAATGGAGTTAGCTGAACCTTTGACGGACAAAGAGCACGTCGTATTCGTCGACAGCTGGTACACATCGCCCAGTCTTTTTCATAAACTGTTAGAAAACAATACACATGCCGTAGGGACAGTCAGATTAAATAGGAAAAACATGCCTGAGACTTTCAAGGAAAAGAAGATGTAGAAAGGAGAAGCTGAAAGATTGTGTAGCAAAAATATTCTTGCGGTCAGATGGAGGGATAAAAAGTATGTGCACATGCTGTCAACCCTGCATGAAGACATTGATTTCCAGACAGCCAAAGTAACGAGGAAAAGGGAAAAGCAAGAAGAAATCAAAAAACCAAAATGTATTATTGACTATAATAAGGGCATGAACGGCGTTGATTGCATCTCAAGTCAACATTGAGTAGGCGTTGAACCAAGTCCTAGCATCTCATCCTATTATGCAAAGATCCTTGAAAGATTATAAAAAGATATTTTTTTACCTAATTGACCTAACTATTTTCAATTCTCTTGTGGTTTGGAGAACAATCACTAGCAAGTCTTGCCACATGAGTGAATATCGTTTGAATTTGGTGGAGAAAATGCTGTTGTCAGTTGAAAGGCCTGTGAAATTCTCTCCTCGTGGCGGAAACTATGGGGAAAATGCTCTCCGCCTCCAAGCAAAATCTGGAGGACACTTTCCACAAGTAATCCCTCCAAATGAAAAGAAGAAGAATCCTACAAGACTGTGCAAAGTTTGTACTAAACATGACAAACGTTCGGAGACAAGATACATATGCAAGGCCTGTAGAGTTCCGTTGCCTTGTTGACTCGTGCTTCGCCAAGTATCACCACTGTGATAAATTACTAAGATTCTCTGAATCTTCGTACATTATCTGTGTAAATATGTAGTGTAAACATGTAGTGTAAATATGAAGTGAAGAGATTATTGTTTTACTATTTGTTTGAATTGTGTTTTTTATTGTGTGCAATATGAGAGTGAATATCGTGCGACAAAAATTCTCTGGATTACCTTGCCAGAGTTTAGTTTGAAAACTCGGTGAGTAGAACAAATAAAAATTGTTTACAAATTATTAGTCCTATAGGAGTGACATTTGTAGGTCTAATTGTTTTTTATGTCATGAACAATAATTTTGTGGAATTTTTTACACACACAAGCTTATCCTCGGGGAAACTTGGTAAAATCTGCAGAAAACAAGATTTTTTTTATAACTAGGCCAAATGTTCATATATCACCATAATATTTTATTCTCATGTAAAAAAATAAATAACCTACAAGAAAATAACAATAGTTTGACTGAAATTTTTTTTTGGTTTCTTAGATATAAGGCGCTTTTGAAAATTATTCTAGTTTTTATGTGACACTACATAAAAAAGTATATATATATATATATATATATATATATATAGGTTTTACCATATATAATTTCTGACAAAAGTATTTTTTTCTTGTAGATAATTTATTTCTCTAAAAACCAGTGCAAAAATTAAGCACTATTTGTTGCTGAAGTGACCGTTTCATTAAAAGTTTACATTTTTGTTATTTTTCCATGGAAACTGGATGGTTTGTCAGGTGGCTAATTTTAAGTGAGCCAATGGGTTGATTTGAATTTTTGGATAATTCGAATTTTTTATCAGTCCCTTGAGGTTTGAATTATCCAAGTTCCACTGTATTATCATGTACGGTTTTTTCTACAAAATTTTTACTAATGTACAGTTTTTTCTACAAAAGTTTTACTAAAAGTATAAATTTAGTCAAATTAATTGTTGACCAAGGGTACCCCAGGCAGGGTTTTTATTCCTTCCCCAATGGGTTAACACTCATTTTGAACTTTTCTATGGCAATTTAGGTTAGTTTTGATCTATTTGTAATTTTGATAATACACAGAAGTTCAGAAAAATCAAACAGATCAGATGCAGGTGCAGTCCTTAAAACACAGTAGTAAGGAGTCCATTGTAGATTCAACAAAAGCCTGACTAAAATTTCAAATCATATACAGAGAGAAAAAAACAAAAGAACATTTGGGGCGCAATGGTAAGAAATTGTATACAGATAAATTCTTGAAAATACAGCAAGAATTAAAACTAAATCTGATAATTTATAAGGAAAAATATTGAAAGATTAAAAATATAAACTGGTTAATTGAAAATCCCTTTTATGTTTTAGACGAGTTTTTTGCAATTAATTATATGAATTTTCAATTAGAAAATCCCTTTTATGATTTAGACGAGTTTTTTTGCAATTAAATATGTGAATTTTCAGTTAGAATAGGTCAAGCTGTAAAACAAGCATAGTTATTTAGTTGATCTTAGACACATTTGTTTGGTATATATGTATACATAGAAAACTTGGACATAATCAGATGATTGTAATATCGACAATGTCAATACTTGTAAAAGTGATATGGCAAATAAAGATGTTTTGATTAAAGAAGCTGCTTATATGACTATTAACAGGATATTTATCTCCTAAGCTACCTCAATAAGCCCCATGTTTATACCATTAATAAAAGAAAAATTTAAAAACTAAATAAGAGCCCATAATATGTTAAATATATAATTAAAATGTGAAAATGTCATTTCTAAAGTGGAACCTCGATGTATCGAACCTGAAGGGGAAAGTGAAAACTTCGATTCATCAAGGATTTCGGTAAAGTGAGGTTCGATATATCAAGGTGATTTTTGACTGACTTCGATATATAGAGGTTTGTAACAGCGTGGGTTGAAACAAGTGAAATGTAAAGAATACACATTCAAATTTAACACACTAATTTTAATGTATTATAAAGTTCTCTAATACAAAACACACAGAGAAAACTAAAGATAAAACATAAAAATTTATGAGTAATTAAAGTGTTAAGTTTTTAAAATATTTATCGACAGTACGGTTACGTACTTTTTTAGTTTTTTTCTATCTACTGTACTATTCAATCTATGCCTGGTAGCACTTCAATTTGAATCATAAAAATACTAAAAATACTAAAAAATTAACTAAAAAATTGAATCATAAAAATACTAAAAAATTATTAAAAAAAGTTTTAGAATCTTCTAAGGGAAAAAGTAAACTGTTTAAGGTTATGCAATCGGACCTGTTTTTACGCTTCTGTTCTCTCATAACTTCACAGCGCTGTCTTTGGGTCGCTGCAAAGACCCAGAGGTACGTTATGACATATGATTGGACGGAAGTGTGGTTACCATGACAACCACCATTGTCCTGGGGACTTTTGGTGTATTTAGTGGCGCGAACACTCTCGCCTACCCGCTACTCGTTGTGACTTACCTCTGGCTGATGATCGATAATGACAAAAGAAACAACTAAGGACAAGTGCGCAGAGCGACAGTCCCGTGGGCAGCAGGATGCAACACAAATGACAGGTCGTTCACTTTAAAGATTCAAATACATATTGCAAATCAACTTTGTTATTCTGAGGTTTCCGGCCAAAACTTAGATATATAGAAGTAGTTGGTTCGATATATAGAGGTTTTCCAGCAAGAACTTTTCGATATATAGAGGTGAGTGCGTACCCAGAAACCATGAAAATTCGTTATATCAAGGTTTTCAAGGTCGATACTTCAATATATAGAGGTAAAATTAGCATTGGGAAGATAGGAAAGTTCAAGGGGAATAGAAAAATTTTGATATTTCAAGGAATTCCATATATCGAGGTCCCACTGTATTAATATACTTTAAAACCATTACTATTGACCACTTGAAAGATTAAAATGAGTTCTACCAAAATAAGCTCACCGTGTTAGGCGCACCAGCCGAAGCTCTGGGGCACGCAGGAGGGTGAAACTTGGCGCAATGTTCCGCCTGTTGTCTCTCTATCTCCTCCAGCTGTTGTTGGAACTGTTTCCGCTCACGGGTCAGCTGCTCCCGCAGGTCCAGTGAAGGAGAGGGGCTGGTGGAGGGGCAGGGGCAGGGGGGAGGGGGTGCTTTACAAGGACCACTCGATGACAGCGTAGAACTATCAGTTGTGGTACTTTTCTTCTTGGGGGGTGGAGGGGGTTTGATGGGTTTGGGCGGAACAGGAGTAGGCTTACTGATTGTCACCTTCTTCTGCACTGGGGGGTTCGTTCTTGGGGGTGCTTGTGATGGTCGATTGACCTCTGCAACAGTCATTATGTTTGCAAAGAAAAATGAAAGAGAAATAAAATTTAAAGTTCAAACTTTTTTTAAAGGTAGTATAAAATATGAACAAGTGAGTCTGTTAAGAAATTTTTAATGTTACAACTGGGCATTTGATCAAAATTAAGAAAAAAATGCAGAAAATTCTGCTGTGTATACATATATGAGGCTTGAAATAATAAAAATATTTTGTACAATTTTTTTATAACAGAACAAAAAATTCCAATCAATTAATTTATACACTCCCACATTAGCAGAACCTCAGTGCCCCAGTAACTTGTGCATAGCACTAAAGAATAAAATTATAAATCAAACCATTTTTTAAGGACATGTGTACCATTCATAATACTTCAAATTCAAAAAACCTTTATTCATTAAATTTGTACAAATTGTTAGGTTACAAGTTATACAAATGTGGAATGGCGTCAATCACAATAGTGCAATATAAATCTTCAATTTAAAGTGTTAACTTGAGGCCAACTAGCTAAATAAAGTTTATTACAATAGCCCCAAAATCTCCCAAACCCATTTACTTACCATAAGAATGCTTGGTGAATGGTTGTCTTTCATTTGGTTTGGCTCCACAATCAGCTTTACTTTGTTGAGAAGTCTTCTCAAACTCTCTGACCTGTGCTTCAAGTTCTGCCAGCTGACTCTTTTGTGTAGCATTGGTTCTTTTCAGTCGCTCGATTTCCAACATTAAATCATGCTCTATAAATATTACAGTTTGATATAACACTTAATATGCCCAGCAATAAAATATTTAAAATAATCTTGTAGAAAGAAGCATGATTCACCTGATAATATGTGACTCTTTTAACTGCAACACATTAGCTGTAAGGTCGGTCATACCTTCCCGGCACTCAGCTACATGGCATCCAAGGTCAAACATGACATCCAAACATGGCATCCAAGCCATGGTCTATTAACTCTGTTTTATGTATTGTCAATTTTCAACGAGTAATATCCTTGGTTATTTTGAGATATACGTTACTGCTTCAGTAGTAATATTTTTATAGGATTTTCAGTAATTTTTTCATGAATTCAAAAGGAAATATATAACTATATAAATTCAAATGAAGTCAGTCATAAATGGCTGGCATGATTTTTTCAAAAACAAATTGAATTTACATCTTTATTATAAGGAAGAAAATCACAGAAGATTTGTATGCAAAGATAACCATTAGGTTATGTTGTAGTTTTTACTTTGGCGTAAAGGGCCACGCTAGTGTAAAGGGCCATACCAGCGTAAAGGGTCATGCTGGAATTAGAAGCTGCCCATTAGAAGCTTTAAGCTGGAATTTGAATGCAGCATGGTTACTCCTAGAACTCATGAATCTTTATCTCAAACCAATAATAACTATCTCAATGGGGAAACTATTTTGACAATGTGGATTAAGGTCCTCTGAATGTTTGGATCTCAGGATCTCAAATATAATCGCACAATATGAAAGACAGGTGCTTAGATGAACTGTTTGAAAATAGGGGGCTTCAATGTACTTTCACAATACTCTCGCACCACAAATTCAGGCGGAGGTGTCGTAATACGTCCGAGGGAGGGGTTTCGGGGATGGCCACTGGTAGCTCCAACAATAAGTGAACTTTGTACAGACAAACTGGTTGAAGCTGCGCTGCAAAACTTATATTAGAAACCCTGTCAATTATATTAGATGTAATATAGAGAAAACCCCATTTAAAAAGTACCTCTGTTGCAGCAGACCTGTTTAATGTGTTGTTATGTATTGTAGTATTGTGCCGATTTAAGTGTTTTGTTTAGATGTGTTGTGTTATTGATTTTTATAAAAAATTGACAAAATCCAAGAGTAAATCTTGTGAATTTGATGTTTTGGCTGATTCAACGTCCTGCTCTCATTCAACTAACAGAATATGTGATTGACCAATCAGAAGAAGGATACCTTGCCAGCAGCCTCTTCCTCGATTTTAGCAAGTCATTCGACTGCCTTAACCACAGTGATCTTCTAAAAAAGCTCAGTGCGCTAGGCATCAATGGAAAAGAGGTCACAGTTATCTCAATGACAGACACAAATTTGTTGAAATTTGTCACACCAAGAACAACACACTAATCAAGACACTTTCTGAAACAGCCAGAATGTCAAGAGACGTCCCGCAGGGATCAGTGCTTGGGCCTGACCTGTTCCTTCTGCTGACAAATGACTTACCATATCTGCTGAAAGACCACTGCCAAACTAAAATGTACGCAGATGACACAGTCATCACACTAGCAAATAAGTCAGCAGAAACACTCACCCACCAAGCTGAAACAACTAAAGACAAAACCAAACAATACTGCTGTGACAAACAGCTGCCTCTCAACAAAAGTAAAACTGTCCAAATCAATTTCACAAAAAAAAAAAACAGGAATATAGACATACCACTTCAAGGAATAAATCCACAAATTAAACTAAATATCTTGGCATTACTGTGGACTCAAAACTTTCCTGGAAACAGCACACTGACCACCTCTGCAAGAAGCTCAGCTCGGGCATCTATTTTAAAAGACAAATACTACCTACTATGCGCTGTTTGAATCATACCTCAGGTACTGGTACTGCATTGTTGCATGGGGAGGAACTTCAAACTCCAACCTCGAAAGAGTCCTCTTACATCAAAAAAGAGCAATTATATGTCTCGCAGGCCTCAACTTCCAAGACAGCAGTAGGGAAGCATTCAAGGAACTAAAAATCCTCACAGGAATGTCAGTCTACATCCGAGAAGTAATTTTACATGCAGTTTCTACACAACAAACTAGACACCAGGACCTTCATCAGCACAACACAAGACATGCCACAAACTTTGCCCTTCCACCACATCACCTCGCCTGTTTGCAAAAAACAACCATCTTACAAAGGAGCCCTCTACTACAATCACCTGCCAGACCACCTGAAGAAGGAGCCAACAAGGACATTCAAGTCTTTTTTCTTTTGTCAACGATGATTTTGGCCTAGGCCTAGAAGTGTATGAGGAAGAAGTAGGGCAGGAAAACAGGATGGACAGTGTAGGCACAAATGAAGGCTTAAATACTGATACACATAACAGTCCTCCAGGTAAGGATGCATGTGCATCTTCTGTGAAACTAGATGATAGGCCTATAAAAACACCAAGTTCATCGTTTACAAACGATGTATTGAAAGTGATCCAGGGTTCGGCAGCAAATATAATGTTAAAGACTTGCACAGGTCAGTGTCTTCTAACCTTAAAGTGGAAAAAAATAAGAAATCCCCTTTTGAGACATCAGTCGCAGGTAAGAAAATGGAGGTGCTATCCAAAGCAAAAATAGAACTGCTTGAGTCACAGCGTCAAGTTTGTAAAGACCAGCAAAAAATTCAGCAAACAGAACACGAGATTAGAGTGAAATGTATGTTGGAAAAACACGAAGAAGAAATGAAGCTTATAAAACTTTAAGTTAAAATTGCGGAACGGGAGCTTATTTCAAAACAAGACAGTAATAAGTAGATAGGACTCTTATGAAGTGATAAGAAAGTGTTTGTGGTTTGTAAGTACAATGCTTTTATCGTTACAAATAATATGATTTATTAGATAAGGACTAAACCTTTAATTATTTTGCACTTACACCGGTTTACGATTGTACACGACCTTCAAGAGTTTTATCAAATGTAATTTATTAAGTTAGTTAGGCCTACCTATATTCTGCTCTTTTGCAGGCTCTTAATCTCAGTGTAGGTTGTAATTTTATTTAATGTATTCATGTAGGCCTAATTAGTACTTGCTATTAGTATATTTCTTTTTCATTTGTATTATATTCTCTATAGCCTAAGACCTAGGCCTAAGTTACTTATGACATTGAGGATGGACTGTAGTATGATAATGGCAATCAGCTTCAACAAAAAAAATGTTAAGGGATTGTAAGTTTGTGAAAGGCTAATTTTGCAATTAAATATAAGTTTGAGTCACTTCCAGCTATTAATGTTTTATTCTTTCTCCTATTTATTTTACAGTATTAGTGAATTTCCCCTATAGGGAAGAAGCTAACTATTGCCTTAGGTCTCATGGGAAGACCTAAGCCCGGGACCATGATAACTTTTTGTTTTGAGGACCCCAGATCCCAAAAACATTATTCGTTCGAATTTATATTGATATTATTGTATTGTTATTATTAGAGGCTAGGCTTTGCATCAGTTATTTATTTTAAGCATTTGAAAATCGCTGAGTAACTTATGCAGATCTGCTTCATAACGGGGGTATTTGATTATTAGGCCTATATTACATTTTAAAATGCCAACAGTAGGGGAGATCATTGTAGCTTGATCACATTGTACCTTGGATCAAACATGAACTGCTTGACTTGTGCTGCCATCTACCTATTAAGATTAGTAGTAGCTCAAACATCTACTACTACAGTGCAGCGCTAGTGTGTTTGAACAGGGTTGCACAGTGTTTTCTGTGTAATAAAAACAAATCAAGTTTTGAAGTGATAAAAGTAAAGTTGTTTACCTTAAGTTAACAAATTTTCAAGGATATATGACAGTAGAAGGAAAATCAAGGAATAACACATCTGAAGCAGTTTTTAGTGGTGAGTATTATGATCTCCTTCATTTCACTTCAAGGCATAACCTCGAAATTTTAGGCTATTAAGTTTAAAACATGTGCCCTCTTGTACCTTGGATCGACCTAACCACTGATCACAGGTACAGGATGTTAAAATCTTTTTGGTTTTGGTTTTAGGTCAATATGCCAAGGAGCAAAATAGGGAAGAAAAGGGATCCAATCAATTGTGAATCAATGAAAAAGGTTATTGAAGCTATTACTGCATCACCTTCTAAAAGGATCTCAATTAGGGAGGCCTGCAAAGTTTATTATGTCAAATTTGCCACAGTTGTTCGTCAGCTAAAAGCCTTCAAAGATTCAGGGGATAAAACCTTTGAATATAAAGTGAAATATGATGTAAAAAAGATATTTACAGCTGAAGAAGAGACACAGTTAGTAGACTACGTCACTACTGTTGCAAAAATGAATTGTGGATTGACAAAAAAAGGTGTACGTGAATTGGCTTTCAAATTTGCTGTGGCAAATAAAAAGATAATCCCTTTGACTTGGAATGAAAATAAAAAAGCTGGTGAGGAATGGATGCGACTGTTCATGCAAAGACACTCCGCAACCTTGGCGACCAGGAAACCTGAGAATACTAGTCTTTCAGGGGCGACTGGTTTAAAAAAATCTAACATAGACATGTTTTTTGACAACCTTGAAGATGTTCACAAGAGATTTAGACCATTTCCCTCAAGTAGGATATGAAATCAAGATGAAACCGGTGTGACAACTCCAAAACCCTTCGAAAATCAAAGCATCTAAAGGTGCCAAGCAAGTTGGCGCTGTGACTTCAGCTGAACGTGGCCAATTAGTCACCTTGTCTACTTGTGTTAGTGCTACAGGAAATCACATACCACCTATGATGATATTCCCTCGAGTGCACTTCAAAGAGTTTATGTTAAAAGGTGCTCCTCCATGAACTATCGGGGGGGCTAGTCCTTCGGGTTGGTCCAATGAAACCCTCTATTATAATTTCATGGAACATTTTATCAAACACACTAAGCCTACATTACACGAATGAGTCTTACTTATCATCGACAATCATGAATCACATTTATATATAGATACTTTAGACTTGGCTTCCAAAGCAGGAGTTATTATCCAAACTTTCCTACCTCACACTTCACACAGACTTCAACCCCTTGATGTTTCGGTATACTTCCCCTTAAAGGCATACTACAATCAAAGTGTTGAATTATGGCTTCTAAATAACCCAGGCAAAACATTCAGTATTTACTGTGTAGCTGAAATTGTGGGACAGGCTTACCCTCGAACTTTTACTACGATTAACATAACAAAAGGCTTCGGAAAAACTGGAATCCACCCCCTGAACAGAAATATTTTCACTGAAGACGACTTTTTGCTTTCGAGTGTTACTGACCGCCCAGCTCCGCCAGCAGCAGTAACTGAAGTAACTGATCCCGAGTTGCCTTCTTCAAGTTTCCAAGCCGTCAGTATGCCTTTGGGTCTAAGTTTTCCAGGGCCATCAACATCAACGTTTAACCCCTCTACACCACTTCTCTCTGCAGGGTCTATGACTGATGTAAGTTTCAGTGTAAGTCTAATATCTCCACAAGAAATTCAGCCCTACCCTAAAGCAGTGGCACGTAAAGTGACAAAGAAAGGGGGAAAACCGGGAAGGACCAAGATAGCTACTGACACTCCTGAAAAGGAGGAAATCCGAAAACAAAAAGAAAATAAGAAATCAAAGAAGATTAATGTAGAAGATAAAGGTTCTAAGAAAATAAATAAACAAAAACAAAACAAGAAGAGCAAAACTGTCAAAAGAAACTTATTTGAAAGTGATTCCGATAGTGAAATTACACGGGAAGAACTCTAGGACATTATAAATAAAGAAGAATCGGAGATGCGGGAAGAAGAAGAATTTGAATGTGAAACATTTGAAGAAGAAGACTTTGTTTTGGTAACTTTTAACAAAAAAAAGGGCCCACCGGAACATTTTGTCGCCAAAATAGTCTCCAAGGGCAAACAAGGGCTAGAATATCAGGTCCAGTTTTATAAACGCAGAGGATTAACCAGAGGGCATAACTGCAAAATTGCCAAAGCCTGTAGAACTAGCAGGTTCAGCAAGAACCAAAGGACAATTCTGGTTTCACGTTGACTTTACTCATTACAATGTAAAGTAAATCACTCACATTTAGGGCTAATTAGGAATTTATGACCGACTATAGATAGGCTACTACTTTGAGTTTCTTTTGTTTTTTTAGTTGTTAATAAAGTGAATATTATTTCCATATTATGTTTTTATTATTTTTTATTTCCTTTGAGTGACTTTTATTGAAGAACTAGAAAAACTATTGATCCAAGGTACATGAGGGCCGTGTACCAGTAATCAAAAAGCAAACAAGTTGAAATTTTTTTTGTAAATTTTAAGTTGATATTTTAACTTTTTTCGAGTGTGTTGTGTTGTTCATAAGTATGAGTTATCAATACTATTTTTATTTCAAATGCCTACATGTAATAAAAAAATTGAAAAAAATAAATGCAAATTTTGATCCAAGGTACAACAGTCTCCCCTACAAATAGGCTTAATAACATGAAGTCAATACCTCTTTGTCCCTACCATGTAGTGAATAGCACATAAGCATTCTTATTTCAATAGAAATAACAGTATATTTAACTAATAGTCACGAAAGTGACATAACTAACTTATTAACTTATGGGCTATTTTCGAATACAGAGTGATGAAATAAAAATTATTACACTGTTTCGGTTTACGTATTTTTAATACATGAAACAAACATGGTTTAACACAGGCTGTATATTTACAGAATGAATAATATTGTAGATTTCTATAACAACGATAGGCCTATCAAAGATGGTTCAAAAATGTCCAGGCCAAATATTGACTTAAGTTAACCCATACAAAACACTTCTTTAAACCGTACTTCTGAAATATTCATACACCATGTTGTTTCGAGTCATGAGCCTTTGTTGGTCACCAGGATGACGAGCGTCCTGATCACCAACACGCCTGCGTTCTCCTTCAGGTATGTTCTCTAGAGCAGCAATAGCAGCTGCAGCTTCTTCACTGACTGGCGGAATGTCTTCATCACAGCTTGTACAATGTTGTGGAGAACCGCTGTTGCAACAATCACACTCTGGGCCCTATCCTGCTTTAGACGCAGCCCCGAAGCTAATACTGGAAATCTCCGCTCCAAACACCCAAACATCTCTCTATTGGGTTTCTGGTAACCTCCTGGGCTTCCTGGAAGAGTCGTTCTTCAGGGGCCTGCACAGTTTTTAGTGGCGTGATTAAATAGTTTGAGCATGCATATCCACTATCACTAACAAGCACACAGTTACCATAGACACCTCTGTCAAACTCCTTTTTAACTCTTGACGAGTTAAATATATGTGCATTGTGAGTTGTACCTGGCCACCTTGCTACTAGATTTGTAAAGGTCAGCGACGAATCAAAGATGCCCTGAACATTCACAGAGAATATGCCTTTCCTATAACGGTAGCATTCAGCAACCTCACCACCAACTGATTGAATTTTGACATGTGTACAGTCAAGGGCCCCTATACAATTAGGGAATTTGGCCTTTTGGTAGAAACCACACTTTAGTTTATTCAATTCTTCAACTGCAGATGGCAACGAAATAACCTGTGGACCGAGCCTGGCTACACAGTGTGAAACTTCTTTCACTATTTTGCTACTTGTAGAGTTGTGTATTCCATAATGATCCCCCAAATTCGGAAGAAATCCTCCACAGGCATATAATCTTAATGTGATAAAAAAACTTCACTTCAGCTGACACAGTTTGATTGTTCACTTTCTTTGGTGCAATCTGCTCTCTTATAACATCTAAAACCATATTGGCCGTGTTCCTGCACATTCTAAATCTTATGAAAAATTCAACATCATTCTACTTTTCAAAATTGTCAGGTCTTTCACGAATTCTTCATGGTGCACGTGTGATGGGACCTCGTACCTCCAATTCTTCTTTGTCCACATCATTAAAAATATCAAAAATCTCTTCCATTGTCAAACTATCTTGATTTCACGTGAGGTATGAATACAAACGACAAACTAGAACTCATAACAGTGTATTTGAGGTTATGTTGTTATTTTAGTGCAGACGTATGGTATTGACCGATTTTCTTAACGGGACCACTTTTTGAGATACTGTGCGAGAGAGATGGAGAATCTTATGAGGGGAAGTGTTAACCAATCACAGTCCCTCAACGTGACATGCTCGATCACAATTGGCTGAAGCAAATATGTTTTTTGTTGTTTTTTTTTGTAATTTAACAGTTTTGTGACATCTGTTACATACGTCACTTTGATACGATGATCCCTGAACCTAATACCTTGTAACTTGTATTAGTAACGAATGTTTGTTTTCATGTCGTCAGGAGAAGAATTAAATGGTTTTCAAAATAAAACAGCTGTTGATATCTTTTTAAATTAAGGCTATCAGCAAGAAAATAAATATCTATGGTCGAATATGAATAATGTTAAAAAAATGGAATTGTACATGTAAATGCTTGTTTTAAGTGATAATGTTTTGTACAAAATGTTACAATACTTATCTCAAAAATAATCATAGCATAATTCAAGTATTAAGTTATATTAGGTTTTTTATTTGATTAATCTATTATTAGTTTAGTTTATATTTTTTATTATGAAGTTAAAAAAAGTTAAGTTTAATTATGAAGTTAAATTAACTAGGCGTTTAGCAAATCGTATATATTAATGGGAGAGGGTTAAAACTAATGGCATTTGATCCTAGAACTCGGCAAGAGTAACAGTAGCCTACCCTTATGTTCTCAGACGCTCGATGTAGTTTGCTAGCGTTCACGCGTGAGATAGGGTGCAGTCACACCAGACCAACATAAAGTGCCACTATTTTAGCCATTCAAACTCGCGAACCAATAAACATAAAAGAAGGCATCAGTGTTAAGCGGATAAATAATTAACGTTGATATCCAAGACGGTGCGGGATTTTCTGATACGTGATGCAAGCTCTAGTTTATATGTTTAGGGCTTTAGGCCTACTTGATCGAGTGCTGACGAATGCGAATGCGATCTACAAACGAGCAGGAGTGAACGTCAAAAATGGTGGGAGTTCACTATCGTCGAACCAGGGTGAACCTGACATTCCCTGCAACCATTCGGTGTATTATGCTGTTTGAGGCCTTGAAAGAGTGCTTAGGAACGATCCATGCTGAAAATTTGTTTAATCAATCAAAAGAGGCTTTTTCAAAAAGTATTAATCGGTGTTTAAAAACCAAATAAGCTCTACATATGTAATCATAACTATGTGTGTTTTTAGTACATCCTAATTTCCGATATTTTACGTATAAGAATCTTATAATTGGTTCATATTCACTTTACCTAATTTGTTCACTAATAAGACTGACACCAGGCAGACACCAAAAGTTCAATTTTAACATGTTTGTTGCGAATGTTTTCTAGGCCTGGTACCAAGTTAAACACGCAGTGCCAAGTTCAGTTGTGAGTAATCTTTACATTTTTGTTCTTCACTACTACGAAGATGGAAAAATGTACCACGCACACTCTATGATTGTAAAGATAAACGTTAAAAAAGTGGTTAACATGAAAAAAATATGTCCTTAAAATGCGCTATTTCATATAGTATGCACGACAAAAAACCTTTCTGTACTCGTAATTTTCTTTTCATCCTCTGATCTAAATAAGAAACCCCAAAAATTCTTCACAGCTGTCTTTTGAATAATAGTGAAAAGAAACTGTTGCAATGGCGACAGGTAAAAGAACAGTTGACATTAAAAACATGTTTCTAAATAGCAGTTGCATACGAAAAATAAATAGTTCCTCTAATCCGTTCCGTAGTTTGAAGGGGAAAGATGAATGACGGGAGGGGTTTTACCTCCCCTACATGCGCGGAAATTTTCTGCGCATGGACTCGTTTAGAAAATTCAAGAATAGTTAAAATCCACAAGTTTTAAAAACACAACTATCCCATGACTTCGAATTAATGAGTGAGTGGTTCATGGCTAACAATTTAAAGTTTAAGCAAACTAAAACTTCTCTAATTAATTTTCATTCAAATAACATCAATTCTATGCATAGTAATTACAGTCCTCTTGAAGGCTTGATACCAAAAATTCTGTCATGTAATCTTTTAGGGATAAACATTGATAAATCTCTCACATGGATAGATCACATAAAACAACTAGAGTCTAAACTTAACAAATCATTTTATGTCATCTTAAGTTTGTCAAAAATTGTGGATACAAAAACTTTAAAAATGGTCTATTTTGCTTACACCTACTCTAATATGGCTTATGGTATAGAGATTTGGGGAAATTGTACAACAAGTAAAAGAATATGTCTTATCCAAAAACGAATTATAAGATTAATTGCACAAGTCAGTCCAAGAACTTCTTGTCGAAGTTTGTTCAAACAATTAAATATTCTACCATTACCCTGCATGTATATATTTCATTTATTATTATTTGTAAAGAAGCATATTCAGTTTGAGCATTCAAAACCAACAGTAGTTATCATTTTAGACTAAGCAGTTTTGTATTACAATACCCTGTACATAGGACTACAGCATTTGAAAAAAGTACATTTTATATGGATCTCCGGTTTTATAATAAATTACCTTTTTTTATTAAAAATTAAATTTCTAGTAAAAAATATCGTTCGAACCTGTTCTTCTTCTTAACTGAGAAATGTTTTTACAGTACTGAGAAATTTTTAACCATGTCAATTGCAGAATCCTAAATTTATAATTACAGATATTCTTTTCCATTGTATTTTGCTATAATGTTTTAGTTATAATTAAATCAAATCAAATCAAATCAATAATTCTTTATTTACATATATAGTTACAAAAGCAGCGTTACAATTAACATTGTAGTTTTAGTTTACTTGACAATTCACCTGCCTACGAGCAAACGTTTTCTTTAAGGTGTATTGTGATGTAAGAAAATAAATAAATAAATTAATTAATTAATTAAACGTTACTCTGAGATTAAACCAGCTGGTAATATGGTTTAACTTTTGTCCAAGTTAACCTTCCAAAGAGCAATGGAGAAACCGATGAGCCAGTTAAACTCACAGTTAAACCGTTTCTAAAGTTTAAACTACTTTGGAGAAACTGGCCCTCAGTCAGACAACCAGCCGTCCCCATGCCGACTCAAAAATTATCGTACGCTTACTGCTTAATATTGTATCCTCGTATATCAACTTGAAGGACCGTTGCTCCTTTTGACGCAATGAAATAGTCGTACAAACACTAAACAGATTTGAAAAAGGTTGAATTTCTAGCCGAGCTTGTGGTAGGAGAAGTCTTATCGAGAAGATAATTTTAGTGATCTATTTTTAGACACGTTAAACCGGAAGAGCGTGTCCTTCCCACGAAAAACGTACACAAACAATAATCCTGAGTGATAAGGAAAGGGAGTTGACATATGAAAAAATATTAGGCCTATCTCCAATTAGATGGAATTCGGAGTTTCTGCTATCTTTAGTTGACCTTGGAGAACGACAAAATATACACCAGTCTATTGTTTGATCATAGAATTTCTCTTGAACGGCAAGAGATAAAAATTTCATTTTTATCTCAATCGATTTATAAAAATTAGACAAAAAATATAAGCTGTCATATGTTGTTGTAGGACAAGTTGTTAGGATTTTCGCTTTTCGTAGTCAGGAACCTTTATCTCCTAATTATCTCGGACAGATAGACGCAAGCACACAGATAACAGTGGACTGGCGGACATACTTAATTGATGAGTAAACAAATTCCCCCACTTCCCTCCCCCTTCCCACTGATAAGGAGAGTGAGACAGCTATTTTTTAGCTCTTTCTCACTCTCTCTCCCCTTCTCTTTCCTCCCTTCTTCTATTCTGTTAATTTCTGGTGTCTGCCTCTTAAAACATAAAAAAAACTATTATTTTCTTCACAGAAGTTTTAGAAGAGAACTAATGTTATGATGAAAATAAATTATTGTTGATTATTGTTGTTATAAAATATAAATATTACAGGGTGTTTTTTTAAAAACGCAACCCATTTTTAAGATTGAATAATGCACATATAAATATGAAATGAGTATTGTTTTATTGATCTTTACATTTTATACAACCTATTATTTAAGTTTGATCACATTTAGTTTACATTATGTGCTCAAGCAGTCCGCCATTGGCATTTGTATAAAGTTATGCTCTTTCAATCAAATTCCCGAACACGTGTTGCAAGGCGCCTCTTTGAATTTCTTGCATTAAAATTGTTATGTTTGTTTTGAGGTGCTGAATATCCTGTGAATTGTTTTCGTAGGCCTTACTTTTTATGTATCCCCAAATAAAAAAATATGGTGGGGTCAAATTCAGGGATCTTGGGGGGAAATAATCCTTTACCGATAAAATCAAGTTTTGGGTTGCTTTTTTTAATGTGTGTGTCTTTAAGCACGATAACTCGTGTAAAATTTGTCCGATCTGAATGAAATTTGCCACAGACATAAAGTAGTAATTATCCTACGAAAACAATTCATAAGATATTCAGCACCTCAAAACAAACATAACAAATTTAATGCAAGAAATTTAAAGAGTTACCTTGCAACACGTGTTGGGGAATTTGATGGAGAGAGCATAACGTTTAACAAATGCCAATGGTGGACTGTTTGAGCACATAATGTAAAATAAATGTGATCAGACTTAAATAATAGGTTGTATAAAATGTAAAGATCGATAAAACAATAATTATCATTACACATTCACATGTGTATTATTCAATCTTAAAAATGAGTTGCGTTTAAAAAAAACACCCTGTATTTCATTTATATATTCTGAGCCATGAATATGAATATCTATTGACTGTATAGATGTAAGTAATAAGTTGATGAAAGTTATGGTAGATTTTTACTTTGTATTAATACTGCTTGGTAGGCCCATCAAAATTTAATGAGATCAATATTTTGCTGACAAATGATACCCGAAGCCGACCCGAATTTTATTTAAAATACCCGAACCCGGCCCAAATTTTTTTTCAACTTACATACCCGAACCCAACCCGACCCCAATTTTTATTCCACTTATAATATCCAAACCCGACCCGAAAATTTATGGTAATCCACTACCCGACCCGAACCCGACCCGGCTTGAAAAACCACTACCCGCAGACCTCTAACGAATTATTGAAGGTTATTGTATGTTCCGTGAAAAATGAAAAATGTATGATGGGTTCTTGTTTGGACTGCAAGAATAAATCTTTTAAATTCTTGTAACAGAAGAAATCGAAGTAAAGTTTCACAAGTGGCATCAGATTACAAAAGACAGGCTTATAAAGGAAATAATTAAACCTATCAAACGTGTTGTCAAGTCTATGTGCTAGATTTTCAACCAATAAAGGACCATATGTTCAGGGTATCTAGGTTTCACTTTATTTCTTGTGAGAACCTATCAGTTGATGAGAGCATGGTGAGCACCAAGGCGCACTCCCAATTATTACAGTACTTGCCAAAAAAGGTACCAATGGGGCGTAAAATCATGGTGCATTTGTGACGCCGTGATACACTACGGTATGCCCCTCTTTGTCTACCTTGGTGCTAAAGGACCTAACAAAAGAGAGATAAAACAAAAGGGCCTTGGTTCCTATATTGCCCAAAAACTTTTAATGATGATAAATTTACTTGGCAAGGGGTACCAAGTACCAGACAGGCCTTGCCCATCTAGCATTTTCGAGTTTAGGGAAGGCATCACCTTAGTTTCTCACATACCTTAGCCAGGGAAAAACGTCTTGCTAATCTCATCAGTGAATGATGATATTTAAATCAATGAGGCCACACAAAGACCAAAAATAATATTGCTTTAAAACAGCACCAAAGGAGGGGTGGATACTGTTGATAAACTTTGTTCACTGTACAACTGGGCACGTGGTACTCCGCGATGGCCAATGGTTGTGTTTTATAACATTCTGAATGTTGCTGGAATAAATTCCCAGATAGTGTACAGTTTCAATTGCCTTGATACTAAGGTTGTTTGACACAAGTTTCTAACAAACTTGGCAAGAAACTTAATGAGAGTCCATTTGATATCTCAATTACAAATACCTATGCTCAAAAGGTTAACTAGAGAAAGAGTTGCTGAGATCTGCAGTGTTGAGAGGCCAGATGAGACACAAGAATCGCGTGGAAGTGGAAAATGCCGAAAATGTTCTTCAAAGCTCAACAGAAAACAAAATACTCCTGTAAGCGATGCAAAATGTTTCTCTGCCTCCCGCACGCAAATATTATTTGCAGTGATGTAAGATTATGAGTAATACTAAATACCCCCGTTGCAGCAGACCTGCATACTCAGCGAATTTCAGATGCAACACAACAAACGGTATTTCAATCCAACTTAGCGAGATTTTACATGTTTTGTAATCTCCATAAGAATAACATGGGGAATGATTATGCAGGTTTGCTGCAACAGGTATGTTAAAACTGGTTGGTTTTAATTCATTATTTAGTAGATCTTAACTAGAAGAAGCCATATACCAAGTTTTGTCAAGAAATGTTAAAAAATAAGTAAGATATAGAATTTTTTTATTTCCCATAAGGATAACATGGGGAATGATTATGCAGGTTTGCTGCCACAAAAACTGAAATTTCGGGGATTTTAGACTAAAATACATTAGATCACATCTAGATGAAGCCACAAACCAAGTTTTGTCCAGATATGTTGAGAAATAAGCGAGATATAGAATTTTACTTATTCCCCATAAGGTTAACATTGGGACAACGTACTGTGTTTACCACTTTCAATATCTCGGTAACCAATGGACATAGAGCAATGATTCAAAACACTAAATTGTTTGTTTTTTTGAGCTGAATTCAATGGTGCCAACAAAGATTTGATAAATTTTATTTTTATATGTAAAAAACTCAAAAAACCCATTTTTGGGGGTGTTTATCCCCCTTTACCCCCCCTTCCGGTGGTCCGATCGGGCTGGTTCACGAACTCGTCCATTCGATTACCACTTTACATGTCTGTACCAAATTTCATTAAGATCGGACCATATTTACGGCCGCTATCGTGCTGACAGACACATATATATATATATATATATATATAGATAGATAGATAGATAGATAGATATATAAAAATTCGAACGAATGGTGTTTTTTGCTTCTGGTGGCCCTAAAACGAAAAGTTATCATGGTCTCGGGCTTAGGTCTTACCATGAGACCTACGGTAATAGCTTCTTCCCTATAGGGGAAATTCGCTAAAAGACTAAAAGTTACTTGAAAAAGTTGTACTAGACTGATTGATGGGGCAACTTCATAAAAGCAGTTTTCAAAATTCAAGGGCACAATACCTGCAATACAAGTAATGTTATCTACCAACTCCATTGCAAAGAATGTCCAGCTCAATATATAGACCTGACAAAAAACCAATTCCGGACAAGAATGAATCGTCATCGACAGGATGTAAAGAATAAATTACAAAGAAAAACCAGTTGCTCGGCATGCATCAACACACTCCAATCCAGATTTCAACAACTTTTTTTCATCTAAAATAATCAAACAACCACCGACTAAATGTAATCGTTCAGAACTGAGAAGATAGGAACTAGGTTACCATTGGTTTACCAACTCCTGAAATCCACCTAACCTTAACATTAGACAATCCCCACCACTCACCTTTCAAAGCAGGCTTAGTATATAATATTTAGTCATCTAAGAATACTTTATAGTACTTTTATATGAACAGTTAAGTAACCGTTTAAGTTTTACCAGCTATGTTGGCAAACCTGTTGTAAATAGTGTGAATAGACTATATTTCAAATGTTCAACTACCATTATTCTTGTGGATGATAAAGTGGCCAGTGGCCACAAAAATTTCCAATTTTGTGAGAAACCAAAATTCCAATTCTGTGGACTTATTTTCAAGATAAGCCTGTTTTCCTCTGCATTTCCTAATCAGATATTTTGATTTGTTTTGGGCCTTAGTGAGAGAGGTTTGGCATTTAGAGGTGAAAATGAGACACTTGGGTCAGCAGCAAACGACAATTATCTAGGACTCCTGGAATGTGTAGCAGAATATTAAAAAAAAATCATATTTAAACACATGGGAATCAAGAAAGTGGCCACTGGAACTATCTACCAACAAAAATTTGTGAAGAACTTCTTCAATTGATTGGCAAGCAAATGTGATGAAATTATCTCTCTTATCAAACAGTCGAATTACTATTCAATGATCTTTTTCGATTCAACTCCAGAGGAAGGACACATTGACCAACTTACTTTGATTACTTTGTTTGAAATTCATTGTTGGTGATGGTGATATTATATTCTGATTTGGATTTTTGCAGACTTTTTTTGTTGTTTTTTTTTACTAATCAGTGATGGCAAATGTCCGCAAAAATCCAAATCAAAATTATTTTGATTTTTAGATACTTAGAGGACTATAAAGAAAGCTTTTTATACCATTGATGAGTATTTGGTCTGTGATATTAGTTGTTTAAGTTTTAGCCTTGTTGTTGTTATTATTGATAGGATATTTTGTTATAATTAATTGTTCATCTTTTAACATATTTATTGATTATTGTTTTACAATTATTTTAAGTTAAAATAAGTTCGGATAATACGTTATATTACGAGTTATTATAGGCTACAAAACTGACTTTGTTAATTGCATGTATTGCTTAAAGACAATAAAACTCTTGTCTCTTGACTCCACCCCTCTTGAAAGGTGTTTAACATTTATGCCTAACCAGGGAATTAAAGCCAAAGACTGATGTTTACCAATTACTGTACTTTACTGATGTTTCAAGGCCTGGTTACATTTTTGGAATATTATGACTTGGATATCAAGAATTGCCATGGCCAATTGTATGACGAAACCTCTTCAATGAGCAGAAAGTATGATGGTCTCCAAGCTCTAGTGAAAGAAGAAAAACAAACTGGCAGTTTGGATACCTTGCGCTGAGCATTCTTTAAATCTTGTTGTGCAACCTGTAGCTGGTTGCTGTTTAAATGCTGTAAGTTTCTTCAACTTTTGGAAGGGTTGTTTGTTTATAGAGCACCAACCCACAGATATGATTCTTTGTGACTAATTGGAAAAAAAGGAAGACACTGAAAATCAGGTTCTTGTACCTAAAAGGACCTCAACAAAGAGGGTATACCCTGCAGATGACACAAACACCCTTTTGCAGGGGTATAAAGAAATCAACGACGCACTATTGGAAATTTTCAAAGACAAGGATCACAAGGTGACACAAGAATCACGGCTCTTAAGTTTGTATAAGATGCAAAAAAAAGAAACTGGGCTGTAGACAGCATTCTGGAATGACATTGGGTCAAGTGAACAAAACTAGTGAAAACCTACAAAACCTGTGGTTGGATGTTAACACAGCGGCCTCATCTCTAGAATCGCTAAGAAACATAATAGTGAGTAAATGGGACCACTTTAACGTATACGAAGAAGAAGCTGTTAAGTTGACTAGTTGCAATGAGTAAGAATGTGTGTGCAATCGCAAAACAATTGTTCGTACAGCTTTTTTCAACTTCTGCACAATCTTCTGAAGTCGTCTTGTCACTGTCAGACAATTTTCGGGTTCAAGATTTCATACCCATGATAGATGAACTTGAAAGTGAGCTAAGAAGAAGACTTAATGCACACAAACTTGTTTATGAACTTTTTGGGTATTTGAACAAGCTAGAAACTCTTTGTAATGGAGAAATATCATCAGCAAGTAAGAAACTGGTAGATATCTATGCTCATGAATTAGAAGAATATTGAGGGAATGTAGTTCTTCAGTTCAAACCCTTTTATTCCCAGTTTCAGACTGATTTTGAAGAAAAACAAGGAAAAATTAGCAAAGAGCGATGGATGTACAAAGTACTATTTGATTACAAAGTCAAGGAGTGTTTTCCTAACGTAGAGGTTGCATTTAGAATCTATCAGTGATTAATGATAACAAACTGATCAGCTGAAAGGACATTTTTGAAACTTAAATTTATAGAAAATCGACTTGGCACTTCAATGACAGAAATGAGACAGAACTTTTATCTCTATTGAGTCTTGAAAATGACATTTTGAAACAAATCAATCGTGAAGACATCATCAAAGACTTCATTGCAACCAAACTGAGGCAGATACCAATAGGCCATCATTAAGTTGTATAAGAAAGTACCTACAGTGTATCATAAATTTGATTTGTCAAAAATTATCATAACTTTATCGATATTTTCTAGGATATGACTTATTAATATTTTGTAGATTTTTTGTGCAAATGTCAATTTACTTGTGAAAAAAAAAAATCCAGAAGAAACAAGAAGAGAGATAAATGACTGATTTCATGATTTGGAAAACTGGGAATTGTACATACAGTCAGCAGTTAAAGTTTGTCCAGAAAGACGAAAGCGCAAGGGCCTGCCATAGTTAATCCCGGTCATTCACCCTCTGGAGTTTATGAGGTTGATGATAACTGCTACAGTACCACGTGTAAGTGCCTCTCCCAGTTCATCCATAACTTGCTTCCCAGTTCATTCATAATTTGCCTATACTCAACCCTTTAAATAATACCTAAAGATTCTCCAACCTTTCTTATCTACTCTGAACATTCCTAACCCTTTCCGCTTAAGTGTCGGGGTAGCCCCGCCACGCAACGAAGTCGCACGAACTCCGATGTCGGGCCAGCCCCGACACTGTCATTACAATATACTTTCAATATCTCTAGACGGACTTAGTTACTTTTGTTGCCGCTAGAGTTAATCTTTGGGATGTGCTGCTACCTGTTGAGTGTTTTTAGAACTATTTCAACATTTTTTCACTCGTAAATAAATCCTATAAACTCTTGATGTTTATCGTCTTTTTTGGTCTCTAAACGCAGCTGTTGTGCGTTGTTTACGTTTATTAGAAGGTTATTTAGTGTAATGTTTTAGTTGGTTTTCTGTCGACAATAAGTAAATATGGATGACGATTATTCTGAGAGTGACAATGAAACTTTATCTGCAAATGTGAGTGATTAAAAAACAACCACCTTATTTGATGAAGATTTATTATCCACTCTTTCATAACCTAGTGATCCTGAATTAGATTTTGACGAGAAAAGTGATGAAAGTGAAGTAAGTGATATCAGTGACATTGACCTTGATGACCCTGTTCAAATAGAACATGATGTGAACTTTGGGCAACTAGATGATATTCCAGGAGTACATAATGTAAGTAGGCCTTCTTCTAATATTACTAAAAAAACAGATCAGCATGGGCTCGCCCAGCAGCTCTCACTTGATAGGCCTATTGAGTCAACAGTTGGTGCCAAATTTGAAAGGCCTAGGCCTAGTCCTACAGTACCTATGCTCACTGAACCTGGCCCTTCTTCCCAGTTATCTCCAAGGCCTTCTCCCCAGTTACCTTTAAGGCCATCTCACACAAGTTTGAGAGGAAAAAGAAAGGCTAAAGCTTCACAAAGCAAAACTTCTCGTCCCACAAAAATACCTAGGGCTAAAAAGCCAAAGAATAAAAAGCCGAATGAAGATCATAATTACAAACAATACAGCAAAACCGATGAATATTTTCCTCATTTCCCATATACATTGTTGTCAGGCCACAAACCTCCAGTTGGTAATAAACCTGAGAGTCCTTTGGAGTTTTTCCAATTATTTATGACAAATAGTTTTTGAATAGTATTGTCAATGACACAAACAAAAATGCAAAGGCCATAATTGCCAAGAAACGTCCTCTCACAAAAAATTCCATTTGGAACTCATGGAAAGATGTAAATTTGGAGGAAATAAAGGCATTCCTTGGAGTAATTGTAAACATGGGATTGAATGCTAAACCTTCACTCCAAGATTACTCCACTCAAGATTGGCTTTACAATCAACCCTTTTTCAGTCGCATATTTTCCCGATCAAGATTCTTTCAAATATTATGGTCCTTACAGTGTCCAAGTGCTGGTTCTCAGACTGCACCAATTCGATGTAGAGCAGATAAATTGAAAAACATTGTTACCTACCTTCAAGAGAGGTTCACCGAATACTTCATCCCACCGTATGAGCTCTCCATGGATGAAAGTACAATCTCTTTCAAAGGGAAAGTGTACTTCAAGCAGTACAACCCCAAAAAACCAATCAAATGGGGTCTAAAAGTCTCTGTCATATCATATGCTAGGTCAGGCTATATCTAGCCAACCACAACCCAGAACCTTCCTTTCCCTGATTTACAATTCACAGCAAGGATTGTTTTGCTCTTGGCACAAAGAGTCCATCAAATTTGTGGGCCAGACTCTGGTTTTCACATCTAAACTGACCGCTTGTACACAAGCTTGACCTTGGCCCAAGAGTTATGGAAAAAGAAAATGCACTTGACAGGGACAGTTCTCTCAAATCGCCAAGGCAACCCCAGTCATGTAAACAAGCGGAGCATGAAGGGCCGCTTGGAGAAACACGAAACACTAGCATACCGTCACAAAGACAACGTCATGATTCTCGTATGGCGTTACCAAAAGCACGTCATAATGATGAGTTCTTACCATAATGCTGATATGCAACAGGTGACAAGGAAGGAGAAAGGAAGGAAAGAAGAGGAAACTGTTTCTAAGCCAGTTGTCATTTGTGACTACAATGAGAGAATGGGGGGTGTAGACACTGCTGACCATTACATATCTTCGTATATGTTCGTCAGAAAATCAAAGATATGGTGGAGGAAGATGTGGTTTTGGTTAGTAGAGGTTTGTGTTGTGAACAGTCTTCTTCTCTATAACATGAACCTTCAAAATCAGGGTAAGAGCACAACTGAATCAAAAAAATTCAGAGAACTCCTGATCAATGAACTCGTCGCTGATGTACGGAGCCAATCCTTTGGGCAGCGTGGTCGACCCTCTTCAGCTGACCAAGAAGAAAGGCTGAACAAGGAACCACATTTTATCTACCCAAATGAAAGGAGCAACAGTAAGGATTGTGCTGTTTGTAGCAACAGGAAAGCTGGTCAGAGGAGGGAAACAGTGTATTACTGCGCTACATGCACAAGGAAGCCTGGTCTTCAACCTAGACAATGTTTTGAACGTTATCACACTCTGAAGAACTACAAAACATAAAGACATAGGCCTAACCATGTGTAAAACATAACTTCATTTTTCCTTTCTTTTAGGATATCTTTTTCCATTGAATTGTGTTCTTGTAACTTGTGTACTACTGTAAGAGATAATTGAAATTGAATTTTTTACTTCTTCATTTTTTCAATAGGCTTAGATTTTTTTGCTCATCCATTGCAGTTGTAAATAAATTATTTTCTATTTCATTGCTGCCCTGCTAAGGAAAAGGGCAGTATCTGAAAAAATTTCAATTTTGAGTTATATATACCAGTCTATGTTTTGGAATATGCTGAATCCATTGGTGCAAGTAAAAAAGCAGTATCTGCAAAGGTTATTGAGATATAGCCTCTCTCATAAGCAGTAAATACAAGGAAAAGAACCTATTTCTAAGCAAGAGAGCAGTAACTACAGTTTGCCATGCAAGAAAGCAGTATCTGATTGCAGTTACTGCTTTTATCCTTAGCTTGATGTAGATACTGCTGACTTGCTTGGCATAGGCTCCAGCTGTTTCCAGTTACTGCCATCCAGGTAAGTTTTATTTATACAAGTGATGGTTGAGGTTAAGTTAGTTTATGTTGTAGTGTTTATTATTTAAAATGAGTAAAAGTGTTGTTTCTTCAAGAAGTAAACTTATTTACCAGTTAGGACTGGCACAAAGTGTATCATGTGAGTCAAACACGAATAGTGAAACATCAATAATTGTAAATGAAGAAGTAGACAAGACTTCAGTGTCAACAGTAGTTGAAGACCTACCACCACCAGACGAAGCTAATAAGGAGGTAGGATCAAATAATGTTTTTATTTGTGACAATGAACTAAAAATTTATAACGATGATGGACAGTTAGTCAACAGTGTGGAGGTAGAGGTTATTTCTACATGGACTGACAACAATAATTTGAATGACAATGAAATTGAAACAACTACTTTACTTGAAATCCCCGAAACTTCTTTTGATCAGGAGCAGCTACAACAACTAACAAATATTGAAAACCTTGGTGAAGCCTTGCCAACCAATATTTCAATTAGTGATTTCAACAATGATTTAAATATTAACCATGAATATAACATATTGTTCGGTGTTAATGATATAGGCCTAGCTGATTCCAGTTCAAGCAAACCTACTACTACTTTAGACAACAGTTTAAATCCTTCTTTATTATCAAATGACAATATTATCAACTGTGATGAACCAGCAGAAAGTACTACAACAATTGTTGCAGATTTGAAACGTAAGAGGAAAAAGAGAGAATTCACAACTATTGAACGGAAGAAACTAAAATTAGAGAAAGATAAGAAATCCCATACAGTTCAACCTCCTTGTAATGAATGTTGTAAACATAAGTGTACAACAAAAGTTACCGAAGAACGTCGTAAGACTATCAATGAGTCTTTTTGGAACATCGAAGATTTAGAAGAAAGGAGGTCTTTTGTTTTTAATCAATGTGAAAGGTATGATGTGAAAAGGCGAACTACTACCGGTGAAGACAATAGAAGAAACAAGACGGTTTCATATTTTTTAACTGATTCAAACGGCCAAAAGCAAAAAGTGTGCAAGACATTTTTTTTAACCACCCTAGGCTTTAACAAGAAAAATGATAAGTTTTTGACCACTTTACTTTCAACGGATAAAGATGCAATAACACCAATAAAGAGCAAGAGAGGCAGGCATCCGTCAGTGAATAAGGGTCCTCACCTAGCTATAATCGATCACATTGAGACCTTCCATCCTGAAGTAGCTCATTACAGGAGGGAACATTCACCCAAAACTAGATATTTACCGAGTGATATAAATATTATGCTTATGCATGGAGACTTCATTAACAAACATCCACAATTTAAGTCTGGCGTTTCGTATGAGCTGTATAGACGTATCTTGAAAGAACAGAGAATTTCATTTGCTCGGTTAGGGCATGAAGAATGTGAGGTTTGTGAAAACTTTAATTTGCACAACCACAATAAGGAAAATTTGGTTGAAGATTGTGACATTTGTAATACTTGGAAAATCCATAACAAACTAGTCAAAGAGAGTAGAACATTATACAAAGAATTTGCTGAGAAAGTGAGTGAAACTGACAAAAACAGTGAAGTTGTATTTAGTGCAGATTTAGAAAAAATAATTATGCTGCCTCGACTTGACATGTTCAAGCAAATAATCTTTGCACCACGTCTCACAACATACAACCAGACATTTGCTCCTGTGGGGAAAAAGTCTAAGCTTAAACCACTAGCAGTGCTGTGGCACTGTGCTATAACTGGCAGAAATAAAGAAGATATCGCAAGTACTTTCAATGTGTTTTTCAACCACTACCGTGACACTAAAAAGTTTGTCTTGTGGTTAGACAATTGTAGCGCGCAAAATAAAAATTGGTGCTTATTAACATTATTTGTTCAAATAGTAAACTCAGCTGCTGTTGAGGCTACTGAAATCGAAGTTTATTACTTTGAGCCTGGGCATAGCTTCATGAGCGCCGACAGCTTCCACCATCAGGTGGAGCTGTCACTAAAATCTCAGAAAAAAACGTACGATTTTGATGATTTTGTTGATGCTGTAGGGTCTGCCAATAAAGGCCACGTAGATGTTTGTAAAATGAGCATTGACAACTTTTTCCTGTGGAAAAGTTGGAAATCTGAGGCAAAAATGAAAGCCATGCCAGAGAGGCCTTATCTCAAAGACATTGTCCACATGAAGTTTGAAAGAGGTAAACACAGCCTGCAGTACAAAACAACATACGACAAGTCAGAAAAATTCAAGGAGCTTGATTTCTTGCAGCCGAGGATTTTGAAAAAGGGGGGGATACCAGAAGCAGCCAAACTGAACTCTCCTAAGGGATTCCCAAGAGAAAGGAAAATCCAGTTGCTTGAAGCATTGAAAAATATTATCCCACAAAATAGAAAATTATTTTGGGAGAGTCTGCCTACATCGTAAAGACTTTTATTAACATCTTTTCTATAGCCTACTTTTAGCCTTAATAAAAAACTTTTGTAATCCTTTTAGCCTTAATAAAATCTTGTTTTTATTGTAAAAAAGTGTAGTTACTGCCTTTTTTCCATTTTACATATGCTAAGGAAAAGGGCAGTAACTGGTAGATACTGCCTTTTTGCTTGGCATTTATTAGGTCCAAAAAGAAGTAAATAATTTTTTTTATTCAAAACTTAATTTTTTTTGTGATTTTATTTTTTTTAAGCAATGCTAGTATAACACATGACAAGACAATAAAAATATATCAGGGGAAAAATGTATTTTTAATTTTAATAATGAAGTTTAAAACTTTGTTTACTTTTATCTCAAAACAGATGTTTTGCAGATACTGCCCTTTTCCTTAGCAGGGCAGATTGTTGAATTAAATTATTTATGTTCCTAAGAAACAAAAATAAAATAATAATTATGCATTTGCTAAAATTATTTATTTTATATTATAAAAATTTAAATTTCCGCTGAAATCTTGAATTGGACCATTTTCAAATTTGGTGATATAATTTTCTAAAATTTTACCAAAAATGTCAGAAGTGTTCTTATTTTATACCTAAAAACTTTAGTAATAGGAAAAAACCCATTTTAGAAACTTTGGTCAGCTGAAAAAATATCAAAAATATGTTTTTTTTAGTTTGAAGGAACAAAAAATGTTTTTCTATAATAAATATTAATATATATAAAAAAAATTTTAAAGAGAATAATTGTTATATATGACATTAATTTGTTCTTCGGTAATAGAAGAAACAAGAAAACATCCATCAGCTATCCAGGAATTGAAGAAATTTTTTTTTTGTTGAAACAAATGAACAATACAATTTTAGCCTATAACTAAATGGAGCTGATATAGGACTCAGGCACCCAGGTAAAGGGAGTGGAAAGGGCTAAACTATTTGACCTTATAATTTTATCCGTTCAAATACTTCCTTTGCTTCTATCATTTGTTTGATTACTATTCAATTGATAATTAACGATGACAGACAAAGAACTGTTGAAATCACTCTCGACCAAACAAAATAATATCAAAGGTAAAAAGAGGCTGCCACCCTCTTTTTAAAAAGAAAAAGAAAGAAAAGCTAAAGTCACAATATTTAATACACACATGGAATCCGTAAAACAAACCAATGACACATCTCAGTTAGAATTAAGTATAGGAATTTTAAATCGTGTTTATCAGGCTTTGAGGATATTCAGGCCCAAATTGACATGCTTTGTAACGATCCTAGTGATCTACAACAGGAGGCTGAACGTGAGTCATTTGAAAACCAATACCATGATTTAGCATCAAGAGCTGAAGGTCTTCTCAATCTCAATAACAGAACCACTAGCCCGACATCTAAAAGCACGCATACCTGCTCGGTAACCCCTCTACCCTCTGTAAAACTACCCGCCATAAACCTGTCAAAATTCTCAGGAAACTATGACGATTGGCTTCCTTTTCATGATTTGTTTAGTTTTTTAGTTCACAACAATACATCCCTGTCAGATGTAGAAAAATTCCATTATCTTCAAACGTCACTTGATGAAAAGGTCAAACCCATATTAGCTTCCTTAGCAGCATCATCACAAAACTATGCAACAGCATAGTTAAGAATGGCTTATAGTTAAGAGTGTGTCATGGCTTAAGAAAAGATTCGATAACAAACAAATCATCGTTAACAAACACATCGGTGCATTAGTTAACATTGAACCAGCCACACAAGAAAATGCCTCCTGTCTTATAAACATTCTAGACAACATCAATAAACACATCAGATGTTTAAAACGTTTGGAACAGCCTATTGACATATAAATGGGATTCCATTCTGATATTCATTCTCACGAAGAAACTTGATTCATTCTCCAAAAGACATGGGGAAAATCAAAACACAAGTAAAGAAGTTCCATCAATGGAAAATTTCATCCTGTTCTTGCAAAACAGATGGAGAATACTGGAAGCTCTAGAGGACAGCAATCCAGACACTAGACAGAAAAGAATCTGTCTCATCACATCAAAACGTTCCTTATTCAAATAAGGATCCAAGCAGTTATCATTCAACCATGCATGAAGACCATGTCCAAAGAAATGGTTCTAACTACAGAGCTAAAAATTATCAATGTTATCTATGCAATCACAGACATCACAGGCTATTCAAATGCCCTAGATTCCTCATTAAATCCCCCAAAGGACGACTCGCTACCATCAGACACCTCAACCTCTGTACTAATTATTTGTCACCGGGGCACTCACAACTGAACTGCACATCAAGTAGGAACTGCACATTCTGATGTGAGATTATGATACAAATCCCCCTGTCTGGTCAATAAATACATCAGGAATGAAGCAAATAGAATTTGTAAGAGAGGAAAAATTGTTAGTTCCATTACCAAGGCAAGGTAGGCCTATTGATTTTTTTCACTTGTTGCTTGATGATATCACTCATAAATTCATCTCTAATATCTGGTATTTTTCCTAAACAACTTAAAATTTCTTAAGTTAAACCTTTATTCAAGGGTGGAGAGATGGGGAAGTGTCCAACTACAGGCCCTTAGCTCTTATTTCATCTTTTGCCAAATTGTTCGAACGTGTTATGGCCAACCAGCTAATTGAATTCCTGGAAACTAACAATCTGCTTGACTAACATGGTTTCAGAAGTGGCAAATCAACAATTAGTGCCTGTATCGAGTTCATTGAATCAATAATAGACTCAATAGATAAAAAAGAAAATGTTATCGGTGTTTTCAAGGATTTAAGTAAGGCTTTCAACAGTGTACAACATAATACTCTTTTAAAAATTATTGAAAACCTAGGAATCAAAAACCGCAGTTTGAATTGGTTTAAATTATATTTAACAGATAGATGGCAGTTTGTTGGAATCCTCCACCTCAATAATCATAACCAATTAATAAAATGCAACTATCCTCCAGCATCTATTAACCCATTAACATACAACTACGAGATATCTCGTAGTAGACAAAAGGTGCCCATATTTGCAACTACGAGTTTATCCGTAGTTGTGCAACGTATATGATTTTTTGTATTATTTTATTTTAATACTTACATTTACATGTATTAGGGCTGTTATATAAGATCTATATTACTTTTTGCACCAAATTTAATTATATTTGCCAGTAAAGACAACTAAATGTGATGGGAAAAAATAAAAACCAGATGACGCAATCAGCTGTCTGCCGTGATGAACTGCGCAGTAGACAGTTCCGTCGTCCGCCGCCGTGACTCGGGTTATGTTTTTGTTTACGCCGGTAATTTGTTTGTTTTTATCCGAAAATGAGTCGAAAAGTGGTGAAAAGTGATGAAGATATTTATAATTGTCTTTTAGAAAGTGAATCAGAAGATAGTGACTTTGAAGAGAACGAAGAAAGTGTGCTGTTTTTCAGAACGATATCTTCGTGACATTGAATCAGATTCTGACTCAACAGATGAGGATACATCTCCTATTTTATTTTCGAATGAATCAGAATCTATTAATTTAGACATAAATAAAGATGTGGAGGTAGGTTTTGGACAAATTTCTTATGACATAGAAGGAATAAGTACAAAATCCAGTGATCGTTCTAAGCCTACTCCTAGGCCTACTTCGTGTGAAGTAAACCTTGCATTTTCAAGCACTAGTGGTCATGTAAATATTGTTTCTCATACTCTTAGTGATGTAAATATAATTCCTAGTACCAGTAACACTGATGTAAACATAGTCAAAGATTCTACAAGTGTTAGGGTCAAAAGTCCTAGTCCTGTTAGGAAGAAACATAAAGCACATAACCTAACTTGTGTTTCAACAGCTTTGACCGAAACTGTGAATAGGTCCAATCATATTCCTTCCTCAAGTACAGAAATAGGCGTAACCAAAAATACTAAGGCTGTCAAAGGAAGGAAACCTAAGCCTAGTAACGATAAATCTAGGGCTTCAACGACTGAAAAAAAACAAAAAGAAACTTGGCCTTGGTCTAAAGACAAAAATGTAGTAAAAGATATCCCGTATATTGATTTGTCCGGAGTAGATAACCACTACAGCCGTAAAATTGGACCCGATCCAACACCTTACGACAGTTTTACTCAGTTTGTTGGTGATGAGTTCTGGGAGATGGTTGTAGTCGAAACTAATGACTATGCGAGGCAGAAGTTAGCTGATCCTTTACGAAAAAACTTGAAAAGTGACGAGTCTTGGAGGCCAGTAACACTAAATGAAATCAAGGCTTATTTTGCCCTTTATATTTTGATGGGCCAGGTAAAAAAGCCTTCATTACAGATGTACTGGTCAACAAGAAAAATAGTCGAAACCAAGATTTACACTGAAACCATGCCTTTCAAAAGATTTTTGATGATCTCTCGTTACCTTCATTTTTCTGATAATGACTACACTGACTCGAGTGATAAATTGAGGAAGCTGCGACCCGTAATAAATTATCTTAGAACTAAGTTTTCCTCTATTTACAGTCCAGGTAAGGACATAGCCATTGATGAAAGTTTGGTAAAGTTGAGAGCCAGGTTAGGATACATTCAGTACAACCCATCGAAACGAGCCAGGTTTGGCATAAAAATTTACAAAATTTGTGACTCCAGGTGCGGTTACTGTATGGATTTCAAAATTTACACCGGGAAAGATAAACAAAGGCCTAATCCTAATGATGACACTCCTGCAAGTGAAAAAATAGTAATGGAACTGGCAGAACCTATATTGAACCGCGGTCATGTGATTTATATCGATAATTGGTATACCTCACCAAAACTTTTTGAAAAGCTGCTACAAAACCAAACCCATGCAATTGGTACAGTGCGTACCAATAGGAAATGTATGCCAGAAGAGTGGAATGTAACCAAACTAGAGAAAGGTGAAGCTATTGCTTGCAGTGCTAACAACATTCTGGCAGTAAAGTGGCGTGATAAAAAATACGTCCACATGCTCTCTACAAAACATACAGATGTTGATTTTACAAAGGTTTCTGTCAAAAGAAAGAGAGGCATAGAAGAAGATATATTGAAACCAAAATGTATCGTGGAATACAACCAAGGCATGAATGGAGTTGACCGTCAGGATCAGGTCTTAGCCTCACACCCAATCATGAGACGTTCCATGAAAGCATATAAGAAGATTTTTTTTTATCTGTTGGACCTCACCATCTTCAATTCCTTTGTTGTCTGGAAAACTATCAAAGGCAAATCATGTCTATTTAGTGAGTACAGACTCAATCTTGTTGAGCAGATACTGTTGTCACTGACAACAACGAAATATGCAACTCCTCCGAGGAAAGGTGGCCGCCTCGGTGAAGTACCTCTTCGCCTTCAATCCCGAAATGAGGGTCATTTCCCTAAAGCTCTACCTCCAACAGAAAAGAAACCTAAACCAACCAAACCGTGCAAAGTGTGTACTGCTAATAAGAAGAGGTCAGAGACCAGGTTTTTTTGCAAGGCGTGCAACGTGGCACTACACATCGATGATTGTTTTGAGCGGTATCACACCGTTCAGAACTATACAGACTAGGCCTAGAGACACTTGTGAAGAAAAGTGCTTGTAAATATGTTGTAAATATGAAAATATGTTTTTATAACAAGTTATTAAAATTTGTTCTGTGCCATTTGTGATATTACTTTGGATCATCGGAAGCCGCGCAGCAGATGTCATGCTTCTGTAAGTGAACTTTTACTTTTGTATATAGGATGGTTATTACTTAAACCTATCATTTATGCCTAAGTGGCAATTTCACAACTATTATATCTGATATAAGCACATATATTGACAAATATATTCGTTATCAAAACAAATAATTCATAAAAAGGTCAATTTTGAAAAAATGCATATATTTCGATTTTATGATTCAAAATCCACGGTAACGAAGGAAATAAATATTGGACAATATTTTTATGTAAAATTATATATATTTAAAATGTTTAGGCTTATTTCATGGGAAAAATATGATTTTATATACAAAAAAATTGTCTTTGCTTTTGAAATTATATTTTAAAATTAATAAAAGTTAATAAATATATGATATAAAAATTTTTTTTCTTTCATAAGGATTTTATATTATATATTTATTAAAAGGTTAGTTAATTCTGGATTTATTGGTGAAAAAATCATGCCAATAAGTTCATATTTAAATATTTTATGAGCGTTTTTTGATAGGCTTAAAAATTACCTAATTTTTACTGGCCACACTGGGCCTAGTCAGTGTTTAAATAGGTGGTATGACAATGGGTTAAATACGGAGTCCCACAGGGCACCATATTGTTGGGTCCAATATTGTTCTTATGTTACTTAAATGGCTTGCCCAATATAGCTAATTTCAATAAAATAGTCCTTTATGCAGATGATATTAGTCTAAAAATATCTGGCAATACTTTTGACGATATCGAGCAACTAGCTTTTAATCAACTTGGTATGATCCAACAAGACTTGGCTGAAAGAAATCTTCTCCTGAATCAAACAAAAACAAATTATATAACATTTTCTACCAGATGTACTAAAAATAATTCATATCCTACAAATATTATTTTAAATTCTGATCATTTGACTGAGGTTGAGGAGACAACATTTTTAGGTTTATATTTGGACAAACACATGAATTGGGCTTCACATACGGACAGCCTCTGTAATAAAATTGCTAAAGGACTTTTTGCTTTGAGAAAACAATCTAAAATTTGCAATGTCGATACCCTAAAATCCGTCTATTTTGCTCTGGTCCACTCACATACCTCATATGGCCTTGTTTTGTATGGAAATAGCTCAATTATTGATAATTTAAATAGGATCATAATTCTTCAAAAGAAGGCTATTAGAATTATTTTTAGAAAACGTTAATCACGAAACTTCTCTCACATTAGCTGCTGAACTAGGAACCGCCCTTCTGTGTGAAAACAACACACTTAAACAAAAAATACATGAAATACAGTCAAGAAAATCAATACATGAATTAGAACTAGAAGATACCCTGGAGATCACAAAAAATATAATTAACGACCACGTTGAAGAAAATAATCAGCTAAAAAATGAAATTGCATTCTTGGGCGAAAAGCTTGAAAATGAGAAAAAGTTAAGAGATGATTTCATTCGACAAGCAGAAGACGAGAAAACTTACCTCGAAGACCAGTTAAATAATTTTATATCACTCAACTCTCAACTGAAAGACAGAATAGAACTAATTGAAGATTCCCTAAAAAATAAGTGTATGGAAAATGAATCACTTAAAAGCGAAAATGAGAAAATCATTCTTTCTCATGCTAAACTGAAAAATGAGCTGGAAAGAATAAATGAGGTAGCTACCAAAGCAAAGTGGGAAAATGAAAAAGCCTGTGCAAAATTGAAAGAACAAGAAACTGCAGTTACATCATTTAAAAAAAATTTCATAACCAATACTTCTCAATCCCCCTCAAAACTACATCAAGCAAAAAAACCAACATCAAGTAACCGTTTAGAGGAAATAAGTGAATACACAAACTGGAATTTACAGTACAGGCACGGACATTCTCAAGAACTACCACAATCAACTCACTCATCACCACCAAAAATCAGACAAAACAAGAGAACCATCCCCAGTTTTGCATTGCAGGTAGTAAAAAGTAAAGAACTTGCTAGCCCACAAATCCAAAATATAAATGTAATAACAAACCCAACAGAACACAAAACAGGAGAAAATGGGAACAAAACACTCTGGACAAACAAAAGTAATAAAATCAAGCAGAACAAATCCCCAACATTGAACGCTAAAATAAAGGATATGGATGAAACCTATAGTGACTTCTTTTTGAAAAATATCAGTTTCTACAAAGAACACATGAAGCAACATTACAACTTCAAAGAGAACAGCGAGCTTTCTGACGTCGGTGGATCCATGTCAGAGTCATCGAATCAATCACAGGAAACTCTGTCCCCGACAACCTCACTTAACCAATCTTGCCAGCAAACTCAAAACACAGTTTTTTTAGACAGTGCCAAGATGACAAAAACCAAAATAAAAATAAAGGATACACAGAAAACACCAGAAAGTCATCAAAAGCAAGCCCTTTAAAAATGTGTCATCAAAACATAAGAGGCCTATCTAAAAAAATAAATCGGCTAAATCACCTATTAAGTGAAATATGCCCCGACTTTGTAGTTTTAACAGAACATGGCCTTAAACAAAGTAATATTGAAAACACAAAACTTGAGGGCTTTACACTTGTGTCTGAGTACTGCAGAAAAGAACATAAATTAGGGGGAGTAGCTATTTACTGTAACGACTCCCTGATAAACAACACAAAGAAAATTGACATAACTAACCACTGTGAAGAACTACTATTTGAGGTTGCAATGGTACACATTACAATCAAAGGGAAACATTTTCATCTCCTTGGTGTCTACTGACCCCCTGGTGTTAACACTCAGGCTAGCTTGGACATCCTATCTAACATCCTGGACCATTGTCAAGCTCATAATAAGACATTAATTCTGATAGGAGACATAAATATTGACGGATTGAAACCCGAGCACCATGACAGTCTAATCCTTGAAAATGAGCTGGCAACACATAACTTGAGAAGGCTTCCTCTCCCACCAACTCGCATTACACCTGACTCAAGCACATCAATTGACTGCATATGTACCAATTTCAGACCATGACCTGAGTACAAAAATCTTACAAACAGGACTATCAGATCATGTGCAGCCTGACGTTTAGTAAAAATAATACCACTACACAAACTCTAAGACGACAAATGGGAAGGAAAAACCTTGACCAACTGAAAGCCCTGCTTTCTATAAAAAACTGGGATACTGTCTACAATGCTGAAGATGCAGAATCAGCCTTTAATATATTTGAAGGAGTGCTGCAAACTGCCTTAGATATAACTTGCCCACTAAGAAAGAACAAAAATAAAATAAAGGGTAAACCTATTAACTATTATGACCAAGAATCAGCTGAGCTCAAAGCTGCCTACTTACGGGCCCTGAAAACCTATGAATTGAATGGAAGGCCAGAAGACAAAGCAACAATGATAAACACAAAAAAGACATATGACAACAGACTAAGGACACTGCCAAAACAACAAAATGCTAATGCACAGAAAATTATTACATCAAACAATAAATCAAAAGCTGTATGGGATCTAATAAACACGGAAAGACAAGCCAAACAACCTAGCTAAAACTGCCATAAGCTCAACATCAACAACACAATTATTGATGATCCTCCTCAGGTAGCTGACCAATTCAACACCTATTTTACTCAGATAGCAGAAGAGACGGTGCAACAAAATAATAAACAATTGGAAGGCTACGGGCTGGAAGAAGAACAAAGCCCTTTAAACATACCCTTAACTCAAGCATTTCATCTGACTCCCACAACATCGAAAGAAGTAAATCAAATAATACATAGCCTAAAGAACAAATCCTCCAGTGGCATAGACGAATTCTCATCAAAAACCGTAAAGTATTGTGCAGAAGAACTATCTAACCCTCTAGCATCCATCATAAATAAATCTTTCTCCTTAGGGCAGTTCCCAACCAAGCTGAAGGTCTCCAAGGTATATCCCAAACACAAGAAAGGGCCAAAAACTGATCTAAAAAATTACAGACCCATATCATTGATCTCAACATTTTCTAAAATTATAGAAAAAATAGTCCTAAAAAGGTTAATGACCCACCTTAAACAACAAGCTTTAATTACTGACTGTCAACACGGATTCCAAAAGGGAAAATCAACTACTTCTGCAATCATAAGCCTTGTTGAGTCTGTCATTGACAGCATTGATAAAGGACAATTTGTGACAGCCTTATTCTTAGACTACAGCAAGGCTTTCAATTGTTTAGGACATGACCTGATCTCTAGAAAACTAACAACCTTGGGAGTAAGAGGCTTAGAAAACAAATGGTTTGTCAGCTACCTAAAAGGGAGATCCCAAGTTGTGGATATCCAACATACTACATTAGGCCTCACTACTACGTTCAGATCAGATCCTAAACCAATCACAAGGGGAGTCCCTCAGGGATCCGTGCTGGAACCTGTTCTGTTCATTTTGTTTACTAACGACTTCCCAGCTCTTAATTCAAAATTACAATACCAGCTGCATAATGTATGCAGACGATACAACTCTCCTTCTAACAAATGACTCAACTCAAGAATTGTATGACAACTGCTGCATCTCTACAAAAAGCCATAGACTACAGTAAACAAAATGACTTGGCAATAAACCCTGACAAGACAACACAAGTACATTTTAGCAGGAAAAGAGATCTGCCCACTAGTATCCCCAACATAACAGTAGCCAACCAGATTAAATTTCTAGGATTAACTCTAGACAAAGATCTTACATGGACAGATCATGTAAATAACATCTGCAGTAAAATTAGCACTGGTGTCTATGTTGTTAGACGCATCACATGGGTTGGCACGCTGGAAGCAGCAAAAATGGCCTACTATGCGCTAATAGAATCTCATATTAGATACGGCCTTACAATCTGGGGAAGCTCCGCGGGAAATCTCAAGAGAATACTTGTACTGCAAAAGAAGGCTATAAGGACCATTGCAAACCTGAAGCCACGGGAAAGTTGTCGACAAGCCTATCAGACCTTGGGCATACTCACAGTACCTGCACTATACATCTACAAAGCAATTTTATATGTTGACAAACTAAACCTGCAAACTCACATGGACCTTCATAACTACCCCACACGCCATGCCTCCAGATTCATCCTACCTCAACATAGAACAGCCCTCTAAGAGAAAAAACCATCATACATAGGCCAAAAGCTGAAAAACCTCCTTCCTGACCACCTACGGAACCTGACTGGCAACAAACTGAAGAGCTCACTTCAAGAATTCCTGCTGAAGAATCCTGTATACACCATAGAAGAATTCCTGGAAGCTATGAACAATATCAATCCTTGAGTTTAATTATTGTGATTTGACAAATTACTGTTCTTAATGTTCATGTAATAAATAAATATAAATAAATAAATAAATTTTGAACTTGCAACCGTTAGATTCTGTGAACAACTATTTTTCCCAATTACGCATTATGACAGTTTATAGTCAATTTTTTTTATCTCATTCTCTTAGTTAAAAAAAAACTTAGATAAATTTTAAACGTTGGGCACAAACCACTCATACTCTACTAGGAACAGAAATCAATTGTCTTTCCCTCAACATAATTTAAATTTCTTTACAAAAAAAACAAGCTATGCAGGCATTCAGTATTATAATGTTTTGCCAATAGAAATAAAAAACATCGAAAATTACAATTTATTTAGAGCCAAATTGAAAACTTATATGACTGCTAAGCCTTTATATAATACTGAGGAATTTGTAAAATAATTATACTACTTAAACATTTTTATGTAAGCCTTTATAAATGTATGTACTTGTAGGAACTTGTAGGAATACATCACAAGTCTGGAATATAATAAGATGACTAACTTTCTTGTACATAATTATAAACAAAAATTGTATTTTAATTGACACCATTCTGTACACTTGACTGTAATTCATGAATAAAGATATTTTTGATTTGATTTGATTTGATTTGAAAATATTGTGAAGTTCACCAATAGCAATGCACTGCATATTTTTACTCATTATCCTGGATTGTCACCTAAATCATGTATAAATAGGTGAAAGGACGTTACAGTAGATGAAATGAGAAAATTTATTGGACTTGTCATACACACTGGTACGATCAGATTGAATGCATTGAACTATTACTGGAAAACACATTGGTTATTTTCAGTTCCATGTTTTTCAACTTACATGGCACAAGATAGGTTTCTCACTACTATGAAATGCTGGTACTTAAAGACAAAAATGTACTGTACGCTAATGAGAGAATAGCTAAGATCCAGTATTTTGGAGACTATTTCAACACTAAGATGGAGGCAACATATTACCCAAAAAGGAATTGTCCTTAGATGAGTCTCAAATTCAATATAGTCTGCTTTTACCGTAATTATTATGTATTTCATATTAATTTCTTTCAACTAGTTTATTGAACTGTTAATTTCCATTCATTTTTGTAAAATCAGTGTGTTTTCTAGACATTAAACTCAACATTAGTCAAATCAGTGCAAATTACTTTAATTCTCATATCAAAATTAAATTTACCATTACCAACTAACTACCTGCCATCAGCACAAACACCACTTTTAAGTACGAAAAACCAAAAATTAAAGTTCTCGATTCATTCTCAATTCATACATACTCTACAATCTTTACACTGAAAAACCACTTAATAAGGTAGATTATACCATATTTATTGTGGGGGAACTTTCTAAGGAGTGGCTAATAATTAAAGAAATGAGGCCAAGTATAAGAGACATTACAAACATCACTCTGACAAGAGGCTAACAACTAACAAACAAATAGGTGTTGATCAAAGAGATCACAGGCTTAACAGTTTTCTCTTACAGCGAAAGCGCGGACTGAAGTAGTACAGAAAGGTATTTAAAAGACTACTAAAGATTTTAGTTCTGAATGCCTATATAATTTAGAAATCAGCAAACCCTGCAAGTAAACATCTGGTCTTCAAGCTCCAATTGATCAAGGTCCTGATTCGCACCTATTGGTGAGGAGACCACTGTTGGAAGGCCATCAGTTGAACCCAAGCCACCACGCCCAACTGAAAGACACTTCATTGAGCGAATTTCATCAACTGAGAAGAGAGCAAAACCTCAGAAGAGATGGTTATGTTTGCTCCAAGCAAGGGTTGAGGAGGGAGAGCATATTCTGGTTTTCTGACTGCTAAGCTGGGATGTGAATTGGAAGTTACCCGAATTTTCAGGTACCCGTAGACCTCTATTTTACTTTATACATTACACATACACTTAAGTTGCTGAAATCAGCCTACCAATGATGGTGAGCTCATTGACTCGGTCATTCAGTTTCTTCTTATCGTCCAAGGTGAGCTCCAAGATCTTGTCGACGCTGAGCTTGTCCGAGTGGAGTTCCGAGTGGGCTTTCCGCAGTTCGCTCAGCTCATGCTCGAGCTTCTCCACTTGTAAGATGCGGTCTTCAAGTTTCTCCTGCAATTAAGCAACACAACCATTTAGATTGTAAAACTTATAACCATGGAATTTTAGGGTGAAATTTGTAATCACAAGTAACATGAGCAAACTGATATATGACAAGGGTTTTTTGAAATTTTCTATTTCCTTAAATTAATTGGTAGCTGGATTAACCAAGTGAACCTGGTTTCACATTATTTGAATTACAAGGGCTGTTCAGAAAGTAGCTTACTTTTCGTCTGACGCTGCAAGGGACGCAGCGATCGCGGCCATTTTGATGGGCATAGCCCAGCTCAGTCAGCATCTAGCCGTGTAAGCGAGAGGTTGGGCACGTATTTTGTTCCATCACTGTGCGCCTTCAAAAAGTGGGCTGCAATCGAAACCCCGCCAGTTGTGAGGTGCAGTCAGTCATTAGGTTTTTGATGGCCAAGAACCATAAACCAATTGAAATTCATCGGCAACTGTGTGAAGTTTATGGAAACAACGTGATCTGTGAGGGTAACGTCCGCCAATGGTGCATCAGGTTTAAAAGTGGGTGAACGAACATCCATGACCAAGGTTCCCACAGGTTTTCCAAAACAAAATTCAAGGACAATTCCAGGACAAAATCATGATTTTCAAGGACCCTCGCACTGTTCTAAAAACACCATTAAGATGAAAAAAATCGTGGCACTCAATCTCACTCTTCCCAGGGCACTCAATCTCACTCATTTGGCTTATGCGGCAAAGGATCCCTGAATATTTGGGCAAGGTAAAGTGCCACTGTTCAACAATAATGAACTCCTTCCTAACCGCCTATCCAGCAGACAACTAAGTCAGTTTGTCTACTTGTGATTTACATTCAAACGCAAATCTAAAATATCAAACACAAATCTAAGTTATCATGGAGTATTCGAATCACAAAGTAACAATCTGAATGTTTAATTAAATTATTAACTTGAATAAATAAATAAACAAACAATTTACCAACTGATATTTGAATTTACTTTATACAAAATACATATCAATCACATTATTGTTGCATTCCAACTGGAAAAAAACATTAAATTGTTAAAAAAATTTGATATTAAATTTATTTTAAAGTTACTTATTTAAATATTTTCCACACATTACTGATTAAAACAAAATGTAAAATGACTTGTTGAAAAGTAACTATATAAAATTGATTATTTAAAAAAACAAATAATAAAAAATTTAAATTTTATGATCAAAGCTACATTACAAGATTTGAAAATAACTCAGGGCCACAATCAATGAGAAGACTAGTAAGAAGCTTAAACCTTTTCTAAGTCAATGGTAAAATGTATGAATAACAGGAAAAAATCTACCTTTAAAAACTTTAATTAACGTAAAAATTAGATACAGCAATACTGAAATCTTGTTCCTGGATATGTGATGGTCCAGATAAAATGTATTGGCAAAAAAACATGGTCATAAACAAATGATTTAAAACAAACAATCACAAAAGCAGGTGAAGTAACAAAAATTTGAAATTGAAAATATGAAAATTTGTCTTAAAATTACAAAAAACTGGAAAAATTAAAAAACCTAAAAAAATCCAGGACAGATGATGATGTTCCAGAACAAATATTTAAATTCAAGGACAAAAAGGTAAATTCAAGGACAATTGCAGGTTTTCCAGGACCCACCCTGAAATTCCAGGTTTTCCAGGATGCGTGGGAACCCTGTGACGAAGAGAAAAGTGGGCGGCCAAGCATTGTCACCGACGAACTGGTTGCAAATGTGAACGAAAAAATTTGCGAAAACCCCCGTTTCACAATGACCGAACTTTCACAGTGTTTCCCGCAAATTTCTCGTACATTGCTGTATGAAATTGTAACAAAAAAGTTAGGCTACCATAAGTTTTGTGCCAGATGGGTGCCTTTAGTCCTGACAGACCATCACAAGAGTCAGCGATTGACTGCATCATTGTCTTTTTTGGATGCTTACGACAAGGATGGTGAGTCATTTCTTGATCGAATCGTTATGGGAGACGAAACATGGGTTAAACATGTCACCTGCGAGACCAAATTGCAATCCATGGAGTGGGGGCACACAAAATCCCTGAAAAAACCAAGAAAATGTTTGCAAACGTTGACTGCAAGGAAGATTATGGCAACTGTTTTTTGGGACCGGAAAGGTGTCATCCATATTGAATTTCTGGAACGCGGTGCCACAATAAACTCTGAAGGTTATTGCCAAACTCTGTGGAATTTAAGGAGGGCAATCCAGAACAAGCGGAGAGGAAAGCTGAGTTCAAAAGTTTTGTTTTTGCACGACAATGCCCGACCGCACATAGCAAATCACACCCAAGCTGTCCTTGATTCCTTCAAATGGGAGGTTTTCCCATATCCGCCGTACAGTCCGGATCTCGCACCAAGTGACTTTCATTTGTTTCCGAAGATGAAGACGTGGCTTGCAACGCAGCGCTTCGATGATGACGCAGAACTGCGGGCGAGCGTGACCAACTGGCTGAAGTCGCAGGTGGCAGAATTTTACGACGAAGGAATTTCAAAGCTTGTCAATCGCTTCGATAAGTGTCTCAATTTGTATGGCGACTATGTGGAAAAGGAGCTTTTGAGTCCCTCTTTCAAATGTATGTAATAAAAATTTGTTCCTGCAATTAGTTTTTTTAATTAGTTTTTTCCTGCAAAATGTAAGCTACTTTCTGAACAGCCCTCGTAGTTTGAAATTACCTAAAGGAGCTTTGCAACCTTGACTTGGAAGACTTTAAGCCAAATTTATGTATTTTATGGAAAAAATAAAATCTAGTGGCCACTTATGAAAATGTAGGTCTATTTTTAACACTCCAAGTGATCATCATCGTGATCGCGATGCAATTCAGTGTCGCAAATAGCCCTAAAGTGCGATCGCAATGCAAGCATTCACTAAGATCTTTAAATCTCCTTTGTATGTTGACCAAAGTACATTTATTTTATACAATAACTTCTTGATTAGCATGATACATGTTGTTCTATATGCTTGATGTAAGTCAAAGACGTCTTCCAGCACTTGAAAATTTTCCAAGTATATACTTACACCTGTACTGTGCCATGTATGTACAGTATATATGTAAATATATTTTAAGTGTTGTGACATTTTTTATTTATATCCAGTATTTTATATAGTAAAGAAGAGGAAAGCTCGTTCTATCTGAATATTATTGGCATAATGGTGTCTGGAAAAAAAGGATCATGTTGGCAGACGTGTTCTTCAGCAGACGTTATTTCAGACACTTGTTGAGTGTTGCGAGTGGTTATGTTCTTGTAACCCGTTTTTATAAACAGTTTTTGGTTATGTAATATAATTATTAGTGATAAATATGAGTGAATTGACCCATTCACCTACTTAGACGAGTCCATCTCACCGCCGCCGCCGACCGCCCGGGAATACTTTGACGAGACCATCTCACGTCGTGTTAGTTTGCCGTTTTCTCAACAGATAGCAGCACGATACGGACTAAACTGCGTTTTCGATTCATTGAATAGTAAAGGAACGAGGATATTTAATTTTTCAGGTTGGCAATATATTTTTTTGGTGAGAATAATTTGTAAATTTTGGCTCCACCAGTTGCGTTGTAAACAAAGTGTTAAACATGGCTACCAGGCATTTGCGGGACAGTGAGATCGATCGAATTTTGACGATAATTTACTAAGTGATGGTAGTTTAGATAATAGTGAATATGAAGATGATGTGCCGGTTGATGAAAATATCAATGAAGTGGACTCCGAAGATGATGATTTTGAGGTGGAAGTTGGCAATGAAATTCCGATTGACGACGACATTATAGGCCTCTTCGAATCTCCAGAACAAATTGAAGAGCCCCAACAAGATAATGTAAGTCATATTATTGATATGGTTGCTGCTGGTGATTTTGTTTATCCCCAACAATCTGAAAATCTAGATAAAATAATCGATTCTGTTGCCAAAGGAGAGATAGGCATCTGGAATTACCCCTTTTGGGATGAAACAGAAAATGAGCCAAAAAACATACAGTTTGCAGGTGCCAATGTTGGTGTAACTTTACCAAATCCTGAGCAAATTGCAACCCAAATTCACTGTCTCAATAGATTTCTAACAGATGAATTTTGGACTCATATAGTTGAGCAAACTAATTTGTATGCACAAAAGTGTTTATCAGATGAGAATAGGCATAAAAGGAAGGATGAGGCTAGATGGATGAACACTAATGTTGACGAAATTAAATCGTTTTTCGCCCTCATTATAATAATGGCAATTATTCAAAAGCCAACCCTTCCAAGCTATTGGACTAAACGCAAAGTCCTTGAAACTTGTGTTTTCACAGAGGTTATGTCCCTAAAGAGGTTTCGCCTATTGATGAGGTTTCTGCATTTTCCAGATGATACCCGTGAACAAAGAACTGACCAATTGAAAAAATTGAGACCTTTACTCACATTTTTCAATAACAAATTTAAGGAAAACTACACCCCAGACCAAAATGTTTCAGTGGATGAAAGTTTGATGAAGTTTAGAGGCCGTCTGTCTTACATACAATTCAACAGAACAAAGCGTGCCAGGTTTGGCAAAAAATTCTTCAAACTTTGTTCAACAGAACAATATCTTTAAAAGCTTAGGGTTTTAAATATATACTGGAAAGAAAGATGTACCAAAAGGAGTAATGGTGAGTGAAGAGATTGTTATGGAATTATTACAGCCGTATTTGGATAAGGGATATATTTGCCACATTTACATCTGGTACTCGTCTCCTAACCTTTTTGTGAGACTACTTGACTACTGTATGCTGTCGGTACAGTTCGTCCCAACAGGCAAAAGATACCTTATGAATTGAAAAAAACAAAAACTAGAAGTAGGAGAGGCCAGACGCTAAAGCTTCCAGGGCATTTAAGTTACCAAATGGATGGACAAAAAAATATATACTGCATGAGTTCCCTCCACACTGATATTGAATTTCAAATGGACAAAGGTCCATCCAGCCTGTTTTCATAAATGGGAACATTTTTGGAGAGGTTCAAGGAAGGGAAAGAGGAAGAACGTTGAAAATTCAAACAACAACACAGATTAGTCAACTTATTTTTTATTTTACACCCTGACGTAGAGTTTTGAAAATTATACTTACAATTTACAATGTAGACTACTTATAAGGCACAAAATAAGCTTTCAGGCAGAAAACATAACATTTTTCAGCTATACTCGTATATATTTCCAACTTTGTGCGGAAACTGTAACTTTGTGCGGAAACTGTAACTTTGTGCGGTTTCAGTGAGAAAAAAAGCTCGGTGTAGTTCTTTCAGTTTTAATTTTGTGGTTGGTTTTCACAAAACCCTGTAAGTGTTACGTATCATTGGAAAGAGGATGAAATGTAGAACATTTTGGCTGTATCAGAATTTTGATTAACACCCTTGGGCATTTGCAAGATTGGATAACGCTTAAGGGGATTCCCTACTGAAAATGACAAAAATTTTATTTTTTTTCATAAATTTTTTTTAAATACAGTAGAGTCCCGCAAACTCGGACTTCGATAACCCGGAATTCTGGATAACTCGGAAAGCCTGCCAGAGCAATAAAGTGCTCTGAGATTCAAGGCTAGAGCACGGTGTGACAAATATAAAACAGTTTTGGTTTTTCTTTAAGTTTTTTTGTAACTGATAATGTAGTTTTTTTATATCTTACTATGCAATAAATAAATTATTTCTTATAGAAATAATAGAAGCTATTCTTATTTTTTCTTATTTTTAATCATTTCCCGATAACTCGGAATTTTCTAAAACCCGGACTCCGCTCGGTCCACATTAGTCCGGGTTTGTGGGACTCTACTGTATTTTTGTTCTATGATATGTCCTCTTTCGGAAAAACTATACATAACAAGGTATACGTGGTTTTATATATGAAAAAGAAAAAATTATATTAGGCTCTGCATGCCGCCGCTCCAATATCAAATTGCTTAGCCAGGATGACTCTCGCAAACTTTCAATGTGCGATTCCCGCAAGTTTGGATTTTCCATGTTTTTCAACACTAAAATTGATATATCTCATAAAGTACTCGTAGTAAAAGGTTGAATTTGTTACCCAATATTCCTTAATAGTATATCTAAAAAGTTAGGTAAAATTATGCCTGTAACAAAACTAGGAATCGAATAAAAAGTTTTCTTTTCAATAAACAATATTTTTTTAAATTGGCTTTTTTTCCTTATAACTTTTTTTCTAAATAGATATAAATCTAATTTTACCTAACTTTTTGGAAGACTAAAAACCCTATAAAATGACACTTTGATCATGAAGTTCTAGCCAATAGGACCTGAGATATCAATTTTTATATAACCACTACTTTTAGTTATATTTATACCTAAAAAATACCTGAAACTGCAAATTAAAGGTTTTGACCACAAAAGTTTCTCTTTGTAACTTTGTACAAGTAGAAAAACCTTAACCAGAACCAAAAAGAAGAATATTAACAAATCTAGTATTTTCAGAAGGGAATCCCCTTAAGAAATAAAAAAAATTTCTTCACCCTACTTCGTGGAGTTTTTTTTGGAAATAAAACTATGAGTATGACATATTTTAATATTGTTTTCATGTAGAGTATTTTTTCCTGGACAATATGGTATGTAACACATGGGATTTTCATTTGAATAAGTAATATTTATGACCAATTTTTTAAAAGTCTACGCAACCCCAAAAAAATTGTCAGTGCTAAGGACATTTTCTAACAGAACTTGGAGGATTAAAAAATTGTATGTACAAGGCTATGACAATACTCATTCTAGCCAACTGCTGGTTGGAAATAATGCCTGTTTCACATTAGGGGACGGCAACACAGACATTGCTTTATCTGGCAGCTCATCACGGGTTCTTTTAATGGCCTAAGTCCAGGTCTATGGGTGCGAACGTTCCCAATTGAATGTTACACCGAACAACAGAACTCCTTATCCTAGTTGCCACGACCGGTTGCCTTGGCAAAAGGGTATTAAAGTAAACCGATGCTGAGTCACAGTCCAACTTGTGGGATATTCACATTTTTTTCCGTTGGCACACCTGCAACACCAGCTGACAGAAATGAATGATCATATTCATCCAATCATCCTTCTGCACATGCGTGAATTTGAAAAACTGCCAACGGCTCAACTTAAAGCCCTCTTCTCAACCAACGTCGGTACGATCAACATCTTTTGGTGAGGTAACAAATTAACTTTAATGTACTAGTTTATTCTAATTCCGTAGGAAGGGGTTTCCGGGGATGAAGGTTTAGGTAAATTAACTTGCAAAGGATTCGGCCCTCAAATTCTAAATTCTAAATTGATAGGGTTATCGTTGGGCATGGCATTAAAATATCAGTTTCCAAACTTAGTAAAGTGGACACGTTAGATCATTATTAAATCAATTGTTGAACGGACATCGGTCAGGTTAGTTAAATCATATTTCCAATTACATTACAACGCTCAAAAAGCTGGCATGTCGAGGGTTATTGTGACACAATTTATTTTCCATGGATTTTGGGGTAAGATTCGCAAGTTTACGTCAAGTTCATTTGTCAAAGTCAAGAGTCGAGGCCTCCAGGTCCCGACAAACTACGCACCTGCAGTTTGCAGATCTTGGTGGAGTTCTCGGCGCAGCAGCAGCGCTTGCTGCCGGCGCTGCCGCTGCTGCGAGCCGAGTGGACGTTGCGAGTCTCGAGCAGCTGGTTACGCTCAGCCAGCTCCACGGCTCGCACCATCGCCTCGTGCTGCTTCTGCTTGCTCTCTGCAACGTGACGACACTGCGTCAGCTAACGTCCACGGAACTAGGGTTAATGTGGATTGAAGTGATTTTTACTCATCTCTTTTCATTCTTTTGAATTCCAATCAACAAAAAAAGCCCAACTTAAGATTTGTTATCAGTTGTATAAAATAAAAAAAAATGGAATTCATTAATAATGCTGCACCTACACAGGAGGTAATGACCTTGGGGCATCTCCTACCCCGCCCGTTTGCTAAAAATAGCCCCCCCTCCACGTCGACACATCCCTCACCCTTCGCATTGACAGGTGTGATTGTTGCTCAGTATGAGTATACCTCGTGCGGTGTCTTAGTTTCATTCTACTAAAAGTGTTCGCTTACTGTATTGTACTCTACAAGTTTTTGTATTGTACTGTGTTGTTTTACACGTGTACACAATTTTTGTGTGCCATTATTAGAATGGCGACCGAACAAAAAAATGTTGTTATTACATTTGACAAAAAATTAGATGCCTGGGGCGGAATTGACAAAGGTGAATCGTTAAAAAACATTGCTGAAGAACTAGGAGTGGGAACTTCAACTGTGTCGTACTGGAAGAAAAACCGTAATCAAATTGAAGACTTCTGTTTAAAAATGATGAGCAAAGACAGTTTTGAAGGTAGAGGGACTGCAAAAAAATGCAGAAAATGCAACTAAAGAAAGCAAAACATGTACCGTTGGATGAAGCATTGTTTGTGTGGTTCTGCTCTAAACGTGAACGTGGTGTGACAATATCCGGACCAATTTAAGGCGAAAAAGCTGTTAGTCTCAACAATAAACTACCAAACCCTGGCCCAAATTTCAAAAATAGTCAGGGATGGTTAGATCGCTTTAAGAAACGTCATGGCATCTGACAGTTAACTGTAACTGGTGAAAGCCTTTCTAGTGATGCAGTGGCGAGTGAACGATTCAAAAGAGAATTTGAACAATTATTGGGTCTGAAAAGCTTACAGCCGACCAAGTTTACAACGCAGACGAAACTGGTCTATTCTACCGTATTTTACCAAACAAAACCTTAGCCTCTAAAATTGACAAGTCTACAAAAGGGTTCAAAAATAGCAAAGATCGCCAGATGGCTTGCAGTAATGCCTCTGGGAAAACACAAATTACCGTTAGTGATAATTGGGAAGTCGAAAAATCCCCGAGCATTAAAAAATGTGAATCGTGTGACTCTACCGATTATTTATGAAAATCAAACAAGAGGGTGGATTAAGAGAAACATTTTTAAGAATTGGTTTTTCAAATAATTTGTCCCTGATGTGATAAAGTATTTGAAGAAAAATAATCTCCCACTAAAGGCCGTATTATTTTTGGACAATGCTTCATCATCTCACCCGGATGAAGAAGAACTGGTCAGAGGAAACATAAAAGTGAAGTTTTTGCCACCTAATGTCACGCCGCTTTTGCAGCCTATGGATCAGGGGGTGCTGAAAAATATTAAATGTGTTTACCTTAGGGAGCTTCTGAGCAAAATGATTGAAGAAGACCAGGACTGTAGAATAGAAGGGCTGCGCCACTCCTTTCATCTCAGCTAAAAGCCGACAGTGCCCAAACTCCCCTCCCTCCCACCCGTAGTGACGTGGCGGCGGTACACAGCTGCTAGCGGCTGCTACTTGTCTGACTGATACGCGTGGCTTTTCTATCGCTGTTTTTCATGTCCATAAGTGAGATATTTGGGTGGACAACCCAAATATATTATAATTTATAATCTGTATAAATTGACGAATCTTATGGTGTAAATATTTTCCAAATAAGACTTAAGAATAATTTTTTACAACGACTAACTTAACGTATTGTCATAAATTGTGACTTGAAAAAGTTAGTCGGCTACTACTTTTTTTATTTTTTGGTCAGGTAAGTTTCGTCTGCACGAAAGTTGTAGGTGATGAAATGAACATTAAACTTTGTATTTAAAATTTTTTTCTAGCGCGTCTAGTTTTCCCAGAATCGCAGGTTGAACAGACCGGAGAGCGAGCTGATTAGTGGAGCGCGCGAAAAACCCGGGCGGCTGCGTCTGAACTCGAGCTACTACACCAGGGTTTCCACTTTAGGGATTTATCCCAAAGATGGGATGGGACAATACTTGGAGGAATGAGGGATAAATTTGGTATTTTTGTATTTTCGTGGGATATTATCTTCCGTAAATTGGACACACTGTTTTGCTCATACACGCTGTTTCGCGCGCCTACACTCTTGTAAACAATTGTTGTTCGTGTCGATATAAGTGTATTATTTGCCTATTTAGGTTTAGTTTTGTTTGATTAGCTGTTTATTAGTTTTAAATGTGTTTAAATAATGGTGGCCTGTAGTGTGTAGCTTCTTGCAGAAACGACTCCCGAACTTAGAATACTATTTATTACTATTTAACTATTTATTAGAATTAGACATCTAAACAACAAAGTGTCAGTACATGAACAAGAGGAAAATCACCCAAAAGAATGGAAAACGGGCTAAATCATGAGAAAACTAATTTCAAACTGTGGTAAGTTATTGTTTTTAGTTAGTTTGTAAGGAAGATTTACAAGTGTATGTACAATTTCGCAGTATTGAAATTGCGATATAAATTAACTCATGTTTGTTTTTTTATACATCAAAGGTTTAAAATTGTTTGATGGTAGTTATTTGTAAGACATAATGGACAATCATAAATAATTATGATGTACATACAATTAATTATGCCAGACCCAATGACGGGTCGGGTGTGGCGGCAGGCGCGTCGCGGGCTCGCGGCCAAAGTAGTCTCCTTTGTTCAACCTGAGTTTCTGGGAAAACTAGACGTGCTAGAAGAAAGTTTAAAAATAAAGTGTAAAGTTCATCTCATTAGCTACAACTTTTGTGCAGACGAAACTCATCTGACCAAAAAATAAAAAAAAGCAGTAGCCGACTAAGTTTTTCAAGTCACAATTATGACAATACAGTTAAGTTTTTCTTCATAAATAATTATTTTTCAGTCTTATATAAAACATATTTACATTTAACATATTTTTTGTTAGATTCCTCGATTTATTCAGATTATGAATATATAAGGTTTGACGTAGACATAATTTTTTAGAAGCATAGAGGAGTGTGTAAATGAGGCAAGACATACACTGGCGCGGCGCGTTCGCCGTAGTGAGTCTGTATCGCCGTGACGTCACAGCCACTGCCGGCTGGCATCACTTTTTGACTCCGCGCGGCGCAGCCTTTCTATTCTGTAGTCCTGGAAGAAGGCGGAGAATTAAATGTGATCTCTTTTTTGAAGTCAATTAATGCTAAAGACCTTATCTACATGGTTGCTGATGCATGGGTCCACGCAACCAAGAAGACCATAAAAGTCGTGGAAAAAATTGTGGCCCAATGTTTGCAAACCAAGTGATGGAGAAGAAGATGACACATCACAGTCATCTGTGAGCCACTCCGATGATCCGATTGTTTCGGTTTCTGAGGAAGTGTTACTTGGAATATTCAATGAAATTGACGGCTGCTCACATTTAGAAATCGAAGATGACCTTTGGTTACAAGATGACAATGACTGGGGCGACGGTGCTATGACAGATGAAGAGATTATTGCATCATGATAGTCAACTCAAGAAGAAGGTAGTGACAGCAGAGAAGAAGGTGAGGCAAGCAGCACACAGACAGAGATGACGCATGCTGCGGCCATGTCACAGCTGGACAACATTATGACGTACTTGGAGCGGCAGCCTGACACTGCACCGGCTGAACTTTTAGTGATCAAGCGATTGTGCGATCGTGGTGCGGTTAAACGATCGTGGTGCGGTTGTCTTTTGTTCTTTTGTATGACAAAAGAACAAAAGTCAAAAGAACAATGATAGAAACAAACAACAGTTTTGAAGAAACAAAAGAAGATAGACGATTTTTTTACAGGCCTTAATAAAAACGGAATATAATGTACTGTACATTACTCCCGTGTGTGTAGATTACTATTGTTTGATGTACAGTACTAAAGTGAATTGTGTTTTTAGACGTTGTTATGATAAATAAATGATAAGTTCAAATTCAAATTCAAATACTTTTATTCCAAAAAAAGGTTCACAATTACATAATACATTATGTTTTTCCATTATGTGTTGTTTTTATTAATATTCCTATTATGTCCGTTTTATCCAGATTTTCGTTTATCTGGATCATGTCCGCTCCCAGTTAATCCGGATAAACAAGGTTCTACTGTATTATTTTCATGTTTATTGTTTTCTGTTTTGTTTTGCCGAAAATGTTTTTTGAAAAAATGCCGGGTTGTGCAGTTTTTGGCTGCAAAAACTACGATCCAAAAACTAAAGGTACTTTAGTAAAATATTACAAATTCCCTTCGAACGAAGACTTAAAATCACAGTGGATACGAGCGTGTAATTGGCAAGAAAAGATCAATTTAAACTATGAACGAATCTGCAGTCAACATTTCAGTGAAGACAGTTTCAGGACACTGCTTAAACATTGACTTCTAAATTATAAAGGCGGATTTACACGGGTCAAGTTGGACGGGCGAGTAAAATGGTCAAGTCAAACTGGGCGAGTTAGAGGTCGAGTTGTAGCATGTGATGCTCTCTGGCAGGAAAATTGCGAATGATTTAGGTTAGGATAGGAGAAGAACGTTGTCTTGTATTTTTTATGTTTATGATTTTGCTATATTTCTTATTTTTATGTGTTTATGTTTTTCAAACTCAATGAATAAACATTAATTCGATAGTTTAGTAACGTCATTTTGTTATAATACACATTTCTTGTACAATTACTCATAATTAATTTCGAAAATGTTACAATTTTTATTTGTATCTCACAATTGTTATGTTTACGTCTTAGGAGGATGTAAATATGTCAAATATTACATTGAAATGAACAGCTGTGAATAATTTTAAAGTTTAAATAGAGTATAAAAAGTCAATGGTAGAAGTTAGAACAGCTGTTTCTGACCAATAATCTTAAAATTTCATTGACTACAGATTATATCCACCGCCGTCAAAAGGTCGTATGCCATTAGTGCATCTTGTTTCACGCGAAACTCAAAAAATTCTGAAACATTTCTGCAACCTAACGTGACAATGTATTTAGAGGGGGCTATGATTTTGCCTTTCCTTCCGAAACATTTCGCAACATTTTTTATTTAGATATACTTAAGGTGGGTTGATATGGTCCGATTAATTTCGGACCGAGCTTGATTTTTTACTTGGTCCGAGTCACAAATCTAGCTCTGCCTTTTCCAGTCTTGAAGACTCGGACAGCATTTGTTAGTGCACTCGGATTGATTTTTTAAATGTATCCAATGTAAATCCTTTCAAATGAAAATTCGTATCCGAGAGAATATTTCCATTCAACTAACTCGGACCGAGTTGTTTTCATTCAAACTACTCGGATGCATCATTGTTGTCGCGATCCGAGTAGCGTCCAAGTGATGCGAGCGCTTCGTCCGAGTTCACTCGGTCCGAGAATAATCGGACCATGTCAACCCGCCTTTAACATGGTTTTGTGAATGTTTCCCGAAAGGTCTAATGGCATACGACCTTTACAATTGCGAGATCCGAAATAGATTGAGCAGCTGGTCTACTTTTAATAAATTTGCAAATAAACTGTCTATTGTCAGGGAACAGGTGGTTTTAAAACTAAACGAAACTGGCTGACAGTCAATTATGCGTGTACAGCCAACAATCGTCAATTTGTGTTGTTTTACATAAAAAAGTAAACTGAGAGGCTTTTGTCCTTTAATGAAACTGTTTTTTTGAAAAATAACATTACAAAATGAAGTTGACTGAAGAAGAAACATTGCTTTTTGTTCAACTATATTACGAAAATGAATGTCTTTGGAATTTAAGAATTCCAAGTTATAAAAATAAACAATGCCGACAAAAAGCCTTGGAATCCATTGTGAGAGGATTGAAGAAAGAGGGGTTTGGAATGGCAGAATTGAAACAGAAAATTAAAAATATTAGATCCACCTACAACCAAGATGTTTTCAAAATAAAAAGGTCCAAAAAATCTGGAGCAGGGTTAGACGACGTGTACACCCCATCATTGAAATGGTTTACAATAATGCAGTCGATCATGGAGACGTGTAAACGAAGAGACGATAAAAAATACTGTAAGTATATTTTAGGGCAATAATTATAAATATCTTTTATTTTTTCCCCTATTTCTACTATTAAAAAATGTCTTAATTATATATACAAATATAAGTTAGTCTTTTAAAATTAAAAAACCGAAAAAACCTTTTCATTCTACTTTTAATATACATAAAAGAGGTGTATTATTTAGATTATGGATATTTTGTTTGATATGAATATTAATTAAAAAAATGTGATATTGGTTTCCCAATAAAAGACCAGTTAAATGTAAATAACATTCATTTTACTTATTCTTATTCAGTGTAACATCATTACTTTCGTTTTAATACAGCTACTTTGGATAAACCATTACTTTTAAATCTGCTATTTACACTAAAACATTTAACTTTTCGCTAGACATTACGAAACATATTTACAATGAAACTGAACTTAAAAAACTAAACAAACTTATACTGCCATGGCACGGCTCCCTCGTTGTTTAAATAGTCTTTAATTCTGTTTCTGATTCGTTTAGCCAACAGTGTAGTTTGCCTCCCTCCTAATCTTTCCAAATTTCTCAATTGTCTGATTTCGGCTCTCCAGCGACAAGGGATGATTTTGCCACTCATCTCATCCTCTTCGTCAATGGACCCCCTGTAAATAATAGTCTGGAGAGGTTTTTACCAGCCAATTGTGCAGCGAACACGCTGCACCTACAAGCTTTTTCGCGGTTGACACTTTACACAGAAGCTTCCCATTGAATGCTCTAAACCTACTGACCAAAATGCCAAAAGCATTATCTACAGTTCTCCTAGCTCGGCTGAGTCTGTAGTTAAATATGCGTTCAGATGCAGTTAGTGGTCTATTAGGTTCATTGTAAGGCTTCATCAGATAGGGCTTTAAAGGGAAAGCGTCGTCTGCAACGAAAAAGTAACCATCTGGAAGCATCCCCTCCTCCAAGGATATCCAGAGTGAGCTTTTCTGAAAGATCCCACCGTCACTTTCGGATCCTTTATGACCTACATCAAAATAAGAAAAACAATAGTCGTGGTCGGCTATTGCCATTAAAATGATGCTGTGTGTTCCCTTATAGTTGAAGTATTCACTTCCACTATTTGGTGGAGCTTCAAGCAACACATGCTTTGCATCCAGGGAACCACAACAGTTGGGAAAGTTCCATAAATCATTAAAACCACTGGCATGCCTTTTCCAGTCTTGATGAGTTTGGGGAATCTGAAAAAAATTAGTTAAGTTAATTGTAGTTTAAAGCTAAATACTTTTTTACAGGAAGATGAAGACATTGAGGCGGAAGAGGCAATGCCTAAGGAGGATAACTTAGCAGACGCATTCATAGAAGATGATTCAATGGGGGTGGATCCTTTTATTTTTCATCAGAAAAATCACCACCCAGCCCAATTACATCAAGCATCCTGCTCAAAGCCACAGATACAATCAAGACCGTCTAAATACAGAAGACCCCACAGGACGATCCCACAGAGAAATTCAACAATGAACTCATCCAATGGCTGAACAAGGAAGCCCCTAACCAGAAAATCACCCCTGAATCTTTGAACCTACTTGTAAATCTGAATCCCTCTACCCCTCAGTTCTACATCCTCCCCAAAATCCACAAAAACATCAATCCACCACCTGGCCGTCCTATAGTTGCTAGTTGCAATTCAGTCACGGAACGTATCTCTGCCTACATTGACTTGCACCTGCAGCCCCATGTCACCAGCCTTCCCTCTCATATTAAAGACACTAACCACTTTCTGGAACGCCTAGCTACAATAACCACTCCTCTCCCACCAGATGCCAAACTAGTAACAATAGATGTCACCGCTTTGTACACAAACATTCCCCATGCCCATGGCTTAGCCGCAGTGGAACACTTCCTAAATCAAAGAACTACAAACACATATCCGAGCACAGCTTTCCTGGTTAACCTCTGTAAGTTTATTCTTGAAAAAAACAATTTTCAGTTTGAAGGGAAAAATTATTTACAAATTAAAGGTACAGCTTTGGGGACCAGAATGGCCCCATCATATGCTGATTTGTTTATGGGCCGCCTGGAACAAGCATTTCTGAAAAAACAAAGAGTACAACCTAGTTGCTGGTTCAGATTTATAGATGATATCTTCATGATATGGACAGAAAGCGAAGAAGCCCTGGATGAATTCCTAATTCCAGCACACTGAAATTCACCCACACGATATCCTCAACAGAAATCACATTCCTCGATGTAAATCTGAAACTGAACAACGGCAGCATCCAAACAGGCATCCACATAAAACCCACGAACCATCTGCAATATCTACATTTCAATAGCTCCCACCCTACAAATACCAAAAGATCCATACCCTTCAGCCAAGCCATCAGGGCTAAACGTATCTGCTCCACTGATGAAGAGCTGCAAAAGTTCAATGAAACAATGAAAAACGCTCTCTCCAAGCGAGGCTACCCCACAAAATTGGTTGAAAACCAAATCCGCTTGGCCCAATCTGATTCTCGGCCTACTAAAATAACCGACTCTCACCGAGCTCCATCACTGATAACCACATATCACCATGGCCTCCAGTCACTCAACTCAATCCTTAAGGATGGATTTAAAATTCTCAAAGCCTCCCCCCATACAAAAGACTTTCTTCAAAAAACACCAACCACAGTTTTCAGACAAACCTCCAACCTGAAAAAAATCCTAGTACACCCTAAATTAACAGATGATACCACCGGAACCAAACCCAAAATAACCGAAGGATCCTACCCCTGTGACCAGCCTAGATGCAAGACATGTGAAATAAACAAGCCTAGCACAACATTCACAAGCTCAGTCACCCAAGAAACCTACAAAATCAAAGGACAGAACTCATGCTCAACAAAAAATTTAATTTATCAACTCCAGTGTACCCACTGCCCAGCCCAATATATTGGCCTAACTACTACAAACCTCAGAACCAAAATGAACAATCACAGAAATGATATAAAAGTCAACCATCCTGAAAAACCAATACCCATCCATGCTGCCAGTCATCAAATACCTGATCTCAATAGTTGCTTCAACTCAAAAGTTATCAGATCCTTCCCACCCACCTGCAATTCATCACAACTCAGAAGATGGGAGCTTTCATATCAGTGGTTCACCAAATCAAGAGAACCCCCAAACCTGAACCTAAGATAAACCATTCCCTACCTTACCTTTACCTTCAAGCAGGCTTAGACATTGTATATATATATATATGTAAATATTATAATTAGTGAAGTGATTATACACAAGGACTATATGTTTTAATTTTTCCTGTGGTTTTTAAAGACATGTGTGTTGGCACACCTGAACCAGTGACCAGTAATATTTAAAGTCTCAACTTTCTCTCCTTTCTCCTTCAAGTTGACAAAGAAGTCAGTGGCTTCGAAATATTCTACTTTTTTGTGTGTTTATTATGTGTTCTATCTGGGATGCCTACATTTTCAAAGGTAAGCCTGCTTATCCTGTCCATAATTTCCCACCTAATTAGGCAAAAAGCCCTTTCCAAATAAGACTAAATACAGAAGAAGATACCAAGATTTATCAGATGCTGTTAAAGACCTGAAACACATGAGCCAGCAACTGAATGTTTCTGAACCAGACCTCTCCGAACACGAGGTGTTCGGGAAACATGTAGCCAACTGTCTTCAGAATTTGGGTGGGCTCGAGGCTACATTAGCCCAACAAGAGATACAAAACATACTTACCAAATACACAATTAAAATGATCCAGAGACAGGCCGACGAAGAGGCTAATCAAATAGCCGATCAATACATAGTGATTGACAGTGCAACAGGATCGACTGATTAGTTATAGTTATGAGATTAAGTTTAATCTCTATATTATTTCAATTTTAACATAATCGAAATTTTGTTATGAATAAATGTTTGTTTTCATTTTCCTAAACTTGATTTTACGAAATTAGCTGAACAACTTATACTGGGCTTCTATTAGTCACACTAATTATTTCAAGGCCAAAATCACCTAAGTGCTAAAATGAAACAGGAAATATAATTAAGCATTTCTAGGAGTGTGCGAGTAGTGATTTTTTAAGTCGAGTCGAGTTTTAAAATATTCACTCGAATTTCAAACTTTTTTCAAGTAGACTTTTTTAAGGAACAAAAATAATAGTTTTCCTACTTCTGCATAACCATAATTTAAAAACATATAACTATTCCAATTTTATTTTATTTTTTATGTTATTCAATTAGAGGTGTTAGTTCTTGAGATAAAAGCAAGTAAATTAAATCAACTAAATTATGTAACTTTTTAAATTACGATCTCTTGAACTCGATTTGGCTTACCTGTGTTATCCTCTGATAAAATGACTAAAACACAGGCAATCTTATATATATTCCTTCAAAAAGCCTAAATCAAAGTTTGTTAAAATTAGGAGCATACCTGTTTTTCTTAGATTGACAAAGAGAAGGTAGCTATAGAAGAAACTTCTTTTAAACTCTAGAAAGGAGTAAAGTGATATAATGAAATGATAGATTTATAAGCTCAATAACTTTAAAAACTCTTGAATTAAATAAAATAAAGAATTTTATACCAACGGCGATTAAAGATGAGTCTGAAAAAGACCGTAAATCTGCATCACTCGTAATGATTTCGAGGAAAAATTTTAAATTAAATTTTTTTTACGAATTGGTTACCTATAATGGGGGACACCCGCCACTACGCCACTGAAAATATGTTAATGCTCGGTGTATTAACTTGACAAACTTCTATTAAATTCGGTAGATAAAATATGAACATTTCTTGATATTATTTATGAGATTACAATGATTTATACTTGTGATTGTTTCTAGCTTAAAAACTATCTAACTTCTAGATCTAAAACTATTTCTCGTTGATAGGAAAAAAAGAGTTACTTCCAATTTAACTCGAGGAGAAATTGCATCCCTCATCAGAGTATCTTGTCGGGAAATTTTGTGGGATATCATTCCTAATAGATTATCAAACATTTTTGGTGTCATTCTTAGTAGAGAGCGATATTCTCTGGCATCGTCCATGGCAAGTTCTCGCAACAAAACATTCGATGCTCCAAGTGTATTCCTTTTCATTAGCCAATTTTTTACCCAAATTCTTGGTGGCTTGTTGATTTAATTTTCCAAAGCTTCTCCAACCTCTTCCAGCATCAAGTTATACGCTCTTTTAAAACAATTCCGAACTTCACCTTTCAATTTTTGCTTCTTTACTTTAGCCATTTCGAACCACAGACCAAGAAAAAGAAAAACTTTTTCTGTGGTCTGTGTTTCAAACCGCTTGGTATAAATAAACACGTCTTCAACAATGAGTTTTTGGTTACCGTATGTTTTTGTTTTTTGTGTACTTTTAAAGAATGGGCGACTAAACGAAACCTACTCGACCGCTAACTCGCCCAGTTTGACTCGACCGTTTTTACTCGCCCGTCCAACTCGACCCGTGTAAATCCACCTTAACTCTCTTAATTTTAGAAATCTCAAAGAAGATGCCGTGCCGGCCGCCTTTGAACTTGCCAACAGAGATGAATAAGGAGATCGGCGATGGGAGTGACCGAGAAACAGCCATGAAGTAGACAGGCCGACGAGTCCGCCAAATCATGTAGACGAAACTGTTGAAACCACTGCTTATTTTAAAATGAATTATGGGGGAACAACCTGATATGACACCCTTTTGATTCTACAAGGAGGAAACTGTTCTTCTTCTTCCTTCCTAGTATACAATGAATTCCCTACAATCTGAAGATGGATACAGTGGCTTTGAAAATTCATTTAGATTTTGTGTGTTATGTTTTTTTTGTGTGCTCTTCAGTTGCTTTAACCACCAGGTAAGTCTGCTGATTCCCCTGTCCTACTCTGATTTATGGGTACTTTTAGAGTATGGGTCAAACATCTCATATACAATATTTACTCGTGTAAGACCGTTTTGGGTTCAGCCTCCCAACGCATGAGACCATGAAACGTATTATACATGAAAAAATGCATTTGCTGGTGAATGCTCTGAAACATGCAAATGTTATAAAGTACGCCAATGTCCAGTCTTGTGATCTTGTGAACTGTCCAATTAAAGAAGTGGAATTTTGTTGTGACAAAGGAGATACACTGAAATTCCATCAATGGAAAACGGCGCATGAGATTAGAGTCATCAAAGGAGTTTCTAGGAAAACACAAAAAGCGTGAAATGTCTTGAGCCAATATCAAGAGTTAAGTCTTTAGAAGTTTTTCATCTGGGACATCAAGCCAGGACATTTAAAGGGCTGAAGAAAAATCTCAAGGATGGTGAACTGATTTTTCACATAGGAAAAATAAGACGGGTAAACAGTAAATTTAACATTAGAACCAGTTTCTCAACCAACTCAACATTAAGGAGTAAAGTATCTAAGATGAAGCCAGAAAACATAGAACAACAAACAAAAAATGTAGTATACCAGATCCCTTGCGAATGTCACAAAAACTACTGCGGGCAAACATCAAGACCTGTAAGAATCAGAATAAAAGAGCATAAGAGCAGCATAAACAAACAGCTCCAAAACTACTCCAAACTCAGTGAACATATACATGAAGAGGGTCATAGAGTAAAATGGTCAGAAGCAAAAATAGTATTCCAAGAAAACAATTTGTAAATACACATACTACCTCGTCACATTACATATACTGATGAAGTTATTAAATAAATAAATAATTATTCCTGTGTTTTATTTGATCTTCTGTAGTTTTGAAATGTAGTCTTATAGGCCTTGGCGTTCTCTGGTTGACCGTAAGTACTTAAGTTACTCTAAGCTTACTGATTAATCTTAACTTTAAAACTCAGAGAATTAAACACTGTTACAATAGAAATATACTGATATTTATTATTACATACAAATAGTATTAGGAAAAAGTATAAAAGGGACTAACAAAATGTTACAATGGTTGGGGATATTTTACATTATGTAGGCCTACTAATTAATATGTTTAATCCAATTGAATGTCCTCGACTTACTCAGGGTTCACATAAAATTTATATTATATTATCTCAGTGGGGTTCGTGCCGACTGTTAACTTATTTTGTGAATCCAAAACTGTTTTGAAAGAAAATTAATGACCAATGGTTAACTTAAATTTAGGTTTATCAGTTCAACAATCCAATTAACTGTTCCATAAATAAAATGGCCGAATTGTTTTTAAGTTCTTGATGAAAGTTTCAATTGAATTTAAATTTGGTAAAGAGAAAGAGTCTTGATTGTATTAGGTTGATGGATTCTTGTTTTTAATTTATGTTATGTCCTTGATAAATTGGATGCTTCTTACCAAATCAGCTTAAAAATTGTCTTCACCCAGTACTTATCAATTTAAATTTCTTGAGGTTAAAAAAAGGACAAGTTAAATTGTACTTGGGCTAAGTTTATTCCCTACTTCACCGTGGTTAGCGATTCAAGTCTAACCAGGACATGGGATTTTCTTTTTAATAAAATTAGGTTCTTGGACCTTGAATTAAATTTTAGTATGTTAACACTATCAAGGTCTGGTAGAGAAGAAGGTAGAAATCAATGGCACATGCATGCTGCATTGTTGGTTGCACAGGGTTCACAAATCTTGAAGAAATCATATGTTGAAGCACAGACACTGGAATTTTGGATTATTTATGGAACCTAATTTAGAATTTATATCTTATATTAAATTTATTTAGTGATTGCAACTTTCTTACAATATTTATATCTAATTATTATATTATTCAAACATCGGGGGCTATTAAATTGGGATCTACTGCATATTTTACCAGAAATTTAATTTGAAATAAGTAAATAATGTGGTTTATTAAAATTTGTTAATTTATGTTAAACATATATGTACTGGCCTATTTCTATTGATGACTTTCTGAGGGGTGTTGATGATAACACTTTTTAAATACAGAACTGAACAAACATATTAAATCATATGAGAAATTAATTACTCTTTTATTACTAAAGAAATATTGAATTATGATTTAAAAAACATATTATTTATTTATCAGGTAGCCAACTAAATAAGAACAAGTTACATAGGATGAATTACTATAACTAAATGCATGGTATGAATGAAACATTACAAATTATAAGAGCAGAATACTTAAAGAAGCTGCATGCATGGTGACGGATAGAAATTGTATATCCCAACCAAGCGCCACCATTCCACCTATGTTTATTCCTCTTATTAGTAAAGAAGTTGCAGATAGTTTCAAAAAGTCAAAAATAATCAATATCTATAGCTCTGGACAGCCTTACTGGCGGGTGGCGAAAATTGTAATCTCCCAAAATGTCTGCTAAATAAACATATGTTTTGGTAGAACTGTCAAAACTTTGTTTACGTTTCATCTCATTTACACTACAAAAGAATGCCCTGCAATATTTCACCGAGAGATTTCTTACGCAATCAAAATTTCTGGAAAATATTTGCGCAATGCATCAGCTGGTCTTTTAGTTTGACAACCTTTCATCTTATATGATTTGTTTACATTTAGGAATGTGTTTCCACACTTTTGTCATCGGACTTCATGAATTGTGTTGAGCTTGCAAGCATTTAACATTAGTTGCACTTGCGGTTGCAGCAAAATATTTTCTTGTGCAAAGTACCTCTACATAAACAAATGACCATGTGATTTATTACAAAAACATTGCAGATAATAAACACTAATTACGACAACAGCGCACTCACTCACCCGCCAGTAAGGCTGTCCAGAGCTATAAGTTAAAATTACAACTTTACAAAATTTCAGTAATTTAAGCACATTTACATATATAACTATTATTTAATATTAAATTAGTGGTAAGAATTTTAAATTTATTTTGTGAAATAAGTGATTTTTGACTAAATTATTGTCAAACGTTTGTTTATTTACTATGGCTGAAGATGGCTTCACATAAAAACAAGCCGAAATGTACCAATTTAAAACAATTTCTTGTTTTGATTAGTAATTAAAGTGATGAGTAGCCAAAACTTGAATAACATTGAAACAACCATCACAAAAAACACATACCGTCAAGGACATTGACTTTTCACAAAGTATATTGCGAAGTATGCAACCAAAATCCACACCACACATTTCTGAGCCTCCAAACGTCAGATCATTACATACAGGGCTGATGTACTATTGCAGTGGTGAGAAAACAAAGTCAGAGACATTTTGCACCCTGTCTGACAATTTAGACCATCACATGCATGGTGTTTGGGCTCATATCAAGAAGAAACTAGTGAAACACTACATGTGTTTTCTGACAGTCCGTCTTCCCAATATAGAAATTGGACAAAAATTTACTAAATAAAAAAATCCAACTGAAAATGTTCAAAAAAGTCAAATTTGTGTCCTGGAATTCAGTCAGCTGGTGTTCATCTCCATGTGGGTAATGGAAAGGGGGCTATGGATGGCATTGGTGGCAACATAAAAGACGCGCAGACCTAGAAGACAGACATGGCAAAGATATCACAGATTGTAGTATGACATTATCACCTTCTCTTCGGGATACCATGCCCTAATAGGTGGCCACCACAAAACAAAGTTCGTGAACCAAACACAGCAGTCTGGTGCATATTCCTGCTGTGTTTTACCCATTTGTGTGCAATTTTTTGTGACTTTGAGGTTTTTTGTTTGAGCATCATGTGTCATATTGTTTTACTTGTTAAAACATGGTTTCAATGCCTGGAAATGCAAATGTGTGAGGAGAAAGTGATGATGGGAACGAATATTTGGACACTATAACCAGCATGTAACTAAAAAGAAAATTGTTGTAAAAATCTAAGTGAATTTTTCATGTTTCGGTTATACCCGGAGTTTTTTAAACAAAACCCAACGCTTTTATTTGGGCTTTTTTTTGGAATTTTATTAAAAATCTAAGTGAATTTTTCATGTTTTGGTTATACAAGGTGGTTTTTAAACAAACCCCAAAGCTTTATTTTATCAATGAAGGATTATTCCCCACAACAGATCCCCGGATTTGACCCCACTATATAATTTTCTTTGAGGATACAAAAAAAGTAAGGCAAACACCCTGTATTTGGATTTTTGAATGTGTTGTAATCTGTTAGACGTCTGAAAATCCTCTTTTTTTGGTGTTTCCTATGGTTTTATGGAGGAGATGATGCCATAACCGGACCTTTGAGTGACAATAAATAATAAGCATTAAGTGAAAATCAACATGAAACTTTTTACGTCCTAACCTATGACTTCTTCCTAAGTTTTTATCAGGATATCCGACCTTCCAGTAACATAAGATAGAGAAACCACCACTGAAATTGTTTAGCTATGTAGCAGAACTTAATGATTTTGATAGCAGTGAATGTACTAACAAATCCAATAAACTTTATATGGCAAGTTTTTTTAGAACCATTTTTAAAGGATAGTTCATCTTAGATTTCTAATACAGAATTATTTTTTACTTTTCCCAAGCCTTTACTTTTAAAACACTTTTACCTTTCTGTTTTCTTAATTTTGTTAATAAAAGGAAATAGTTCTAAAAAAATGTTTAGAGCTCTATCAATATTGTAAGAGGGCTGTCTGGAAAGTAACCTCCGTTAGCGTCTTGCGCGGGAACTGGAGGGGGTACAGCCGTCATTCTTGCACCTACGCATATAGCAGGTCAGTCGGCGTTCAGCCGTGGGAACGTGAAGGTCGTCCATATGCTAGTTTGTTTGCAGTCGCTTGTCAAATTGAGTGCTGCGATTGATAATCCCGCCAAGTGTGAGGTGCGTGCTGTGATTAGATTTTTTGTAGCCAAACAGCATTCAGCAGCAACAATTCATCGAACTTTGTGCTGTGTATGGGCCAAAAATAATGAATGAAAGAGTTATTCGGGAATGGGTTCACTCGCTTAAAAATGGCTGAACGAATGTGCATGACGAAGAAAGAAGTGGCAGGTCATTTCTGGTCAGTAATGAACTGGTTGAGAAAAACAATGCAAAGATTTGTGAAAACCGTCACTTCACCATCTCAGATCTTTCGGAAGAATTTCCATAAGCTTCCAGGACTGTTTTGTTCGAAGAAGTGATTGAGAGGATAGGCTACCGAAAGTTTTTTGCTCGGTGGGGTCCCGAAAATTCTTTCAGAAAACCACAAGATTCATCGCATGACCTCGGCTCTGGACTGTCTGAAGCGATACGACACAGAAGAAGAATCTTTTTTGGACCGAATCGTGTCTGGAGATGATACCTGGGTCAAGTACGTGAATCCTGAGACTAAAGAACAGTCTATGGTATTGGCTCATACAGCATCGCCACACAAACCAACAAAAGCCCGGCAAATTTTTCCAAAAGGAAGCTGAAAGCAACTGTGTTTTGGGCCTCTAAAAGGGTGCTGCTGATTGAATTCATGGAACATGGTGCAACAATCAAAGCGGATGCATACATTGAAATGCTGAAAAACCTAAGACGAGCAATTCAAAACAAACACTGTGGTCTTCAGTCACCTGGCGTTGTTTTCCTGCATGAAACGTGCCCAGAAAACATCGCCTTCTGGACCATTCAAATGGGGTGCTTTTGCGCATCCTCCATACAGCCCAGACTTGGCTCCAAGCTACTATCACCAGAACACTACTACTAGCACCATGCATACGAAGAAATGGCTTGGCTCCCAGCCATTTGACGATGATGAGGAGCTGAAAGATGCGCGATGGCTCAAGGCACTGGTGGGATATTATTTTGCAGAGGGAATTTCAAAGTTAGTTTCTAGAAATGATGTGTTTAAATGTCCATGGAAACTATGTTGAAAAGGAGAGGAAAGACTTGGTTTTAAGTTGTACATATAATAAAAACTTTGTTTCTATTTCTGTGTTTTATTTATAGAAAAACAGAGGTTACTTCCCAAACAGCCCTTGTTTGATTGTTCTCTGTAATGTACCGAAAAAATACACTATGGTCTAGAATACTTTTATATCATAGAACAACTTAACTGCTATAATGTGACCTATGTACATACAGTAAAAAAGGCCTGCTACTTCAGAGATTTGTGACTGCCAGATACAGGGATAATAGTTGATTCGTACCCTCAAGTTGGTCGGAGAGCTCCTTGTTCTTGGCAAGCAGTCGGCAGTCGAGCAGCTGCGGCGGGCAGCAGGGACACTGACCGCGGGACATGAGCGGGCGGCCGTCCGTCAGCAGACTGTTCAGCCTCTCTATCTCTGCGTCTCTCGCGTTCACCTGCCACACACACTACAACTAGTCTCCGACACTAGCGAGGACACTGACCGCGAACAAGGGCGTAGCCAGGAAGGGTGCTGAAGGTGCTCCAGCACCTCCCGAAATTCTCACAAAATTTCCCGGACCTCTAATGAATCAATTGGTCCATAATGAAGCAAAATAAGAGATTTTTAAATGTTAAAATTGCCTTAAAACCCACAATTATGCTCTAAAATTTTCCTGGGGGAGGGCACCCGGACCCCCCCCCCCCCGTGTTGAAGGGGCTATCCCCCCCAAACCTCCCCTGATAACCTGTAAGACAGCACCCCCCAAAAGAAAATCCTGGCTATGCCCTTGACCGCAAATGATGTAGGCTTAGGGCTTGGGCTAGACTACATTCATTATTTGAGTGATGTCAATAATACTAGTATAGTTTCTCATTCTGATGTTAATTTTGGAATTTTGAACTACAACTGAGTCTCTGTAGGCCTAAAATTACTCAACCAATATCGGTCCAAGTGCTGAACCCAGATTGTAATGCTCCTAGATACAACTACCCTATGCATAAGTAACCTAAATGAAGTTCAGAACATTACCAATTTAGAACCAGAAAAGCCAGTAAATATTGGTCGTAAACGGCAGAAAGTGACACTTCCTACAAGGCCGTTAGCTAAGCGTAGTAGGCCTAAGGGAACGCCTAAAAGCGTTGTAGGGCCTAAAAGTGTTATTGGGCCTAAAAGTGGGACACCCAACAATAAGGCTCAAAAAACAAAAACAAAGAAACCAAATGAGGACCATTACTACCGTTTGTATAACACATCTGACCCTGATTTTCCTAATTTTTTATATACTCTAATATCTGGTTATAAGAAACCAACAGAAATAAATGTTGAAACCCCAATGCAGTTTTTCCAGCATTTTTTCACAGATGAACTGTTAACTACAATTGTAACTGAAACCAACAATCATGCAAAGACTTGTATAAATAATAAAAGACCTCTTCATCGTAGATCAGTTTGGCATTCTTGGAAAGATGCAACTTTAGACAGGGCCGTCCGAAGGGGGGGGGGGGGCAACCGGGGCAAGCTGCCCAGGCGGTGCGGCTGAGGGGGCGCCCGCGCCGTGCCACGGCAAATTTTTTTTGCAATCTTGTAGGTTTGCATGAATTGTGAAGGTATGGTATTAAAAAAAATAAGAATACGAATCTGTAAAATGAAGCTAACAATGATTTATAACGCTAATAGGTATCATTCATGTAAATGTAATATAGTATCAAGTATGAAATAACAATAATGTAGAGTTGGTACTATGCAAGTTGCGCGTACATCCATCGTCTGTCGCTGTCAAACTTGTCGTGACTTGAATGCCAAGGTTCGGGATTAAGGCGGTAGTGGGTGATGTTTTTTCAGGGTTCCCAGATGTACGATAATTATTGTATTTGTGCGATAAATTCTCTGGACTGTACGATGTACGATAGTACGCGAAAATATACGATAATTTTGAATGGGTGCAACTGCTTGAAAAGGAAATAAGATTAACCCTTTGGGGACCAACGTCCGATATGTCGGATGTCGCGGTACTGCCGAAAAATACCGACGTCCGATATTTCGGACGTCAAAACAATTGAATAATGAAGTGCGTTAAAACTACTGTAGGATCATAATTTTGTTACCAAAATGTTACTAAAAGACCATATTTGTATAATATATAGTCTATTTCACCTCAAAAATATGTAATAGCAATATTTTTAACTTTATATTTCTATGCACGCGATGCGACAGCTGACAGTTGTCAGCTGGTCGCCTTATGTGAAATGGCGTCCTAAGTTGTTTGTTGTCGGCTGTGTAGTGTTTGTTATGGCTTCTTCAGTGATTGTGGTTATGTTTTGGAATTATAATAAAGTTTAGTAGCAATAATAAAATGAGTAGAAAGAGACGTTCCGAGGATGATTACTTGTGGTCAAGTGAAATCGACCGAGTTATTGACGACGACGACGACGGTGAAACTTCTAGTGACAATGAAGACGTACAGCTTAGCACTGATTCAGATGCAAACGTAGATAATAATGATGAACATTATTTCAGTAGTGATAGTGATGTTGACGACACAGATGAAGATCCCGATTTGTACCATGGCAAGTACCTTCTAGATTTGGAATCATAAATTATGACAATGAGTCAGATAGTACTGACAATGAAACCTATACGCCTAGGTCTGGTTTATCAACCAGGGGTGCAGGCCTAAACTGTTTTAGGTTACAACAGCGTGATCACAGCCCTAATTGGTTTGATAGTGAAGAAGTTGATGACCCTATGCCCCTAGAAAATGAGGTTGATGATCCTGTCGAATTGCCTTTGGATCCAAGAGGCGGGACTAGGGGTCGTAGGTTGTCTAGGGGTCGTGGCTGGCCTCCAAGGAGGTGTAGGCAGGGGAAGAGGTAGACCAAGGGGAGGTAATGTTGTTGACAATGATGCTCCGGACGTATGCCTAAATACAGAAGCTGACGAAGAAAGCCCATGGGATGAAGTGGAAGATGGGCTTGATCAAAATTATTTGCCTCTAAATTCGAATCAAACCTTTAGTTTTAATGAAATGCCCGGTCCAAAGCACTGTCCTGCACCAAATTCACCACCAATCAGTTATTTTAATCTTTTTTTACAACAGCATTATTGAACACTTTGGTCACAGAAACAAATCGATTTGCAAACAAGTATATTGATAAAAACATTCTAAACATGTCCCTTACAAATAAATTTAGAAAATGGAAAAATATAACTGTAGATGAAATGAAGGCTTTTCTTATCGTAATAATAAACATGGGACTCAATAAGAAACCTAATATAAAGGCATATTGGAGCAAAACGGGATCCCAAGCCTCTCCTTGGTTTAGCCGAATGTTTGCCAGAAGTCGCTTTGAAAGAATTTATTCATTTTTTCATCTTGTTGATAATGATAGATTACCCAAAGTAAATGAACCGAGTTACGACCCCTGTGCTAAATTTGAACCAATGATGACACATGCCAATAATGTTTTTACGCATCACTATACACCTAATGAATATTTGTCAGTTGATGAAAGTCTTGTGGGCACCAAAAACCATACTCAACCCATGCAGTACCTCCCAAATAAACACCATCACAGATGGGGAGTGAAGTTATGGATGTTATGTGACAGCGTAACTAATTATTGTTTAGGATTTACATGTTATAGGGGGAAAAACCCAGACAGGGAAGAAAGGAAGGATGTAAAAGAATTTGGGCTAGGCTATGTGGTCATAAAAAAGCTTCTGGAATTAGGAAACTATCTAAAAAAGGCTATCATGTAGTGTGTGACAATTTCTTCTCCAGTGTTCCGGTTGTAAAGTATTTGTTTAGTAATGAAACATATTTTACTGGCACAATAAGAAAATCTCAAAAATATGTAACATGTAGATATTGTGGGGCATGTAAATATGTTTATGTATATATTTTTATGGTGTGAGATCATTTAATGGCCGTTTTGTTTGTTTTTTTTATTACAGATTTTCCATTATTTTGTACTTTGTCAGCAACAATTATTTTTTTTTAGTCAATGGAAAATAGTTTTGTCAAATAAATTATTTACACGCCATAAATTATTATTAATTACCTTTGCCATCCGCAAAACTGGTCAGAAATTAAACGCAATTAAGCCAGACCATTTAAACGGTTATACAACTCAGTGAGGCAACAATGCAATTGTTGCGTCACTCACCCGACCGGCAGCGACGCGACAGACCGCAGTGCGCCGGCGCGGCCGCAGCGAAGCGGCTAGAACTGGTTTGCGGCGGATCGCACGGCTCTAGTGCGCAGGCCCGGCCCAGCCTCCCGCCGGCATCTATATAATCCCCCGACTCCCCGCTCTCGCTCTCGATTTGAAGCCGACCCAAGGTAGGGAGCGACGTTTATTGACGATTCCGACATTAAAAAAAAAGAAATAAAAGCTGAACATTAATATTAAAATTTATTAAATTACGACAAATATTTTTTTTCGTTTCTGACCAGATTTTAATTTCTCTGTCATAGAGGTTCATTTATTTTATTTTAATTTCAACATTTATTTTGTTGGCAATTTTTTTGTTAAAGGCCTTTGATTTTGCAAGCACAGCCGATCATTATAAATTATTGCCGCATTTTAAATATTGGTAAAGAATTTTTTTTTTCTGTTAAAGTGTTGATTATTTCTTGATTTCTTTTTAGTGGTGATTATTATTTTGGTTGTATAAATTAATTGCAGTACCTTCCGACATTTTTGCCTGCTAATTAAATATTAAACTTTGATTTACAGCAGACCATTGTTTTATTGATTATTTAAGTTTAAACCGAAGTTTATTTTATTTTTTTTGTTCTGATATAAAAAAGCAGGAATTGAATTAAGAAGGGGGCACTGCAATTCTAATATCACCACAATTATTTTAGCCACCACAAAGAGCATTGCGGCACCTTGTGACAGCTGAAAGATAATAATTTTATCAGATATTTTTTGCTTGAATTTCAGCTAGATGGTAAATAAAATTGCTTGCTAATATTTTATTTGCACTGTGTTTATTGTACCTTGCTTGAACCTATAATACTTTGCTACAGGATTGCAAGTGCTTGAATTTTAGTTTATTGATTGATATATTAGCTGCTTGCTTTGTATTTATTGGTATATTGTTTGCATTTATAATCCTGGTTTGTTTCGTTTTGCTTTTGCTTTTTTTTGAGTGAGTTGCTTTATTATTGGATTGCATGAGATTGCGCAATAACCCCGCTTAGCACTTTTGGTCCTGCAATTCATTGCAAGCAATTAACCTCCTGAAACTCACAGCTGTCCTTTGCCTCTGCTTATTAACTTAAAAATATTAATATTATATCAGAATATCGACTGATTAATAGCAGAGTGATTTACGACTGATATTCGTATTTGCACTGGTGACGAAATAAAATCTGTGAATTCTCGGCTGTGTCACTTTACATTCCTATTAACTCGGAGATTGATTTTCCTTTTTTTTCTCTCAGCGAACCTTGTCATTTTTCTTTAACCCATTGGCCTACTTCGACGAGTCGTTCTCGCACGGCCGGCCGGACGCTGCAGAATACTTCGACGGTATACTCTCGCCGCGCGACAGTGCTAGTAGTTTTGGATTTTTCCGATAGATACCAGCACGTATTGGGTCACGGAATATTTCTACGATAAACTGCATTAGTTATACTACAATTTTGTTCTATCGGTTGGCTATTCTGGCATCCAGAAAATAATTTATAACGTAAACAAACTGGCGCTAGTTTTGAGGTTGTGTTCGTCGCGATGTCGCGTAATTGTGGCTTGCGTTCGAGTGAAATCGACAGATTTATTGATAATTGCGACTTATCTTCAAATGAAGATGAGAGTGAAGATGAATTTGTGGACCGAGTGACACTTGAACAGTTTCAGGATGACTTAGAATCCGATCTCGAATGTGAAAGTCAAGACTCGACCGTGGTATCTTGGCCGACCGCATCAGAGCTGTTTGACGGTGACAGTATTGAACTTACTGAAGTTATTCCTCCTAATACAAATACTATAGATGAAACTATAGAGACAGTAAGTACAGGGGAAATTGATTTATCTGTTTATGATGAATTTGTTTTCGAAACAGAGCTGAATGGGCAGCTAACTTCAAACGAAAACGCTGCTACGCCTAGGCCTAGTTGTACTGATCTAGATGACTTGTGTATGCAAGTAGATTCCTCCACTCCAGTGGATAATTATAATGAATTTATTGAAGGAACTAATGTTGAGGATGTGCCCAATGACAGTACTATCACTGTTATAGCTATAGAACAATTACCCAGGCAAGAAATTCCTACCGGTACTGATAGTGTAAGTGAAGTAATAGAGCAAGTAGTGAGGGGAGACATAGGCCTTTCCCTTGAGAGTCCATTTGTTTGGAATAATGAACCAAACGAGCCAAAAAATATTATATTTTCTGGTCAGAATGTTGGCATTAACATTCCTAACATAAATGATCTTCATGATGAGCTAGATTTTTTCTATAAATTTGTTGGGCAAGATTTTTTGGAAATGGTTACCAGGGAAACGAACCTATACGCTCAACAATGCTTTCTTGACCTGGAAAGAAAAGTTTTGAAATCAGATGATAAGTGGTCTGATGTGACATTAGATGAAATGAAATCTTTCATATTGTTATCAATTATTATGAGTATTGTTGATAAGCCAACACTTCAAAGCTATTGGTCAAAGAAAAAAATTTTGGAAACAAAAATGTTTTCCGAAGTTATGCCTCTGAAGAGATTTACCTCAATTATGAGATTCCTTCATTTTGCAAATAATGAAGAACATGACCAAGATGACAAACTAAGTAAAATAAGGCCTGTAATTGATTATCTTGAAGATAAGTTTATGAGAAACTACACTCCTGACAGAGAAATTTCTGTGGATGAGAGCTTGATGAAGTTTCGAGGGAGGCTATCGTATATCCAGTTTATAAGAACAAAGCGAGCACGTTTTGGAATCAAAATTTTCAAACTTTGCGAATCTAAAACTGGGTATTGTTCATCCTTTGAAATCTATACTGGCAAAAAACCAATGCCTAAAGGTGTACTAGCTAGTGAGGAAGTAGTGATGAGACTGGCGAATAATTTTTTGGATAAAGGCTATGTTATCTATTTAGACAATTGGTACTCCTCCCCAATGTTGTTTTCTAAACTTCTGTCGCGGGAAACTTATGCTGTTGGTACAGTAAAAATGAACAGGAAGCATATGCCTAACATGAATGGAGTGGACCTGGAAAGAGGTGAAGCAGTGCAAAGAAGTTGTGAAGGGATTCTGTTTGTTCGGTGGGTCGACAAAAAGAATGTGAACACACTCAGTACCCAGCACAGTGAAATAGAATTCCAACCAACAGGGTGTCGCGTTAGGGGTTCTCAAAACCAACCTGCTCAAGAGATAACCAAACCGAGACTGATTGTCGAATATAACAACGGGATGCAGGGTGTAGATAGGCAGGATCAGGTCTTAGCTTATAACCCGCTAATGCGCCGCTACGCTAAGGGATATCATAAGATATTTTTTTATCTTCTTGACATGGCAATGTTCATTTATTGCCAGCAAAACACCCCAAAAAAGTACCACTTTTCTGATTTCAAAATAGCTGTGGCTGAACAAATGCTGGGGACAGTTACTGTGGTGCACAAACCTATTGGACGGCCGTCGACTTCAAACCCAATGAGGCTACAGAGACGACACTTCCCAGAAACAATCCCTCCAACTGAGAAAAAGGAATTCCCAACCAAAAGATGCAAAGTGTGTGTTGACAGAGGGTTGAGGAAAGAAGACAGGGTGCAGTGTAAACTGTGCAAGGTGCCTCTCCACATGGATGTGTGTTTTGAGGTGTACCACACAGTTCTCAACTACTAGATAGAAGATTCACTCAAGATGTGAAGTGTAAATATGTATATAAAATAGTACCTAAATAGTATAAATATGTGTATACAAGTGCAGTGTAGTGATTTTATGATTGAAAATGAAGAAAGGATCCAGTGGTAAGTTTATATCTCTTTTTGAAGGTGGTGGGTACTATAAGTTCTTATAAATTTTGTCCGCGCTATATTGATAATTTTAGCTGTATCTCAATAAATGTATTATATTTTGATATAATATGTTAAAACTATATTAGTGTAATTATAAATTGCATAATAAAAAAATATTTTTTTTATATATTTGTGTATATATATATATATATATATATATATATATATATATTATATATAGCATATATTTTTATAAAATACAAATCTATACTATATATAGCAATATCCCTGAAAATTTCAAGTCAATCCAATAATAAACACCAAAGTTATTGCAGTTTTTGTAAAAGTCTAAAAAAGTGCCAGAAAAAGTGGAATTCCTGGGGGTTACTATGCACTAGAAAATAGGTAGGCCAATGGGTTAAATAATAAATTAATTCAAAATTCGTCCTTAGAAATTCAACTGTTTATTGGTTTCTAGGACAAATTTAATTCGTGGTATTCGACAGCATACGAAGATAATAAACTAATATTTATTCCCTGCTAACATAATTTATTAGTAGGGTACCTATCCAACTTATCCATCCCCACTGTGGCTTGCCCGCAGCATAACAAAGTAACAGAATAATATTTATTCCCTGCTAACATAATTTATTAGTAGGGTACCTATCCAACTTATCCATCCCCACTGTGGTTCGCCCGCAGCCTAACACAATAATAAATTAATATTTATTCCCGCTAATGTATTTTATTGGGAGGGCACCTTTAGGTGGATAACTTCACTGGTCTTGAGAGTGTGTTTCTTTTACTGCTGTCCTTGCTGTCGCATACCCACATAACAAAATATCGGACTTGCTTTCGTTAGGAATTCACGCTCTAAATAAATAATTGCCATAAAAACAGTTGGTCACCGAGTTAAATATAAAGTCTGTTCCACCCTTGGATATTCCCGTCTATCCTCTTCCCCACTGTGGTTAGCCCGCAGCCTAGAATTATTTTTCTTTTCTTTTCGTTTTTGGGCGATGATGAAAGAGTGAAATAATAAAGAGACCGATTACTCCCTACCTGAGCCCTAATAAAAAATAGACCATTGAAGAATTAAGCCTCAGGCGTCCAGTTTAGATTGAATTGTACAGTTTGCTTCCCCTAATTTACGACATTTTACCGAACCTTGGAATTACCCGGCTTGACTGAGTAATCCGAATTAAAACTTGGGCGTATCTAGGGACATTTTCAACAACTGTCCTGAAAATACGTCTCAAATATTTACCTGCAAAAGTAAAAGAAAAGTTTACAGTTGGACAGAAAAATTATTTTCGAAAAGAGTACATGCGCACAAAGCAAAAAAAGTCAAAAAGGTCCGGTAATACTTATTTCTTCTAAGGCTCAAGCAAAAGATGAAGAGACAAAGTTGTTAGAGTTAAAGGAGTTGTGAGAACCCTAACTAAACCCATGATCATCCGTCAATATTGTGACTTCATGGGTGGCATCGATACCTCATATATGATGCTTTATTCATATTTGGATGAACGTCGTACCGGCAAGTACTGGAAAAAAGTGGTCTGGAATATAGTAGGCCGTATGGTTCTAAATAGTTATATTCTGTAAAAGCTAAATTGTACAAACAAGCCACTTTCAAGATACCACTATACTGTTGCGGTTATTGAGGAAGTGTCGAGGCAGTAGCTTGCAAATAGGCCTTTAACTGTTGGTGCCCAACCCGCAGTACCACTGAATAACCGTGGTGGAGGTGATGTTCCTTTACATGGTGAAGGGCTTATAAAACTACCTGGGAAACAAGAGAGGAATTGTTCTGTGTGCAGTAGAATAAGTACAGCAGAAGGTGGAAAGAGGAAAAAAAGCAGGACTGCTTGTGCCCGATGTGGCCGGGGAGTTCACGGACTGTGTTATCCTAGCCATACATGTTAGACTGAAGATCAGTGCTAGCTAATGTAAATAATATGTAATATACTTTTTCATTCTTTATAATTAAAAAATAAGAATTTGGAGACTACACTCCCATTTATGGTGTTTAGTGTTGACTGCTCCAAACACAAGCCTACTCCGAACACGGCTTTCCAGAAGGACATGTTTTTATTAGCCTACCTATATATATACTTTTGGTAAGTTTTTACATGCATGTTTTATTTATTTTGTTGAATTCAGTATATGTGTATTATTTTTAGAAATTTTTTTGTCTAAAATAAAAACATGTATAAAATTGTACGTTGCGTAAAATTTAGTCGATTTTTGAAAAAAATTCAAAAATAGTAAAAAATAAGAAATATATTTTTTGGGAGTATAATTTTTTTTACATGTAAGGAACTAGATAGAGAATAAAATAATAGTAATTTCAAATACCTTGTAATTTTTTGAAATGGGTAAAAATTATCTTATTTTCGGAAAAATAATTACTGTATATGCATATGTATATATATGTATATAAATAAATATATAAAAATATATCTATCTATATATATATATATATATATAAAGTATATATTGCTGTAAAGTGCAATTTATGACAGATAAACTGTTGAAATTTTTACCTGAATAACTCGAATAGTTTAGGAGTTATAACGTTTTAAAGAAAAAACTGTTAAAGTATGATTTTAGAGCCCGGTCCCCTAGCAAGTAACCTATAAAAATCGTTGGTCCCCAAAGGGTTAAGAATGAAAACAATTCTTATTTTTTTATATCAGCTACTTGGCATTATAATTTAACAGATTCATTGGTCTCGCCTTTTCTGTTGTCTGTTACTAGTTGTCATTAGGCCTATGCAGCAAGCGGGTGGATGGTCTTTACTTATGTGTTTAGTACGTTAAGAGGTGAAATATATTTTAAGGTAAATTGGGTTTGTAAGTAGAATTTCATTTAAGCTCAGACAACTAAAACTTCAACCTAATTTTGTGCTGTACCTCCCTGTACGTAAAAGGGGAAAAAGGCATTTATTTTTCTCTGAGGATTAAATAATGCTGTGTTAAACCATGGATGAATATAATTTATATATATATATATATATATATATATATATATATATATATAAGTAGACATGATGTCCAAATGTATAGAACAGTAATTTATTCACGTATTTGTAAAAATTATAAGACTATAATTTAGTTTTTTAACTTTGAATATGCTTATTCAATTTTAATGTTTGCATTCTAATTAAACATAATTTTATTTTTGCTGCTTTCTTCCAAGTATATTTCATTTCGTTTTTAAAATTCGTACTTATAGTTATAGAAACTGAAAATATGCTGACATATTTAATTTTACCAAAGAGATTGTTTACTTGTATATGATTTAACCGAATTTGTACCTTTGTACGATTGTTTTGCAAGAAATATGATAATATTAGCAGCTGGCGTACGACATTGTGATTTTAAAATCTGGGAACCCTGGTGATGTAGTCAGTTGTTATAGTGCTAGTTTCTGTTGTTACAGTGTCAGTTAGTTAACCCATTGGGGTAGACACACGAGTCTGACTCGATGTGCCTGATCGGGACCGAATGCCGACACACGAGTCTGACTCGTTGTTCAGATTGCACAATAGTTTGACGACGTAGTTCGTTAAATTTCCGATAGATCGCTCTGGTATGTTCTTCGCCTGTCTTATGGCTGTATTAGGATATTTAGTTTTGCGTGGTTGGTTATTCTGTGTCTTGGAAATATTTTATTTTTGTGACCCATCACCTGACTGTCTTCGAGTAATGTGTCTGCCGGCGTCTACTGTTGTGTTTACGTTTGTGGTTATGTTTTGCGTGTAAAATGGATTATAAAAGTTTACGTACTTCTGAATTAGATAGATTATTAGACAGTGATAATGATCTTAGTTCAGATGGTGTTAGTGATGACGGGTTCGATGATCAAATTATCCAGCACGGACATAATTATGAGACACCTGTTGATTATCTTGAGTTTGATGCAACTGTGAATGAAAAAAGGAAATCACCCATGTTATTTTATGACTATGACGACGACGATTTTCCCAATTCAGGTAATGAATTAGAATCTAACAGGCCAGAAAATGAAAATGAGCTAGGCCTAAACCTAGAAACTGTAAATGAAAACAAAGAAAATTGCTCTACCTCCCAAAGTGTAATTGATGAAGGCCAAACTGTGGAACCTGTCCCTAGTGCTAGTTTTTATGGCAATCGTATTGAACCTGTCCCAAGTGCCAAAAAGAGAAAATTTTCTGAAATTTCAAGCTCTAAGCCTAGATGTAGGCAAATTCCTGCAAGTAATTGCAAATCCAAACCAACTAGGCCTAAGCCTAGATGTAGGCAAATTCCTGCAAGTAATTGCAAATCCAAACCAACTAGGCCTAAGCCTAAGGTTAGTAGTAAAAAATCTGGTTCCAGTACTAAGCCACCGAAGGCTAAAAAACGAAAGTTTCAAGACACCGACTGGCCTTGGGTTGATGAAAAAAATGTACCAAATAATATTGATTTCCGTGGGGTACCCGGCATAAATGTACATTCTTTGCGGGCCCTAGGGGAAAACCCTACAGAACTGCAAACCTTCATGCAGTTTGTAGGTGACGAGTTCTGGAATATGCTATGTGTCGAAACTAATGACTATGCGCGTAAGCTTTTGGCAACCCCAGGCAGGAAAAAATTCAAATCCGATGATAAGTGGTACGATGTAACTGTAGAAGAGTTGAAGGTCTATTTTGCATTATATGTAAATATGGGACAGGTCAGAAAACCAGACATAAAACAGTATTGGTCCCATAGGAAAATCATCGAAACCCCTATATTTTCAAATACCATGTCTTATGAGAGATTTTCAAGTATATCGAGGTTTCTTCATTTTTACGATGATTCAGAAGAGACTGAAGTCAATCATGACAAGCTCAAAAAAATCAGACCGGTGATAAATTACCTAGAAACCAAATTTCTACATATGGTTGAGCCAGAAAGGGATCTTGCTCTTGATGAAACCCTTTTGAAAATGAGGGCAAGAATCGGTATAATACAGTACAACCCAAAGAAAAGAGCTAGATTTGGCGTAAAGATCTATAAGGTATGTGAATCCTCTTCAGGGTATTGTTGCTGTTTCAAAATTTATGTCGGCGAAGACAAGGAGAAGGATGTATTGGCAAGTGAAGCTGTGGTTCTTGATTTGATGCAACCTTTTATGCATACAGGTTACATTGTTTACCTCGACAACTGGTATTCATCGCCTCTCCTATACACCAAATTAGCTGAAAATAATACTCATGCAGTAGGAACAGTATTGCCTCAAAGGAGGTGTATGCCTCAGGCATTCAAGGAAGCTAACCTGGAAAAAGGAGAAGCAGTAAAAAGGTCTGGTAGAGGGGTTTTAGCTGTAAAATGGAGTGACAGGAAAGATGTCCACATGCTGTCAACTATGCATGAGGATATTGACATGACAGTTTCTAAGAAAGTCAAGCAAGGAAATAAGGAAGTTGATGTAGTAAAACCCAAATGTATCATAGACTACAATCGTGGTATGTTAGGGGTTGACCGGCAAGACCAAGTCCTGTCTAGTTTTCCTATAATGCGGCGCACGGTCAAAGCATATAAGAAGATATTTTTCTATTTAATGGACATGACCCTATTTAATGCCTTCTGTGTCTACAAGAAAATCAAGAAATTGAAAAACATGCATTTCACTGATTTTCGTCTGAATTTTGTGGAACAGATATTGACAACTGTGCCAATTCCAGCTCGTACATCGCCAGGACGCGCCCCTATCGCAGCATCACCGTTGAGACTACAAAGTAAACAGTGGGCACATTTCCCTGTCAAGGTACCCCCCACAGCAAATAAAAGTCACCCTACAAGGGCATGTAAGGTGTGTACAGCCCACAAAAAGAGATCAGAAACCCCCTGGATGTGTGAGAAGTGCCAAGTTCCGTTGCACCTCGAACGATGCTTCAAGGAGTTTCACACTAAAGTAAACTTTTAAGTGCCAGTACAACATGTATATAGTGTACATAACATTTTTAGTGTTAATTTTAAACTTATTTCAAGTGCAAAAACCTTTAGTAGACATGGATCTCCGTGGAAACCCAATTGAAACCAAAATTTAGAGAGGTATGTATTCTTTTGATGTTGCATATTTTTTTTATTTATGAACATAGATAAATAAAATTTCATTTTTATGTAGAGTTTGATGTATATTTTCATAAAATATATTATTTTGGGATTTTATTTAATGAAAAATTTGAAAAAAATAGCTTCACTTTCAAAAAAGTGTAAAATGTGCAACATATATTTTATATATATATACTCATAAAAAATACATATACTTTAAAAAAAGCAAAAAATTTTGTATTTTATAATAGATAATACTATGACCTACAATTAAAAAAAAAATTACTGATTTATCTCTTAAAATAATGATTTTATGGTTTTTTTACCAAAAGACTGCAAAAAACGGGAAATTAATTGCTGCCAAAGGTCCTGCGCATGCTAAAATAACTACTACCTCAATGGGTTAAGGGGGCGGTCTACCTCAAGTTCCGAGCGCTAAAACAGGGTTTTGTATCTTATTCATTGATCGCTGGATTTTCATATGATTTCCAATATTTTGGTGTCATTTTAAAAAGGATATGTTTTTGTAGGTCGCTAAATTTTTAGAATTTTTGATTTTATCCTCGTTTATTTACAGGAATTGTGTAAACCTTTCAAAAAAGGTAGTTTTTTTGTTAGATTTTAAATTCTTATAACTAACGACAGATACGCTTTATAGCAAAATAAAAATTGTAGAGACCTATAAAATATTCTGAAGAACGTGAACCCACTCTAATTTTTATTAAATCTTAAAAAATAAAGCTTTTGTCGTCCAGATACGAAACGTCTGCAAGCGTACTTCAGCACGCTTTAGCCCTATCTTTACAATGTTATTTCGCTCTGTGACGCAGATTTTTCTGTCTAGGTAGACCGCCCCCTTAATCACGGTGGTGTAGTTACAGTGCTAGAGAGTAAATGCTTATTTGTAATTAATTTTTTTTTCTTTCGGAATGTATTCTGAACAGTTTAATGTTCTTAATTTCGTGCAGTCCTAGAATCCCTTTGATGTATGTAATTATACTTAAAGTATGCTGTGTAAGTATTGGATGCAAATGACTACTACTGGGGCGGGGGGGGGGGGGGGGGGGAGGGCGCCGCGACCACGTTTGCCCCGGGCGCCGCCAACCCTAGGGACGGCCCTGACTTAAGATGAACTTAAGGCGTTTATTGGTGTGGTTTTGAATATGGGACTGAACCCGAAACCTAACATTTAGGATTAATTTTCCCAACAATGACTTTTCAAGCAATCTTTCTTCACTAATGTTTTTTCAAGAGAATGCTCTTGTCAAATCTTTTGGACCCTGAAAGTATCAAATAAGCCATGTGAGCCTAGATCTAGAGCTGACAAGATCAAGAGCATAGTTGTTTATTTGCAAGAGAAGTTTATAAAGCACTTTGTCTCTCCATATGAGATTTCAGTTGATGAAAGTACAATCTCCTTCAAAGGGAAAGTATTCTTCAAACAATATAACCCCAAAAAGCCTGCAATCATGAATCTGCCCAAACCAACAGCATTCAAGTATTACACGAAGATTCTTTCTGAGGCAGCAAGGGAAGTTTGTTTTGAGTCCATGAAAAAGCAGCACAATAAACTATTGTCCTAAATAATGATAAAACTGATATCACTACCATATTTGATGGTTCTTGGCAGATACGAGGCCATTCCTCGCTAAACGGAATAGTGAGTGCGATAAGTGCTGAGAATGGAAAAGTAATCGATATTAGAATTATTAGTAAATACTGCAGATGCAAAAGAAGGCTGGAACAAGTACATGAAGCCAACTCCATTACTAACTATGAAGGAGGAAGCGGGGCAATGGAAGTGCAGGGTGTTATGGATATGTTTCAAAACTCTATGGACCTTCATGGTATACGCTGTAAATATTATTTAGGCGATGGCGACAGCTCAGCATTTTCTACAGTTGAAAAAGCAAAACCTTATGGAGATGACTTCAACATAGAAAAAAAGGAATGCATAGGGCATGTTCAGAAAAAAATGGGATCGCGTTTGAGAAAAATTAAGAAGACATTTGACAAGAGAAAGTTATCGGATAGTAAGCCGATTGGAGGAAAGGGACAGGTCACCTACGCAGCCATAAATGATATGCAGCTGTTTTATGGCTTAGCTATAAGGAGAAACGGGTCCATAAGTGTACAGGCCATGAAATCTGCCATTTTTGGGCTGAGTTTTTTCACATGAAATTGATCAACAAAGAGGCAGCTCACGCTCCGTGTCCGAAAACACCCAATAATTGGTGTAAGTTCCAGCAGGCCATATTAAATGGTAAGGAATATAATCATGAAGACCACAACCATGTTGATGCTGTTATTATGTAAGAGTCAAAACAAACCTCCACAGATTTGACTTATCCTGCTTTACTTGCGAAATGTTTGCATGAGGGGACCCAAAATCCCAGCGAATCACTGAACAATGTAATTTGGTCCCGGATCCCTAAAGCCACCTTCGTAATGCGGAACACCTTAGAGCTTGGTACTTATGATGCTGTAGCTACCTACAACGAAGGAAACATTGTAAAGTGCCAAATACTACAGAAATTAGGGGTCAAGCCAGGCACAAATCTTGTACGAGTTATGGAAAAGATCAATGAAGTGCGAATACGAAAGGCATACCGAGTAATCGAAGAAATCGAAAAAAAGTGTCAACAGAAGCAAACAGCAACTAGAAGGTGTCTTGAAGATCTGTATGAAGCAAATGAAGACCCGGAAAATCCCACATATGGACCTGGATTGCACTAATGTGAGTTTTAATTGTATTCACTGGGTCAGGGTGGGTGGAGGTATTTTAAAATACAATTTTCAGAAAACTTGATTTTTTACCTTCAAGTCCTTGTATCTCAAGAACTGTAAAAGATAATTTCATGTTTATTTTTTTATTTTGTTCAAGAATAACTGAGTAACAAATAGAGCACAGGAAAGTTGTATTGAATTACTGCTTACAAATTTACATATTTTAAATGCACACACATATTTAAAATGCATATTTTAAATGTACATCAAATTTAAAAAAATCAAAACAAATTTTTTTATTTGTGGCAAAATAAAATCCTGTGTTTTAATTATAGGTAAAGGTCAGCATATTAACCCTAGATTGGTAAGGCGTCGTCTCACAGACTACGCAAAACACATTTTTGAATTTCGCGCGCAAACCGTCCATTTGTTTTACTTCTCCGCTCTTGCCAACTCAGTTCGCCCCCACCCGGCGGTCCGCGAGGAGGGGTTACGCGCTACGGCTCATATTACAGTCTGTGCGTGGGCGAGTAGTCTGAGAGACGAAGCGTTACCGTTTACGTTATTTTTACGTTTGCACGGCGTAGTCTGACAGTCGAAGCGTTACCGTTACCGTTATTTTTTTGATTCTGTTGTGTGTAGTGTTAGTGTAATAAACCATTGCTTTTTATAATATTTTTTACAATAAGTTTTCGTGTTTATCGTTACAGTTTCAAATACTAATAAGTGGTTTTTTTTATTAAAAATGGATCCTAATGAAATGAAGAGGCAAAAAGACATTGAGCGATATCTCGAAGAGGATTTTTCAGATGCCGAAAGTGTTCTTTCTGAAGATGCTAATGATAAACCATATTTTTCGGGAATGGAAGATTCAGCTGATGACACCGATGCTGACCCGACCTACGAACCTGATAGTGATGAAGATTCTGATGATGCAGAAGACCTAAAACGTCCGAATATTCGTCTTGGAAGTAATGAATTAATCAACAAAACTATTGACAATGTTATTGAAAGTCATTGTTCCAGTTCCTTTACATCTAATATCGTTACCCAGAACGGTGTGACTACAAGTGCTACTCAGTTTTCACCTTCATCTGACATTGCCAACCAGGATAAAGGGACCGTGCCACCTGTTATAAATGATAATGGTGCGACTACAAGTGCTACTCATTTTTTACCTTCATCTGATACTGCCAACTAGGATAAAGGGACCGTGCCACCTGTTATAAATGAGGTATTGCTAAATCCAGTCGAAAATATGGAAGAGGTTGACGAAGACACAGTTTCAGCAACTATTGAACATGTGATAAATACGTATGCTAGGGAACTTCCAACTCCTCAAGCTGTGAATGATAGTCGCCCAATGTACCTTGCTGAATCAACTCATCCAAATCATGTTATCTGTGCCACTGAAGTAATGAAAGGGAAAAATGGTAAAACTTGGAGGAATAAACCACCTCAACACCATACCAGAACAGCAGCTAGAAACATTGTCCACATTCGTCAAGGGCCTCAAGGTGATGCCAAAAATAAGGTAACTCCTTTAGAATGTTTTTCTTTATTTTTTAATGAAGCGATGAAGAATGTTGTTATCAAACATACCAATGAATCCATCCTAAGACAGCAAAAAAACTACTCAGGAATAACTTCAACAGTTTCACAAACAGTCCATGAGGAATTTGATGCATTTCTCGGCATACTTATTTTGACAGCTGCCCAAAAGGACAATCACTTGAACACTGAAGAGCTGTTCAATAGTGAATTTTGTGGAGAAAGGTACAAGGCAGTAATGAGTGCCAAGCGATTTTTATTTCTGTTGAATAGCCTTCGTTTTGATGCGGTGGAAACAAGAGGAGAAAGGACAAAAGAAGACCGGTTCGCGCCAATTAGGCAAATATGGGACCTTTTTATACAATCCTGTAAAGACAACTACAAGCTGGGTTCTTATACTACGATCGACGAACAGCTTCTCGCGTTCAGAGGGCGATGTAAATTCAGAATGTACATGCCAAATAAGCCCTCAAAATATGGCTTAAAAATAGTCATGCTTTGTGATACAGGAACCAAGTATATGTACAGTGCTCTCCCTTACCTAGGGAAGGGTACAACTCCAAGAGATGTTCCTCAAGCAATGTTTTTTGTCAAGGAACTGACTGCACCGATATATGGATCAAATCGCAATGTAACTCTCGATAATTGGTTTACATCAGTACCTTTGGCCGAAGAAATGTTAGCAAGTCCAATGAATTTGACTTTAGTTGGAACACTGCGCCGTGACAAGCCAGAGATTCCTCCGGAGATGAAGGATCCAGGAACCAGACCGATAGGTTCGTCAATGTTTTGTTTCGACGGTCACAAGACAATGGTTTCGTACAAAACTAAAAGCAAGAGGGTTGTCCTTTTACTCTCCACAGCACACAGTGACCCAACAATCAATGATCAGAGCAACAAACCCGATATTATTGAATGTTATAACACTACAAAGGGAGCTGTAGATTCACTCGATCAGATGTGTGGTCAGATGTCGGCCAGCAGAAAGACAAGGCGATGGCCACTCTGCGTGTTTTACGGAATGATAAATATTATGTTGGTCAACTCCTACATTATCTACGTCCACAACAAGCTCTCTAAAGGAGAAAAACCACTGTCAAGAAGGCAATTTGCAAAAGCAATACACTGTGAACTGGTCAAACCGTGGCTGGAACACCGTTTACAGTTAACAAACTTGAACAGGCCCCTCAGACAAACAATTGCCAGTATTCTTAAGGTTGAAGTTCCTGTGACTCCAAACACCCCAAATCAAAATAGAGGACGCAAGATTTGCGGATTTTGTCCTTCAAAAAAGCGACGGATGACAGCATACTTCTGTGACCGATGTTCCCGGGCGATGTGTGGAGAACACCAGGGAAAAGTTTGCCGAGAATGTGCTGAATGACTCTAATACGTTAAAAATTGTAAGTTCAACACCTTCTTTAAGTATTGTGAGCAATAAAATAATTCTTTGTAAAAAAACTTTTGTGTAATACCATTTTTTTTAGAAAGTAGTCTCCCAGACGAAGCGTTACCATTTACGTTTTTTTTTGGGGCGTTACCAATCTAGGGTTAAGTTTCAAAAAACCTTATTTCAATATACTAAATGGTTACTTAAAAACAAGGATTCAAATATGCATAATTTAACATAGCCGATATAGGGACATCCTACTATACATAGCCGATATAGGGACATCCTGCTTTTAAAATAGATAGCTATAGAGAGCCAATAAGCTACTGTAATTTTTTGCTTTCTTTACTGTCGTTAATAAAAAATCACTTAATTTGGTAACATCCCTCTCTTAAAAACAGAAAGTCATCTGTTTAATCATATTATTTCATGTGGAGTGTACTAACAAGTTTGAATTATTTTTAGGATGGAATTAGTTTGGATTTTTTTTGTCTGTCCACACGGCAAAACAGCCCAGGAGATCTTAGGCTCAAGAGACAATGGAAGAAGCTATTTTAGCTGTCGAAGGGGGAATGTTGGTGTTGGCTGTGGCAAAACAATTTGTCGTACCTCACGACATCTGAACAAAAAATTGATTGCTTTAAAACTGAACTAAAGCAATACCTATACTCCTTCTCAGAGTTTCATAGCTTGAGTAAATGTTCAACTGTATATTGATCTCAGTGGTTGCTTGATGTTTGTTCTCATTACCTCAATATACTTAGACTATTTTATTTTCTTTCGTATTTAATTTAACATTGACGCCATTCTTTGTACCGTGTACAAAAATTGAAGTAAGTTTATTTGAATTGAATTGAATCTCTGGAAATCTACAAACCAAAAGTAGTTGAATACCAAAGGCTTTTCGACCTACAGAACAATGAAAGAACCCCGATCATGCCCTCTGAACAAGATCATGTCCATTCTGAGTCCACCATGAACTCCGAGAGAATAGCAATCGACGAGACCAACAAGAAAGAAAAAACTGGTGAAGTGTTCGAGGCCATTGTCTTGGCCACTAACACCGATGGAGCCAGTTGTTTAATTGATGAACACATTCAATGGGACCAAAACCTGAGCGATCTTTCATTCTCTCTTGAACTTAATGTTCCTGTGTGTACCTACGATCCTGAGTTTTCGATCTCGCCCATAACAAAGGCACTGGAACTTGCCAAATCACCTATCATGATTAGAACTAGCGACTCTGACCCCACCTGTGTGCCTAGCACAAGCTCTGCTGGCTGCTCTGCACAAGAAACCACCGAAACGAAGACTCCAAAACCCATAGAGCTCAAGGAAAAGATATCAACCCCTTTTAAGAGAGCTTTGTTCTGGCCGGAGGTTTCATCGACATAACCAAAAAAAGACCACCTAAGATGCGATTTCCTTTCGGAATAACATCTGAAGAGTGGAAGAATTATTATTTGCAAAATGAAGAAGAAAAGAAAAAGGCCGAAGATGAAAAAGAGAAAAGAAAAGAAATCAGTGAGCAGAAAATGAAAGAGAAAATAGAAAAAGAAAAGAATAAAAACATGAAAAGGAAGAAGGTCGAGGAAGATTCCGAAGGAGATATTGATCCTGACAATCCCGATGACTTATGAGTCAATCCCATTCAAGAGGCACCAGCACCGATTGAACAAATGGAAGCTGTCGACACTAACACCCTTCGTGTTAGTCAGTGGGTGGTTGTCAAGTACCAAGGAGTTCCTGACAGAGCAAACTGATGTTTGTGTGCTCTTCAATTTTTTTGAAAATATAGTGGTTTTTTTTAAGTATTGAGGAGGTGTTTAATATTAAAGTGTGGGTTTTGTGACCAGGTTCAAATGTATGTGAGTAGTTTTAACAACCATGTTCAATTGAATAAGATATTGATTGAGGTTTTAACAAAAGGTTTTTCCTGAGTTACAAGAAAATCAGAAGTCAGGTAAAGAGGGCAAGAGATAAGACAACCTGACCTCTTGACTCTATAGCGAGCTAGGACTGGAAAAGTTATCACTGATATCTGTCAAATATTGCCAACAGTGTTTACAAACTTTGATTATTGAAGTGCATTATATTTTCCACCCATTTTAACAACTATTATTTTAGGAAAAAATGAAAAATAAAAAACCGTTTCTGCATGGGAAATGTACAAAGGAAATAAAGAAATATAAATCCATTTTATGCAGGGAAGCTTGCTCTGCCGCGGCACTGGAGCCGCTAGCCGTATCACAGAGGTCCCTCATCAAAATTATACTAAAGAAACCACCGAGATATCCAACTCTTCAACTTTTTTCAGAATTTAGAGTTTTGAATATTAGGTAGCTTTACATCAAATCACTTCTCATATTTATCAAGACCAACAAAGAGGAAATTTTTACCAATATTTGTCATAATTATCTAACTAGAAATAGGCTACATTTTGGTTATAACGTTCCTCGTTCCACATTCTCCATTCTCCATTCTAAAATTCTCCATTCTATATTGCACATATTCTTTATCGTAACTTGCCTCCTGAAATCATTAATGCTGAGGGGGGCAGTGTTTCGCAGTACAAAAGGAAAATAGGCGAGTGGCTCCTTCGCGCTGGGTGGGCTGCTGCTGAGACATTGATTCGGTCACCGTACACTTGAACCTTGTCAAGTTAACCTTGTAAACCATTTTCTAGTGCCTAGTGTGACGGCATGGTGACAGTCATGCCATGTGTATGTGGGTGTTTTGGTCACTAGCTTATAGGATTAATCCTATGTTTAACCTAGTTTGTTTCATTTTTTAATTTTCCTATGTTTTCGTTTTTTTAGTAACGTTTATATTTAAATTAAACAGTGAATCTAGTTTTGTGTAAAGTGTTTATTACGGATTTCTATGTCCAATCGACAAAACAAACTGCTGAACTGAACTCTTCTTCCGCGCACAGACCTATAGTCTATGCGGAAGAATACATTCCATGTTATATTTATTATGTTTTGTTCATGTATATTTTTCTGGAATAAATGCTTTTGAATTTAAAATTTGAATTTTTGATTGGTTCCATCTGAAATGTACCTCTTTAAATAATGATGATTTCAATAAAATCTAAAAAAACAAAAGAAAATTGATCAGTGAATCATGTTCATCTCAGGATGTAACTGAAGGACTTGATCTAGAAACAAAAGCCCTAGGAATGGATGTGACTCATGAACTTGAAACTGAAATGGAAATTATAAACACTTTCAGTGAAGATTTAAGGCAAGCCCAGGAAGAAATAGGTAAATTAAACAGCCACAATTTACAGCTGGAAACCCTAGGTCTGCAAAAAGAAGAAACCATAATAAAATTAGAGAGAAAAATTAACAAACAAAATGTTATAATCAAGGATCCAGTTTGGCCAAGGTTGCCAACAAGAGATAGGGAAAAATTACATCTTAGTCTTCCAGTGATCCACTCAACACCAGATAAGGGGTTCACCAGAGTTTAAAAAAGGGTTCGAAGCTCTAAGAAGAACCAAACATTTTTTTGTCCTCAGATCCAAATATGAAAAATTGTTCTAGTTTGAATGAAAAGGAGTCATCAGTTATTAAAATAGTAACTCAAAACCGATTTAGAGTTCTTTCATATGATGAAGAGAGTGAAAAAACACAGATGAACCCGAGGAAAGCACAGGTCCAGGCAACCATCTAAACTACGTTAGTCCAGGCAAGAATAAAATTCTCTTAGTTCTTAAAAAGTTCTTTACCAGAACTTGACACTTCCCCAGTACATGACAGTGTCATAGTTTATTCTCTTGTGTAAGATTAGTTTTATTAATAATCAGGTGATTTTTGTACCACTTTTTTTGTCATCTTCTTCTTCTTCACCTCAGCCAACTCACACTTTTTTGGGTATTTTAGTTTCTGGAAGGAAAAGTTACAATGTTTGCTTACCCCGATTTACTCTGAGATTAACCGAGAAAATAAGAGGTAAGCGTCACATTTTCTGTACTAATTAGAGAATTATTTTGTTATAGTTTGTAAATAACAATAATATATCAGTAAAGTTTTAGATTGTCTACCATATTTTATAAAGAACTTTAGCATAACCTAAAAATCAAGGCTGTACATTAAGTGTCAACTACTGGAAAATGAAAATGTGCTTCAGTCTAGTACATGACACTTTGAGTCAGGTATTGGGACTTGTTATAACTAGTACATGACACGATTTTGAATGTAGATTTTAAAAATTGGAAACAGTTTGTTAGGCCTATTATTAAGCCTTCTTTATTTCCTAAATGAATTTTTGTGTGTGAATAAGACCAAGTTCAAAGTTAAAGACATGCTACCAAATGAGTTATCAGACCAGTGTTCAAAATTGTGTGATGCTCTAGCTTTAAATGAGTCTTATTTGGAACAGACTATTAAAGATGTCGTTCTCTGAAGGCAGTGAGGACGAAGGTCCAAGATTTGTTGAAAATATATATTACAGGCTGTGGTTGAGCCCTACTGACAGCGAGGTCCTAGAATCACCTGAAACCACTATTTTTTCAAACAGTGGTGAACTCACCTTCATTTGCCAGTCTCCAAAATCAGATCACCCATCTCCCTTTGGGAACTCGGAAAGAGATGATGGCCATGGCCACTCCACTAATGGAGAGACCACTGACATCTTTAAACTCTCAGAGACATAAAAGTTAAAGACCTCACAGCAAAGAACATGGTGTTAAGAGATAAGGTTGAAGTTCTCACTGCAGAGAACATGGAGTTGGATGATGAGGTTGAAGTTCTGACCACCGGAACAAGAAGTTAAAAGATATGGTCAAAGTTCTTTCTGAAGAAAACGAGGAGTTAGAAGATAAGATCTCGAGGGTGCGTGGGAAATTTTAAACCCAAGAAACTCGAAGAGTCAGTTCACAAAAAAAGAATAGCCGAAAAACCACCATCATCGACCTCGTCACCTATCACAACTCCACTTGTCACCTCTCCGCTGAAAACCTGTTCGTCACACCAGAAGCCATCGTCCCCAGCGACAGAGCAGCCACGATCTCCGAGACAACCCAGAGAGAGCCCATCAAAACCAGCTGATGTGCACTGCAGTCCGCCACCACTCCGGAGATCTAAGGCATCAAAACCAACCGGACTGCTGGTTTCGATACATCGACGACATTTTCTTAGTTTGGACTGCAGGTCAGGAAAGCCTTGATAGTTTCATCCCTGATCTCAACTCTTTTGACCCGCTGAACTTTACCTGCACCACTTCCACTTCCGAGCTCAACTTTCTGGACATGAATATCAAACTTGAAAACGGATCCCTTCCAACTGGTATACATATAAAACCCACCAACCATTTCCAGTACCTGCACTATGACAGCTCCCACCCCACCAACACCAAACGCTCTATACCTTATAGTCAGGCCATCAGAGGCAAAAGAATTTGCTCCACTGAAGAAGAACTCACAAAATTTAACAATAAAATCACCGAAGCTTTTGTTAGTTGTGGCTATCCTTGACCTCTAGTCACCAGTCAGATAAGACTCTTCAAGTTAAGTCAAGTCAAGATAAGACCGTGACAAGATAAGTTCATCATGTCACAGTCCGAACTGCATCCAAAACAAAAACTAAAGATGTCCAAGAAGTTAGGCCTCTCACTACTTACCACCAATGCCTCCAATCTCTTAACAAAATTTTAATAGGCGGCTATAAAATTCTTCAGGCTTCACCTCACAATAAAGATCTTCTTAAATCCCCCCCAGCCAATGTCGTTAGGCAACCTAACAACCTGAAAAAAAAATTTTGGTGAAACCTAAAATTCCGAACCCACTTACTACTGAACAAATCTTCAAACCCAGTGGCTCTTATTCTTGTAAAAACAGCAAATGTAAAACCTGAGAAATACACGTCCCTTCCACCACCTTCAATAATTCGAAAACTCACCAAGCCTACAAAATTTCTGGCCACCACACCTGCAACTCATCCAACGTCATATATCAACTCCAGTGTCAAATGTGCCCCGCTCAGTGTGTAGGCCTAACTTCAAATAGCCTAAGAACAAGGATGAATGGGCATAGACAAGATGTTAAAAATCAGTTCAAAGACAAACCTGTAAAAACAGCATGCTGCCAGCCACAACAACAAAGACTTCAACAGCTGTTATACCACCAAAATTCTTAAAGCCCTCCCCCCTACCTGTAATTCCTCTGAACTCAGAAAATGGGAGCTGGCCCATCAGTGGGTGACAAAATCCAGGGAACCCCCAAACCTCAACCTCAGACAATTTCCCCCTCCCATCCTATCAGCAGGCTCTGTAGGATTGTATGTACATAGCAACTGGGGCAGCTGCCCAGGGCCCCGCGCTTTTGGGGGCCCCGCGCTTTCGAAAACTCCGCGTGAAAAATATTCCAAAAGAAATGAAAATTATGAATGATATTTTAATTAGCTTCAAAACGTGAGTAAAACATTGATAAATACGTCAAGAGCGATTTCAGAAATACTATTAAAATTGCATTGCCTATGGCGAGGCCTTTCTTACATTAGCACTACAGTAGACAAAGAGCCGTGAGAATCCCGGCAAAAAACTCCAATCATCTGCATCGGCCGAGTACTGAAGACGGACACATATCAAAGGAAATCGAAAGCTCAGAACTTCTTACTGAAGTAAAAGTGTTTAGGGAAATGATACCGATTGATGTTGACAATCCCGTTAAAGTGTTAAAATACTTGAGCAAAATTGGAAACCCTTTCCCCAACATTCAAATAGCGTACAGAATTTTACTAACTATCCCCATAACTGTTGCTAGTGCGGAACAAAGTTTTTCGCGATTGAAACTAATCAAAACGTATATGAGAACAACCATGACTCAAGATAGACTATTGCCTTTGGCAACCCAGTCTACTGAACGTGAGATTGTAAATGAAATGAACTCTGATGACCTTGTACACGAATTTGCCGAAAGGAAGGAAAGGAGGGTTAGCTTTTATTAGATGGATTTAAAAAAACATATTCTTATTAAATTCGTCTTCTTTGCAGTCCTCTACATATCCCAATCAAAAATCATAACTGTACTACTATGGACTGATTTTCATAATCAAAATCTTGAAAAAGAAATTAATGTTTGGCAAATATAGTTATTTTAATAGTAATAATAATCAGTAATTAATTTCTTTATATGAGTAACAGGTGAAATAAGCATTGTTACTCTATGGCAAGATTCGTTCGGTAATATTGTATTTTCACTAGTTTATGGAGCCTAAGCCTAGTACTTGTATGGAGACTATGCCTATGCCTTGTAATACTTCTGTTCCCAATCTTGAGGCTACTCCTTCAAAAAATTTAGCTACTAAAAGGAAACTAAACCTTTAACATTCGGAAAAACCTAATAAAAAAATGAAACCTATAAATAAATCTCTGGTAACCAAAAAACCAAAACCTGGTAGGCCTAAGAAATCCATAGCTCTAAGATCATCAAAAACTCCTCAAAAAGGCAAAGGTAAAAATAAAAAATCTTCAAAAACCCCCCAAAAAGGTAAAGGTAAGAAGAAACCAAAGTTCGTTGACAGCGATTGGCCTTGGTTAGATGTAAAAAATGTCCCTTAACAAATTGAGTTCCGCGGTGTACGTGGAATAAATGTACACACATTACGTAGCTTAAGTGAGAACCCAACAGAGTTGGATACATTTATGCAGTTTGTGGGCGATGAATTCTGGAATATGGTAGTTACAGAAACGAATGACTACGCTAGAAAACTGTTGGGAACCCCTGGTAGGAAGATGTTGAAGACTGATAAAAAGTGGGTAGATGTTACTAGGGATGAGCTAAAAGTGTATTTTGCGCTCTATGTGAATATGGGTCAAGTGAAGAAGCCAGAACTCAAACACTATTGGTCGCACAGACGAATATTAGAGACACCTACATTTACCAACACCATGTCATTTGAGAGATTCACAAACATATCTCGATTTCTTCATTTTTATGATGAAAACACTGAAAGTGACATCCAGAATGATAAGTTGAAAAAACTGAGACCAGTTATAAGATATTTGGAGACAAAGTTTTTACATATGCTGGAACCTGAAAGAAATATCACCCTAGATGAAACCCTCCTAAAAATGAGAAGCAGGCTCGGAATAATCTAATTTAATCCCATGAAAAGGGCCCGATTCAGAGTTAAAATTTATAAAGTATGTGAGTCTTCCTCGGGGTACTGCAGCACATTCAAAATATATGTTGGAGATGACAAAATTGACGACACATTGGCTAGTGAAGCTGTCACACTTGATTTGCTGCAGCCTTTTTTGAGAATGGGATATGTTGTCTACCTTGATAATTGGTATTCCTCCCCCCTCCTGTATGCTGAGCTTATTGAAAATGATACACATGCTGCGGGTTCTGCTTTATTGAAAAGGAGATGTATGCCACAAGTATTCAAGCATGTTGAGCTGCAAAAGGGGGAAGCGATCAAACGATCTGGTCGGGGCGGGGCGTTCTTGCTGTGAAATGGAGTGACCGCAAACATGTACATTTGATATCAACCGTACACGAAGACATTGATATGGAAATATCCAAAATTGTGAATGAAGGAGACCAACAAGTAGAAATAAAAAACCTAAATGCGTCATCGACGATAACCAAGGTATATTGGGTGTAGATCGACAGGATCAGGTCCTGTCGATCTTTCCTATTATGAGAAGAACTGTGAAGGCCTATAAGAAGATTTTTTTTATCTTCTTGATATGACACTCTACAATTCAATCATTATTTTCAAGAAAATCAAAAAGATAAAAAAGATGCATTTCACAAACTTTCGATTAAACCTAGTCGAACAGATTTTGACCTCAGTAACAATTCCAGCTAAGACGTCGCCTGGAAAACCCCAATTAATCCGTCCCCATTGCGCCTCCAGTCAAAGCAGTGGGCACATTTTCCTATGAATGTCCCACCTACAGACAAAAAACTTCACCCAACAAGAGCTTGTAAAGTACGTACAGCACACAAGAAGAGGTCTGAGACTGCTTGGATGTGCGAACGGTGTCAAGTTCCTCTGCATCTTGAAAAATGTTTTGTGGCTTTTCACACCAAGCTGAACTACTAAAGTCCTGTTGTTGATCATGTATATAGTGTAAATAGAACTTGGTGACTGCAGAGATGAACCCAGTGTTTATAGATTTGAATTTCAATGTAATTTTCCATGGCAACCAATTGTTAATGAAATCACATCAAAATGCAGATTTGTAAGTAATCACAAAACTTTTTTTGCAATGTTCATTTTTATAGATATAAGGATAATTTTTTGTTCCCACATAAAAAATAGTACAAAGTTTCAGAAAATATATAGTTATGATGGTTTATAAAGTTGAAAATATTTTTTATTTCACTTTGGTTTTGAACATTTAAAATTAAAAAAATTATATATTATTATTTATATATTTTTTTTTAATATGCACAATAATTATATACTTTTCTTAAAGCAGAGAAATTTTTGCACAAAATAAAAAAAATTATTGTTCTATCACTAATAATAATTGTTTTACACAAGTTTAACCAATCACCTGCAATATAGCTGATTTTAACTGCCTTCTGAAGGGCTGTTCGGAATCAAGTGTACTACTTCCTTAATGGGTTAACCACCAGGTAAGCCTGCTGATTCCCCTGTCCTACCCTGATTTCTTAATTTAACCAGCAAGTTGATTTATATATACTTAAAGCCAAATCTTCCCAGTTTTTGTATAATTAAAATAATAAAAGTAATATTTAGATAAATATAAGTGTGATAAATATTGTTAGATAAATTATATAAGTGTGGGATAAGGGGAGTTGTACATGATTGGTTTTGTAGCTATTTGGAAAGGAGAATGCAGTGTGTAAAGGTCAATGGGGTGACAAGTAGAATGGGTGAAATTAATTTTGGTGTACCTCAAGGATCGGTATTGGGGGCGACATTATTTTTAATATACATAAATGACCTTTGCAGTGCCAATCTAAATGGTGCGGTCACTTCTTTTGCCGATGATACTGCTCTTATATATGTTGGAAATTCTTGGAACGAGGTCGCAGAAAAAATCAATGCTGATTTGCTTTCAATTCAGTGGTGGTTTTGCAAAAATAATATGGTATTGAGCGCAGAAAAAACTAAGTTTATTGATTTTTCACTGAAAGGGAAAAATAAACATGAAAATAAAATAACTCTAAAATGTATAAAGTGTTTGACTAATGGTGGGGATTGTAGTAAGTTTTGTGTTGAAGTAGGGAGGGTGTCAAGCATAAAATATTTGGGGGTAACACTAGATGAAATGTTAAATTGGAAAGCTCACATATCTAATCTTAAACAAAAAATAAATAACACACTCAGATTATTTTATTTCGTTCGAGGTATGTGTAAAGAGAATTTGATGAGATCACTTTACCTCTCGTTGGTACATAGCAGATTGGAATATGGAATAGTAAGTTGGGGAGGTACATATGTAACAAATTTAAAGGCAATATATACTATTCAAAAGCACTTCATTAGACTGGTAACAAAAAGTAATAAATTTGAAAGATCATTTCCAATTTTTTGTTCCTTGAAAGTACTTCCGTTAAGATACTTATATGTATACAAGGTTCTCAAGATTTTTTATGTAAAAAGTAGAAATTGTAGAGAAAATAAGGAATTCAAAGTTAAATTAAGAAATTTCAGAAATGTTTTTGTACCAAAGCCATCTAATACGTATTTTACCAAGTCCTACAGTTTTCTTGCACCAAGACTATACAATAAATTACCTGTTTACATTAAAGAATGTAATAATATAAATATTTTTCTAAAATTGCTGAGGATGTGGTTATTTACTGTACAGGACATTGAAGAACTGCTATTTCACATTGATGTCTGATACATGACTGTTGCTGGAACTTAATAGTATTTACAAGGATTTTGTTTGTTTTATTTTACTGTTTTTTATTGTGTGTTATTTTAGTAGTTTTTTTGTTTGTTTCTATACTTTTAATAATATGGTTCTTTCTGTAGGGAAGAAATGTATGATTGTAAAAAGGCTCTCAGATTGTATATGATGAATATTTATTTTTTTTATCTTACTGTTGTTACAATTTAGATAGTTTGGAAGAGTTGTAATTTAATTTTATGATTTATTTAGTTAATTGTGATTATGACTTAGTATACTTTTATGTTAATGATAAGCAATTTTTGTTGTTGTTAAACAGCTGCCATTTAGATTTTATTAGTTGTTAAGTGCCAATAAAGCCTCCGAACAGGCTAAACGCCTTGGAGGAATAATTATTTCTCTGTTACATCTAGAAAGGTCAGACTTGGCATCTTAAAATGAATTTAACTGTAATTGTGATATTTGTACCTTTTGTATTTGTATCTATGAGCAAAAATGTAATGAACTGTAATTGGAGAAATAAATTCTTTCTTTCTTTCTTTCTTTCTTTCTTTCTTTCTTTCTTTAATTATTTTTTATATTATTTGGATTTCCATTAGAGAAACTGAAATAAAATTGTGATTAAATATCATTAAGTCTAATAAATTATTCAAACCTTATTTTTTAGGCACTCGATTACTTCGTCCAATTCTTCTTGTTCGCTTTTCAGTTTTGTTATTTCTCTCGTCAAGCTGTTTATTTTATCCTGAGCTTTATCCAACATCTGATCCTTGTCTTCTTTATTGGCATCTTTCTTCCTTAGCAGATCTAATAAACAAAACCGATGGAAATAATATTACCACAAGATGTATTTAAAAAAGGGACGTGTAATTCCATGCCTTAGAATACAAATTTCTTATATCCATTAAGTATTGCACCAAGCTGTAATCAGTAACTCACGGCTGCACGATACAATCAGTAAAGACTGTGTGTCAATGGAAGATAATTTCAAAATTAAGATATATTCCATGGAAAATGTTCTAAACAATACGAGTTATAACACGATATATTTGGTTTTGAATTGTTTGAGTTGGCAGCCCTGGTCGTAGCACTCACCCAGCAAACAAAATAAAATAATGGTGAAAGTAAAAAATTAAATATTGGAAAGTGGAAAGACAAGTCTAGGAAGGAGCACAGAAGTGTAAGTTTACCTTACATTTTGAAAAAAACCCAATCCCTGGAAAATTGCTCTCAAACGAGGTGTGTAGAATGTTGAAAGTGCCACACGTGGATTCTTACTTTTTAACACTCCGGAGGTCGCGTAGGGTACAGCTGTATCCCTGTGTTTTGTTTTTACGCGCCATTGTGAGTTGGCAGCCTATGTGACCTTGACTGTACGAATACCTTTTCCTTGAAGTATCTAGAGTGTGTCAGTAGTGGCTTGGCTGCGTTCTTGAGCATACGGTGTGTTTTTCCCAGTTTTCCAGAGACAGTCACATATTGGGGTTCAACTGTACCCTGTTCGACCAGTCACGACCCGGTCTGCATTGAAAACTATTTAGTGGTGTGGTTAATGCTGCTATCTAAATATTGTATATAATTACTTTTTTGACACTTACATGGTTAGTAATTTAATCTGTTTTATAAAATATGTGTGACAATGTGAAAGGGAACAATTACGGTGGCTAAGAGAGACAGAGGACGATGAAGATGCTGAAAGTGTTTTGGACATAGAAGATTTGGATGAAGATGAGAGTGATCCCCTGATATGGAAACTGAAGTATAAATATTGATGTGTCTGACAATGAACAAGTAAATGAACCTATTGACGTAAACATCGATGAACCTCAAGAAAATGAAACACCACAAAGTTCACCTGCTGCAGAACTTCCTGAAACTGTCTCAGAGGAAGTACTTCATCCTGCTTTGGATTTACAAGAGTTTTATATTGGAAAAGATAAAACAACTAGATGGTAATTAAAGACTCATATGGCAAATACCTCCCAAGCAATTAAGCATTTTGAATTATTGTTCTACGTCAATCCGTTGCTTAGATATTGGATAATATTGGATGTGCTAAACAGTACGTTGTCCAATATTATTTTCAATTTTTCCCTCCAAAAAGTATACTCACCCTGATTTAAGTTATTTAAAAAAATACAATCCTGAACATATATTTAAATTTTCAGGTGATGAATATTTTATTTGTGTTTATTTTAAGTAGTTAGAGTTCATTGATCAGGATTTTACAGAAAATGTATACTATCTCAAGAAATACAAATTATTTTTAAATTTAATAAAGAAAGTATGAGCATTTGGTGGGGGGATGTCTTGGTCTAAACTGCCTGAAAATATAGCATAATATATGGTATGAATACAATGATGAGGAATGATAATGTGTTTAGTTGAAATTGGCTGGAGATGTAGGTCTGTTGCAACTGGTATGTTTTAATTACAAAACTGACCATATGGTTGAATTTAATTTTTTCATGAGATTAAGTTATTTGTTTGTTTTGAGTGTTTTGAATTGATTGATTATATGTTTGTTGACGTTTATATTATAACAAGATTAGAGTTATTAAAAATTAAAAGACTAAGAATTATATAAAATACAAAAGTGTATGTATTGCTAATGAAAACCAATGTGGTCTCTTTGTTAATTTTCCTCATGTTTCCTCATGTTTTAAGCTTTTATATTTAAATGACTAAATGTATGTTTTAGTATATCATTTACTTAACGTATTCAAACAATACTTTCCTTCAAATAAGTTGAATGCTCACATATACAAAATAAATCCTATGGAAATTCGCTGAGTTCGCAGGTATGCTGCGATGGGAGTATATTTTTTAAATACTCTGGCTTTAAGAGAATTGATGGCACACAATTGGCTTGAAAAAGAAGCCAATAGTGCAGGAAAATAGTGACAGATTCTGGAATTTTAATTTAGCAGGCTGAAAATTGGTGGAAAGGTTGCAAATAAAGCTGGGTTCATCATACTAAAATTCCCAAAAAATCCCACTTGGGCAACATGCCGCCATCTTGAAAAAACCATTTCCGGTCCGTGTTTCTCTGAACATTTTTGTGATTAACACGAAAACCATAAGAGATATGAAAAAAGGTGTAAAAGACGTTTTTTGTAGAAAATAAAATTTCCAATAAAATGAGTATAAATATGCACAGAAAATATTGATTGTAACTGTTGATATTATTAATTTTCTAAAATGTTGTAATTCAAATACCACTGCCATAAGGAATACATGTAAAATTTGATGTAATATACATTCCCTATCGGACGAATCTATTTGACCTCAATGAATAACAAATTATATCCATAGAATCTTGATGAAAATTCCAGTTATTTGCCACCTCAATCATCACAATTGGTTCACAATAAAAGCGGGGGTAAGCTCACAAAAAATTATTCCTTGTGATAACATTTGTAAAAATTCCTTAAGGAATATCTTTTTTGTGAGCTTAGCCACGCCTTTATAGTGAACCGATTTTGATGATTGAGGTGTCAAATAACTGAAATTGTTGTCAGGATTCTATGTGTATATTTTATTATTCATTAAGGTCAAAGGGATTCGCCTCTAGAGAATGTATTTAATGTCAAATTTTACATGTATTCCTTATGGCAGTGGTATTTGAATTACAACATTTTAGAAAATAATAATATCAACAGTTATAATCAATAATTCCTGTAAAAATTTATACTCATTTCATTGGAAATTTTATTCTCTACAAAAAACATCATTTACACTTTTTTCATATCTCTTATGGTTTTCGTGTTAATTTAAAAAATGTACAGCGAAACACGGACCGGAAATGGGGTTTTCAAGATGGTTGCATGTTGCCCAAGTGGGATTTTTTGGGAATTTTAGTATGATGATCCCAGGTTTATTTGAGACCTTTCCACCAATTTTCAGCCTGCTAAATTAAAATTCCGCAATCACTCTAAATTTTGCATTATTTTCCTGCACTACAATGTTTTGACTGAAGAAGCTAATGAAAACCTCGATCTTACCAATATCAGTGTTAACAATTCAAACTATGGATCTAGACATGGAAGAAGAAGAGAAAAAGAAAAGGTTATAGAGGAATGGTTGGGTAGTCTGCCAAAAGTTCCTTCACACTATTGCAGGAAGTCATCCAAAAAATTATACCTTGAACCAGTTTGGGATTCTAGAATCGCAATGTACAATGAGTTTAAAAGATATGCTATGGCTAATCGAAAACCTTGGGGCAGTATAACATTATTGAATAGTATCTTTGAAAAAAAAATCTGTCCATGTATAAACCCAAGAAAGATCAGTGTGATTTATGTTCTTCTTTCAAAGTTGGGAACATATCGAAGGAAACCTCTGATAACCACCAAAAACAAAAAGACAGAGCGCGAGAAGAAAAAGACCAAGATAAACAACGTGCTATCGCGGAACAAATTTATTGTTTGACTGTTGACGTTGAGGCAGTAAAGCTAACACCGCTCACACGAGCTAGTGCTATGTATTACAAGACCAGCTGTGTTCTCACAATCATACCGTCTACAATCTTGCCACCAAACATTGTACCTGCTACTGGTTCAACGAGATCGAAGGGGATCTGTCAGGTAATACTTTTGCTTCATGCATTACAGATAACCTAAAAGAACATTGCTTGAGCCCTATCCGTCCCATAGTAATTCATTCAGATGGTGCCACAAACCAAAATAGGAACCAGATTTTGTCTAATGCCCTGTTACATTTTGCAGTACAAAATAATGTACAAATTACCCAAATGTTCTTAATAAAGGGACATACCCATATGGAGGGTGATTTTGTCCATGCAAAAATTGAAGAAAGACTAAGGGGCAAAGAAGTGTACGTGCCTCATGAATTTGTAAAATATGCACCGGAGGCTAGGCAGAAGCCTTTTCCATACGATACTAAATACCTCTCACATGATTTTTTTAAAGACTAGTAAAATATACTACTATGACTCAATCAGACCAGGACGTACTAAGGGCGATCCAGTTGTTGTTGACATCCATTGCCTGCAATACGATCCGGAAGAAGTAAAGATAAAATATAAGCTTAATTTCGAAGACGAATTTCGATACAGTAGAGCGCCGATTATCCGAACTAATTGGGGACAAGGGGTTTTCGGATAACTGAATATTCGGATAATCGAACATAAAAAGACAACATTTTAAAATTATATATGTAACGTAATTCTTAGTAGTAAAAAGGCTAAAAAATTATCAAACAAAAATTATTCATGTAATTTTATTATGAAATCTATCAGAACACATGGATATCTCGGCTCGACAGGAGTTTCGGTTGGCGCACGAATTAGAATTGCTTGAGAATCATGTTCAAATATGAATTATTACGGTGTTCGTTTAACCGACGGTTTGGATGACCGACGTTCAGATAATCGGCGCCCTACTGTATTTACTGAGGAGGCCAGCCAAAGTGGGAAAGGACATGCAACCTTCTCGTTTATTTAAGCAGAGACTTCCATTGGCATCTTCAGGAGCTCAAAGCTGTAATTCCCAGTGATCCAGTTTTACGGCTCATTACCGTACAAGAAGGTGTGATAGGTTATATAATTAGTTATCTAAAAGTATTAGGCTTTTTTTTAATACAAAATGGTAGTTGTATCATTAGTTATCTAAAAAATAGTAGGGCTTAGTTTAAAATATAAAATGGTAAGCCTACTTGTTTTGATACCAATTACTGTCCTTTTTTATTTATTATATTATACTATATTAATGTAATAGGCCCATAATACAAGATATAGGCATAATACAAGATAATAGGCCCATAATACAAAACAAGATAAAAATAGTTTATGTTTTATTGCCTTTTTATTACAAAAGAGTTGATTTGTAACAATACTGTTAGCGTGGCAGTTTAAGATTTTTTGTACTAGTATTTTTATACCTGTCTCCTACTTAAATGTTTTGACTTTTGTACTAAATACACTAAAATATTCTTGAAATTCTGTGTCTTTTTACTCATTATCTCAAGTTTATTATGGTTTATTTGTCATAATCAACCACTTAAAATGCTTTCTCTGCTAACATTCAATACCACGTATCATAAACTAAATTTGGTTTTAATACCACGTAACTTACGTTACATTTTATATTTTTGCTAATTCGTAAAAATATAAAATTTTGGATGTTTAAATAAAGCATTCAAGTCATATTGCATTATTGTACAATTTTATTGAATGTATATAACATAAAACAAATAGAGGAAACAGTTTTTTCATCGTTGTGAAAAGTTAGGATTTTGTAGTTACGTGGTATTAGAGTTTAGCCGACGATATACATTTGTATAAACATGTATTGATTAGTTTTTCGTATTACAATTTGTAACATTGTAAGCACCATTTTATGCTAAAAATGAATGGATTGAACTGGTTTAATTTTCATAGCTTTCAATGGAATAAGCGCAGTTTTGGCGAAATGTAGTACGTTTTACCGCGGGCGGCAATACCCGGAGTGGGACCAGGGAGGGGATGAGTCGCGGCTTTGCCACATCGAAGGCCGCGGCCTTATACTATAGACGGCTATGGGTGAACTCAGATATGAAGGAAAGAAGCAGCACTTTTTGGAATTTAATAAGAATGCTAGGGCCAGACTGCAATTCTTAAGGCTTGTAAAAAGGTGGGAGAAGTAAAGCGTCAAAAAGTGAGTAAATATATTTCCAAGAGTTTTTTAACGCACAACTCTAAAACCACAAAGTTTTAATAATTGTAGGTAGGATCAATTTTAGGCATTCCTCGGGTCGAAAGCAAATAAATGTCCAAACAAGCGATAGTGAGCTGTGACGAATCAGCGAGGCAGGTCAGTCATCCTTGTCCACGCCACACAACAACAAAACAATACCTCTCCCTCTCCAATCCTTCACCCCGCTAGCACTACCGCATACACACCACAGTGGTAGTGGCAACAACGATCACAGGCTACTTGACGAGTTTCAGTCACAAGTTGCATTGTATCCCATCATGAATGTATGATCAGATTGTTTTTTAATCAGTTTGTTCTTTTTTTGTTTTTTTTATGCTGCTAGTGCAGCTACAGACATTTGCTAATTATGACTATCAAAATCATTTTTGATTCATTCAAACCCAAACCTAAAAAAAAATTGTGAACAATCAGAACTGCAGTTCGGAAACACTGACTACGACTTCAGTTGCTCATCAAGATAAAATTAGATACAATTGACTTACTCGTCAGACAAAAAAGTATCTAAGTTTGTGGGATTGGAATTTGATTCAGACAAAGCTAAGGTTAGTAATGAAAGTAGTTATTTTAACATGTTGACTGCGTAGTGCCGACCGGTCGGTAGCGCGGCAATTCGCCATTGACGTCGCGCTGACCGGTCGGTAATGCGCACCGGCCAAACCTATTCAGCCCCACTGAGGCCGCAGTCAAGTGTAGTCGGGAACTGTGTCGTCCATGTCTCTTGTAGGACAGTGGCTGTATATTTATGCAAGTCGTTCGTAATTATTGTTACTCGTTCTGTTACTGTGCCTGGTGGATTATTACTCTCTTTTTGCTTACGTTTAGTGTAATTATGAGTTATATAACTGTGTTTTACTACTGAATAATGGCATCAACTTCTCAAACACTATGTGGCAGTCGACACCAATAGTCTCCTGTGCCAAGTGATGACGGAGGGGAACTTTATGTTCATCGGAGGAGGACATTGGGAATACTGACGATGAGTATTTTTTTACAGGTTCTGATGACAAAATAGATTAAGATACCAATCCCCCTATCTGGTGAATAAATTTTAGTATATTTAGATTGACATGCATAAAATTATTTGTTAAATATATCATATATGTCAAATTATGTTTTGTGAATGAAGTTGGTACTGACGCAATAAATAAGGCTGTGGTTTAATCACCACTCCTGGTAAAATATCCTTCCGCTCTCTCTCTCTTCTCCCCTGAGCTCCGAGATGAATAATGAAGTCCTTTACCTTCCCGGTGACTAGCCATGGTATTTTCAGTGAACAAGTCGTTTCATTGTTTTCCGTATTTCTCCAAGTGTGTAATTGTAATTATATAGGTACTGTTGTGGCGCGCAAACACCACATTTTGGCAACGAGGCGTTATTTGGATTCACGCGGATACGGTAAGCGGAAGGGCTGTCGTGTTGAAGGTTATAGTCAATATAGTGGAACAGTTTTGTCAAATGTGAACATGGGAGTGAGATTTATGCAAAGACATAGTGTGTAGAAGAGCTTTATGTCAGAAATTTCACCATTTTTTATCGATAGACTTTTTGGAGAATTAAGCATGGCGGGGCTGATTGGTACAATGAACGCGTTTGATGCAGCTGAAGAGACTTGGTCTTCTTATATAGAACGTTTGTTAATATTTATAGATGCCAATGACATTAAGGAAGAGAAGAGAGTGCCAACCTTGTTAACAGTTATGGGACTAAAGATATACAATTTAGTAAAAAACCTGTGTGCCCCGGACAAACCGGCAGACAAGACATTTGACCAAATTATTAAGTTAGTACAGAAACATTTAAGCCCTAAACCGTCGTTCATAACAGAACGTTATAAATTTAGCTTACAAAGCCAGAGGGAGCACGAGTCAATTTTGGAATACGTTTTACTGAGGCAATAGTACCTAACTGAGGCAATAGTACCTAAACCGACCCTACAGAGATACTGGACAAAGTGAAAAGTTCTTGAAACCTGCATTTTTAGTGAAGAAATGTCATTCTTGAGATTTAGGTATGTTATGCGTTTTCTGAATTTTGCAGATGTCCAAGCTGAAAGAAGTGACAAATTATCTCAACAATTAGTTCAAAATGAACTACCCTCCTGACCAACATGTCTCAGCTAATGAAAGCCTCATGACATCCTGAGGGTGACTGTCCTACATCCAGTTCAATACAAGTAAATAAGCTAGGTTTGGAATCAAGTTTTATTTTTTAATCTGTGAACCTAAAACCGGATACTGTTCTGGCTTTGAAATATATACTGGTAAAAAAGAAGTACCTTAAGGAAAAGTGGTAAAAGTGGTAAACAAGGAAATAGGTATTGAGTTGTCGCATACCTGGTAAAGGTTACATTTGCTACAAAGATAACTGATACTCAAGGCCAAACTTGTTCAAAAAGCTTATCGAAAGAGAAACATATGGCACTGTTTCGACCTGAGATTGACTGTAGGCACTGTTCGCTCCAACAGACAGAAATGCCCACAGACTTGATCAAATAAAAACTAGAAGTGGGGAGCCAGAAGGCAAAGCTTTGAAGGTGTGTTAGTAACCAAGAAGATGGATTAAAAACATGTGTATTTTTGAGTGTATAACACAACGAGACTGAATTCCAAAGCATGAGCAGAATTGTTCAGACTACAAAAAATATTCCTAAAATGGATTAAAAATGAAGCATTTATCAGTAGCTGATTGTAAAAAAGGGATGGAAGCTGTGGACAGACAGGACCAGGTATGTTATACAACCCAATAATTAGAAGTTAACCCTTCAACGTGTTTTGCCGTACTGAGTTCGTCATACAAAAGTCGCTGATGAAGCATTTATCAGTAGCTGATTGTAAAAAAGGGATGGAAGCTGTGGACAGACAGGACCAGGTATGTTATACAACCCAATAATTAGAAGTTAACCCTTCAACGTGTTTTGCCGTACTGAGTTCGTCATACAAAAGTCGCTTGTGAATGCGTTTCCGTGCTCAGTACGTCATGTGACTAACCGATGATTTTAGTCTTATAATAGTCGACTATCGGTTGCTCTTACGGGAATTTATATATGAATCGAAACTAGAAATATCGATCTACAGATTGAGTACATTTATTTACATGGATATCATATGACAACCGAATACATCGCATAAATATTCAAGGTCGAACGGCAGCTGATCGTAAGGTCGCATCAGACAGCTCCAGCTGCCGCCCGGGCTTTGTTGACAGTCGTAACTTGTGATGTTTCAGTGTTTATAGTGCCGAAGTTTGTGATTTGTGACTTTTTATAATGTTTGAAGTGTTATTTTTTTTATGCTATTGTGAAGTAGTATGGGTAAATATTTGATGTGAAATGTGTGGAATAACTTTAGTTTTCAACCAAAATCTTCAGTAAACAGGGACAGTGTTTTACCGCATACGTTTGTATTCTAGGTTATAACTAGACTTTAGTGCTTTTATATAAAACTGTTCGTCTTTTACTCTTATTATTACTGTTCAATTATATAAATATGAGTCAAAATATTGCGGAATGGGGTAGTGAAATTGATAGACTTTTAGGTAATGACTCAGATGATGATGGAATTCCTGAGGACATAGACTATGCACAAGATGAGTTTGAAAACCCTAATTCAGACCAAAATGAAGACAATGAAGTTGTTTTAGATGATGGATTAGTTGTAAATAACGAAAATATATTTCAAAACGATGTTTTGGTTGATGTTGGAGCTGCAGGGGATGCAGGCCCAGACCCAAACCAAGATAACCTAGGCCTAGACCCACACTTATTAGGCCTACCTGGTTTTGTTCCTGGAGCTGAAATGACATGGGGACATATGTTTGATTATGAGCCTAGGAAAGAAAATTTTTGTGTTGATAGTGGACCTAAAATTAAAAAGACAGTATTTTGGATACATTCCTTTATTTTTTTGATGATAATATTGTAGATCACATTGTAGTCGAAACAAATAAGTACGCTGATCGAGAAATGGCAAAACGAGGAATGATTTTTTCACAGTTTTCAAGAATGTGGAAATAGACTCCATGCACCAAAGCAGAAATTTATGTTTTATTTGCTATGTACATGATAATGAGTATTGTTGTAAAACCAACAATAAGGTCTTATTTTTCAAAGAATCCAATATATGACTCTAGCCTTTTTTCATCGATTATGTCATGTGATCGCTTCGAACAACTGTCAAAATTTTTGCATTTTAGTGACTGTGTTACCGGTGGACTTCCAAAAATATCTCCTATAATTTCACATCTGAACAAAAAATTTCAAGAGGCCTACATTCCATCGCAAAACATATCTATCGATGAGTCCTTACTTCTGTGGAAAGGACGACTTTCGTTCAGGCAATACATACCTCTGAAAGCAGCAAAGTTCGGGGTAAAACTTATGAGCTGTGTGAGTCCTCAACTGGGTATACATGGAACCTAATGGTTTTTACTGGTTCTACAATGGTTTTGAATTCTAATATCATACCCCCAAGATGTAAAAAAACCATTGCAATTGTTTGACTCTTGTGGAGAAATTGCTTGATAAAGGTTATGCATTATGGATGGATAACTTTTATAATGACCCTGAACTGGCAAAATTTTTAAAAGAAAGGAAGACAGATTGTGTAGGGACACTAAGGATAAATAGAAAAAGTGTTCCAGCAGAAATAAAGGAACAGAAATTGTCAAAGGGAGAACTGTGTGTTTTGCATTCTGGAGATGTCTCGGTGACCAAATGGCGCGACAAACGAATTGTGAGCCTAATATCAACCTACCATAACGTAGAGATGGTGCCATGCAAAACAAAAAAAAATAAAGATGTTATGAAACCTCTGTTGGTGGTGGAATATAACTAAAACATGGGTGGGGTGGACATGAGGGACCAAATGCTACAAAGCTACATCATGGAACGAAAACGGTCAGCTAAGTGGTATATAAAAGTTTTCAAACGACTTATGAATATTACAGTATTAAATTCTTTTATAATCTGGAAAACAAATCATGAAAATACAGACCATTTGGCATTTAGATTAGGGCTAATCAAAGAAATTTTAGAAAGGTTTCAAGTAGGTGTCCCGAAGAAAACACCAGGAAGACCGTCAACTGAGCCAAGTCCCGCACGCCTAACAGAACGACATTTTATAGAAAATATTCCCGCCACAGGAAAAAAGCCAAACCCCAAAAAAGATGTGTGGTTTGCTACAAACATGGACGGAGGAGAGACACAGTATATTGGTGCCCTGATTGTGAAGCAGGACTCTGCCTAGGTGAATGCTTCAAGGCCTACCATACAAAAACCAACTTCTAAGTTATGTAAGTTGCTATTTATTTTATGACTAACATGCATGTTACTAACAAAATAATGATGTTTTTTATTCATTTTTGTACAATAATAAATAAACCTGAATTATAAAAGGTTTGGTTCAGTTGTAAGTTTATTTAATTTATTTTACTCTATAAGTTGGACATTTTTACTGAAAATCGGGAAAAAACCCACGCAAATGGGGGTATTACCTTTGAAAAAAATTTTTCGCGTTGAAGGGTTAAGCAAATGATGATTCCTTATTCCTTATATATATGCCTAAAAATGTGGAAATTTCAAAATAAACATTTATTTAATTTTTTGATTTAACCATACGAGTGCCCGTAATGGTTTTATACCGTAAGGCAGCGGTTCTCGATGGAGAAGAGAAACCGATCGCATATGCATCCAAAACCCTCACTAAAACTGAACAGAACTATTCACAAATAGAAGCCTTATCAATAATCTATGCAATAAAGAAGTTTCGGATATACCTTTGGGGGTCGCATTTTCTTATTCAAACTGAACATAGACCTTTGCTATCTATCTTTGGCTCAACTAAAGGAGTACCAGTAACTACTTCCTGCAGGATACAAAGATGGGCTTTATTTCTGACGAATTTCACTTTTAGCATTGAATATGTTTCTACCAAAATGTTTAAGAAGGTTGACTGTCTGAGTAGATTACCTTCAGAAGGGGATGACGATTTTGACCAATCCAATGGAGGTTACAGTACTGTCGTTGGCTTAATATTTTCAGGTAATATTGAAACTTTTCCAATCACAACAAAAGAAATAAGTGAAAAAACACCAAACGATACAACTCTCAGTCAAGTGAAATGGTTTTTATTAGATGGATGGCCAAACACTTCCAATTCTAATGAGTTAAAACCATATGAAATGAGAAAAAATTATTTATCTATTCATGAAGGCTGCTTAATGTGAGGAATCAGAACTATAATTCCAAACAAACTGAGACAGAAAACTTTGCATAATCTACACGACACTCATCTGGGAATGGTAAAGATGAAAGCATTAGCACAAGAACGATTTTGGTGGCCATCGATGGATAGCGATAGTGAAAATGTCGCTAGAACCTGTGGACTTTGTAATTTGTACGCTTCAAAAGAAGTTCTTCAGTCAATGGCCCAAGTGTAGCGAACATTGGTCCCGTATTCACGTTGACTTTGCTGGGCCTTTCCTAAGAAGTCTGTTTCTTTTGGTTGTGGATGCCTATTCAGGATGGGTAAAAATAGTGAAATTGAACTCATTGACAACCACTGTGACAGTGAAACAAATTAAACTAATGATTTGTCGGTATGGGATTCCGAAGACAATAGTAACCGACGATGGACCATGTTTTAATTCTTCCGAGTTTATACAGTTTTGCAAAACATTATTTGGAATTGACCATGTGACTACTCCGACTCATTACCCATCTTCCAACGGACAAGTGGAAAAATATGTTTGTATGATGAAACATTCATTGAAGAAACTTTATCTTGAAGTATCACCAAACTTGAAGCTGATTTAAATAACTTTTTATTTAAATATTGAATCACACCACACTTAACAACTGGGTATTTACCTGCTGAATTGTTCATGAAACGTCAATTGAGATGTATTTTGGATTTAGTTCTTCCTCTGCAGAGAAATCAACATGAAGAGAACCGAACATCTACTGAAGGTTCAAATGTTAAAAATTTCAGATTGAATGAATCTATTTTCTGGGCAGAAACAAGAAATGGAAATGTTCAATGGAAACCAGGCAAGATTTTGAAGAGACTTGGAAAGGACATTTGGAAAATAGAAGCTGATGGGAAAATCCTAAAAAAGCATGCTGACCAACTTAGACAAAGAAAAGAAAATTAATAAATTAAAAAAGAACAAACAATCTCAGAGGGTTGGTGAAGAGTACTAATGTACTCTGCTGAATACTTTCTCTAATTGACAGTTTTTAGATCATGTGTTATTGTAAACAGTTGTTTTTACTTTGTTTTTCTTATTTATGATCTTGTTTATTATATTTACTTTAACCCTTTGGAAACTTTTCACGAGACAGACTCGTGATAGGGTTATGTGGCCCAAAAGCTCTATCACGAGCCTAGCTCGTGATGATGCAGACGTTCAGATAAACGTCCTGAATGAGCTCCAGTTGTACTGAACTGGATTGGATTCGGTATTTACGGAAACAACAGAAGCTTAGCTTCACTCCAGTGTCTGGTTTTATACAGTTTTGCTCTATGTAAGGAAGTAAACATCTGATCGAAGTTATTGTTTTGCCGCGAGTTTGTCTGCTTCCAGCTTTGTTATTGTTTTAGTGCGTGTTTCAGTCACGAATGTTTATGTGGATGTTTTTACAATGGCAAATCGGTTTGATCGTATATTTTCAAGCGAAATTGATCGTATTTTAGAAGAGGACGATGACTCAGATGTAGACGAAAGTGAAAGTGATGACGAATTTGAAAATATAGCTCTTGAGGACATACGTTGTGACGATAATGAAGAAGCGAGTGCAAGCCTAGTTGAGGAGGTAGGATGTAATGATTTATTTCTTGATGATTTAGAATCGGTAGGCCTAAAGTAACTGAAGATAGTGATCTCCCTCAGCCTATCATAGGCCTAGAGGAAAATGAATCTCCTCAACCTTTGTTAGGCCTGGAGGAAAATGAAATGCCTCAACCTTTGTTAGGCCTGGAGGAAAATGAAATGCCTCAACCTATGGAAGTAGGTGGCGATGAAGAGCATGGCCAAGGTGATGAATTGCCTCTGCCTACTATGGAAGTCGGTGGCGATGACGAGCATGGCCAAGGTGATAGGCCAAGGGTTAGGGGTAGAGGAAGAAATGTAAGAGGTCGTGGCAGAGGGGGAAGAAGGGCACGAGGTCAAGGCAGAGTAGTCGGTGAAAGGGACATAGAATGTGAACAAGTTGGGAAACGAAAACGGAAAAGGAAAAAGAGGCCAGATGCTTGGGTATGGGCTGACGAGGATAATGTTCCGAAAGAATTCCCCTACGTTGATGCTTCTGGACTGAATCCGGCTTCTGCTAGAAAACTGGGAGATAATCCTACTGCTTTCGAGTGCCTGGAAGAATTTCTTGGAGAGGAATTTTTTCCATGGTTTGCAGGGAAACTAATGACTACGCCGCAGCTCAGCTAGCCAAACCTAACAGGAAAAAAATTTTTGATGATGATAAGTGGCAACCCCTAACAATCCCAGAGCTAAAGGCTTATTTTGGGCTGTACATTTTGATGGGTCAAGTAAGAAAACCCACCATAAAAATGTACTGGACATCAAGAAAAATACTTGAAACGCCCATATACGCTGAGGTAATGACTTACCAGCGTTTCAAACTGATTTCAAGATTTCTTCACTTTGCTGACGAAGATTATGCCCAGCGGGGAGACAAGCTGAAGAAGCTTAGGCCTGTAATTTCCTACATGCAAACCAAATTTATGCACACGTATACCATGCAACAAAATCTGGCGATCGATGAAAGTCTTGTCAAGCTAAGGGCTCGACTATCATACGTTCAGCTCGATCCTAAAAAAAGGGCTCGGTTTGGAGTCAAAATATATAAACTGTGCGAAAGTGCTAGTGGATATTGCGGTGATTTTAAAATCTACACCGGAGATGATAAGGTTCCTAACATTCCTGCTAGTGAAGCTGTAGTAATGAAACTAGGCGAATCAATACTTGATTTAGGCCATATTTTGTATGTCGACAACTGGTACAACTCTCCAGGGCTGTGTAAGCGGTTGTTAGAAAGAAAAACACATATTGTGGGAACAGTAAATCTCGAGAGGATCAACATGCCAGAGGACTTTGATTCTGCCAATTTGGAAGTAGGACAGGCGATGCGGCGTAGCAAAGATGGCATACTAGCGGTGAAGTGGAAGGACAGGAAGGATGTGCATGTATTATCAACAATTCATACTGGAATCGAAATGACAGTAGATAAAGAAATTCAAAGGAAGGAGATAGTTTCAGAAGTAATAAAGCCCAAAAGTGTGATAGAATACAATAAGGGTATGCTTGGTGTGGATGTGCAGGACCAGATGTTGGCCAGCCATCCCATCATGAGAAGAACCATAAAATCATACAAAAAATTGTTTTTCTATCTGATGGACATGGTAATTTTTAACTCTTTCTGTATATGGAAAAAAATCAAAGGGAAGAAGATGCACTACAGGGATTATAGGATTGATTTGGTGGAGCAAATCCTTGAACGTGTTCAACTGCCTAGTCGCTCATCGCCTGGTCGGCCGTCAAAGGACAACCCAATGCGGTTACAAAGTAAAACATGGGGGCATTTCCCCATGCAAATCCCTTCTACAGAGAAAAAACAGTTCCCAACCAGAAATTGCAAAGTTTGTTACAAAAACAAAATCCGCTCTGAAGTGAGATGGCTCTGTAAAAAATGTCAAGTGCCACTCCATCTGGAGGGATGTTTCGAGACCTACCACACGAAAATAAACTACTAGGCCATGAACATTTATCCAGATCAATGTAAATATTGTGCAGCATAGAATAATTGTTTAGTTTTGACCAGGTTTAGTGTTAGTGTTTTAGTGTTAGTGCAACTTTGTTACAAAGAGGAAAACTTGGTTTTTTTTTACAAATTGTGTCGCCTTTATCGTCGACATGTGCTGTAGCTCCAGGGATAACTTACAATATTTTGGTGAGTAGTCATGTTTTTTGTTTCCATTGTTATACTTACACTATGTACATGTTTCTCTGAGTGGTATTCCATAAAATTAATTATCTCTGGAAATATAAGTTTTTTTTGTAGACTATAACAATAAATTAGCAAATATGTCGGTTTTTCCATAAATGCGTCGTTTTACAAAAATAATTATATAAAAAAAAAGTCCTACAGAAATAATGTTGACATTTCCATGTAAGGAAATAAATTCTCCACACAAATATATCATTTGTATGACTCATGGGCCAAAAAAATATCATTTTATTTATGCTTGCTTTTAAAAAAATTAAAATAAAATTTATTTTTTATTTTTGTTTTAATAAACAAAATATAAAAAATGATTTTTTTCAAGTAAAACCCATATTGAATGAAAGGAAATTTATTTTAGATAAAGAAAAACATAAGTTTTAAGTATTTAGGTTAAAAATTCTATTTTTTATACTTTTTTTAGTAAAACTCTACAAATTGGCCCATTTTAATTGGGTTCCTCAGGTGTTATTACTGATTTAAAAACTCAGTCTCCAATGGGTTAATTTAGTTTACTCAAAACCGTATTTTCAATACAGAAAAATTACAAAATCAATTTTTTATTTCAGCTAAAGTGGCGCGTTACGGTATAAAACCGTAAGCAAAAATCACGTCGGAAAAGGATTTTCTTTTGCCGAAACAATCTCATATATATATAAATCGTTGGAAAGTAGAGAAAACTAAGGATATTTTGTTATTTAGGTTGGCTCCCTGGAGCCAGTTGGCGAATTGTAAGGTGACGCTAAACTTTCCCTTTGTTTTGGTAAACAAAGATTTTCGCCATTATTGTTTTGAGCCCTCTCTACAAGACTACTTGTGCATTGTGCGACTCAAAAGGTGTTTTTAGTTGAAATATTAGTTTCAAAGGTGAAATTATGAGTATAGTTGAATTTAGTATAGTAGTGAAATAGTTTTACAGTGAGAAGAAGATAATATGTAAGAGAAAAACTTTATTTTTACTTGGTCTAGACCTTATCCAGTGTGTCAAAATTTGGACTTTTTTAGAATTTACATCTTAGTCTTTTATGATTTACTGCCAGTTTGCATCATGTCTGATGAACTTATTCAAAAATATTTGATGCAGAGTGATTTAAGTTCCCCAGTGAGGGACATAGACCAATTTTCTGACGATGAATTTGATGTCGATGACCCGTGTACACCTAGTGATAGTGGTACCCCACCTCCCTAGTGCCACCTCCTCCTGTTCCAGCGTCAACATCCTCTGACACTACATATAACATTCCTCTGTACCAGGGTTTAAGCTGCGGTCGCATTTGTCGCAAAATGCGATATGCACCAAGAAAATGCGAAAATATTCGGACAGGCTGTCGCTTTTTTGCTACAAAGTAAAGTGTGGAAGTTATTGCAAAAAATCTGGTTTTAACCAATACAAATCACAATAAAAGTCCATTTACTTCCACAAATTATTTTTGTATTTTAAAATAAAATAAGAGTTAGTTATGGAATGTAGTCTGCAACGTAACCCTCTATCAGATGCCGCATCATCAAGATCCACAGTCAAAAAGAAGAGTATAGGTAGACACAGAGAACGTATAAACGTTCTATACGTTCTCTGTGCTAAAAAGCAGTTGGCGTGCACTCTGTAGCGGCCGAGTCGCCGAGTCTAGCCGAGCGATGGCGAATGTGATAATGTGGAGGGCTAGTTCACCAACGCTTGGAAGGATATGGAGTCGAATAATCAATATAGTAATTTGATAATTTTAGTTTCAAGATATGAATACCCTATTAAGGGGCAAGAAACGTTGCCGTGGATTATGCGGGGATTTTTAAAGATACTGCCGTGTAAAACCGGGGATTTCCGAAACTCACGTTGGGTAAATCTCATGGCCAGTCTGGCAATACTGGCGAAAACAGACGTCTCGAAAACGGTGATGCGAAATATTGTTTGAGGTTATGTTGTTTGATTAAGTTGTTTTGGTTTGATGACGTGTACCATATCATTCCACATATTAGATGTTTTGTTTAGTATGCCTTATTTCCATTAATGGATAAGTTTGTTATCAAGAGAAGTAAACCCAATGAAGTTAAGATGTACAAGCTTTCGAGCCCCTTCAATACTAGTACTGTTACTAATAAAACAAATAATAATGACATGAGATAAAAATGCTAAAAGGAAAATAATTTTGCTACAAGTCTCAAAGAGCTTGTAGCATTTTTGCTCACAGAAATTTTTTCCCAGCTTGAACCCTGCACATACCAACTTCGACTCCAACAGAAAACGTGTATGAACACACCAGCCACCGGCAGAAAACGTGTACGAACACAAAAGTACGCGTTATCAAATACTCTTCAGACTGCGTTGGAATACAAGTCTGATTTCTCAGTTGAAGACGACGTCCCAGACTTTTTATCAGGAAGCGATGATGACTATGAACCAGACATAGAAGAATTAGACACCTGAGACAAGAAAAAAAATATTCCGGCAGATTTCCTGCACTGTGCTCCTACTAAAAAAAAGGTTTGACTGGAATCTTTTAGATATGGAGTTAGCGAAGAAACTCGACAAATTGAACAAACCCCTCCCCCCCGAGTCTATGGCGCTCTGCTGCTGCTGGACTCAAGATTCCAGAATCCTGATGTGAGTGAAGCAGTGATAACATACAGTACACTCCGATCATTACAGCTGGTGACTTGCAAGCTGGCACTTGGGCCTCACGCGGGCAGTATAGACGCCCCAGTAAATGACGACCTACTTGCTGCTGTAGACCTCCCTGCTGATGGAACCCCCCTGCTGCTGTGGACCCCCTTGCTGCTGGTGTTCTGCTTGAATGAGGACAGGTACCCCATGGACGAGGGGTCACTATAAAAATAGTTAAAGCCCTCCCTGAAAACTGCAACCCTTCACAACTCAGAAGATGGGAGTTAGCTCACCAGTGGATAACTAAATCTAGAGAGCCACCTAACTTAAACCTTAGATAACCAACCCATCCACACACCCCCACCCTTTCCAGCCAGAGAACTAAAGTTAAATTGTATATAGTGTACATATTTTTTAAGTGTGAACAATCATAGTTTGATTTTAGTTTTTGACAGTTATGTTGGCAAACCTGCTACAGTTCAAACTTCTCACTTCTCAACTGATTGAGAACGGAGCATGTTGTCCCAAAAGTTTTCAAGTTAATATGTTTTTTCTATGTATCTTTGTGCCAGTGAGACTCTTAGTCATCCAGATGGGTAAGTTCTCTGGCAATCCTTTCCTCAATTACCAAATATTATAGATTTAGTGACTCAGCAGTGTCTTGGATAAGATCATATTTGGACAGTCGTTATCAGAGAACAATAATAATTAAGAACAACAATAAACATGTCTCAAAGTGGCAGAAAGATAGATTAGGTGTGCCACAGGGGGCCTTTGCTTTTTCTTTTTATATTAATGATTTGCCTTTAAATTTATCCTCTAACCTAATACTTTATGCGGATGATACGTCAGCGATATTGAAAGCAAATTCAACTCAAGACATAAAATTAATTAGTTTTTCAGAGTACACTTACGGAACTTCAAAATTGGTTTTCAGCAAACGGATTATTGCTTAACCAGGCTAGAACGCAATTAGTCAAATTTCAATATCAACAAAATAAAAATTCAGATGAAGAAAATTTTATATTTCAGGATAATTTATTGGAGATTAACAGATTGATTTTTTTAGGGATAGTTATTGATTCAAATCTTATTTGGAAAACTTTTGTCAGTAAAATATAAAATATGTAAGAAATTAAACTCCATTTGTTTCCAAACGATCGTTCTTCGAGATTTAATCGACTCAAAAACCAGGCTTATGCTATATTACAGGCTTTTTTACCCAGTTATAAACTATGGAGTTGAGTTCTGAGGAATGTCATCTTATGCAAATAAAATTTTCAAAATGCAAAAAAAAAATATCCGTCTTATGACATTTTCTTCAAAAAGAAAATCTTGTAAACTGTTTTTAAAGAATTTGGAATACTAACTACTCCCTGCATTTATATTTTAAAAGATGCCTGATATTTGTTAAAAATAATTTAGAAAATCTAAGTAAAACTCAACATAGACATCATTATGGCACAAGATTTCAAACAAATTTCCAGTATCCAAGACATCGTCTGACGTTATCTGAAAAGACACCACAATATATGGGAATGAAATTTTTTAATAGACTGCCCAACAAGTTAAAACAAGTAATTAAGGAAAACAGTTTTAGAAATAGCTTAAAAGATTTTTTGATTGAAAATGTATTATTCGGTTGATTTATTTTTTTTATGATAAGTTTGAAAATAAAATGTAAATAGTTTGTTTTATTGTTTTTAAATAACAATTTCAACGTTTGATTTCTTTTCTCTTTGTTTTTATTTTAATTGTTTTAAGCTAGATGTACTGACAATGTCATCTGTTCTGTACTAGCTTTACTAGTTGTAAAAGAATGTTTTATGACATTAAAGATTATTATTCTTATTCTTATTCTGATTAGTTAAAAAATAAAAAAAACAAATTTTATGACGTTTTGGGATCAAATTCCAGATCCCAAAACGTTTTGATACTTGTTTTTCTAATCAGTGAGGTAAATGTAAGCAAAAATCAAAACACTCACGACCAAAACTCACCATCACCAACAGTGAATTAAAAAGAAGGATTTTTGAAGATTTATGAGACTTGATGAGCATGCACAGAGGAGATGGTATCATATTTTTACCTGACCCGTGCACCTTTGTTTTCACTCCTTTAAACTCCATCAGCTTTGCTGACTTGTAGGCTAGCTCTGCCTGCAAGTGGGAGATCTTAGAAGCATGCTGGGTGCAAAGATAATCCTGCAGAGCTCTCTCCTTCTCCAGTTTGCGTATTTCCTTACCGAGTTCTAAACAAATTTTGAGAAAATCTTATTTTATTTTGCATGGATCTAAAGATTTGGGAATTTGAGTCCTCGTTTAGGCAAATAGGTTGAGAAGTTCTAATTTGTACACACAAAAAAACACTTCACTGCATGCAGTTAGAGTCAGCAAAATTAATTTTAAATATAAAAAATATTAATGCTGATCATTTCAGTTGTGAGAGCAGAGGTGCTCAGAGGGAAGCTGAGAGCACAATCCGAGCCACTGATATTTTACAGTGAGTAGTAGTTAATTACAAATTTAAATTCTTAAAAACCTAAATAATTTTGAAAGGTATCAGATTAATAGAGAAAAAAACAGAGCCACTATAACAAGGGCTATGCAATTTTTTATATCATCAAAATGTCGCCATGAGACCTGATGTTGTTTGTAACATAGTTTGCGTGCCACCAAGTGCCCCTGCCACCTTCGAAATTCCCAATTAGTTCAATATGTAGGCATCTTACAGACGTGTAATTCATACGCAGTAGGATGAAAAAGCTGATTAAAGACAGATGACTTAAGTTATTACTGAATTTTTCAACACAAACTAACAGGCTGCTGTACTCAGTTGCACCTTCACCTTTCAGTACAGGCCTTAGAACAGTTAAGTAGATATAAGCCATTAAAGTTTGATTTTTCTCCATGAAAAAGGCGTTGCATAGTTGTCGGCACTCTGTATATCGATATTGGTTGGGTTAAATAAAAATACCAAAGAACAAAAGAGCCTAAAAATGTTAATTTATTTTAGTTTTAATCATATAAGAAGTTTTTAGTCGAGATTTACTCATGAATGAATAATTTTGGATAGTTTTGTCTTCCGTAAGGATTGCATGGGATGTCACAGTAAAAATGGACAAAATGCAATTCAAATGGGGAAAAATTTAACTTTGACTGTTCATATCTCCTTAACCTTTGGGTTTAGGAAAAAATGTCAAATAGTAATAAGTTCTTAAAACTAAGCGTAGAATTCAAATCTATATATATAAAGGAGAAGGGGTTTTTTACGGACAGCAAATCTCCAAAACTATAAGACCTAGAGAGCTGAAATTTGGTATTTATACTCTCTCTGGGCCATAGATGCGTACTAAGAAACGGTTTTACAAAATTCCCAGAGGTTTTCACTCCAGAAGACTCCAAAGTTTCAATGCAAATCTTATGACCCTTGGTTTTAATCATTTTTCACTAATCCAGATGACTGAATAAACATTGTATTCTATGGCCAGCTGCAGTTAGTTGTAGGTTGTAGTCTTAAGACAGTGTTGAGTGGAGTCTGTTGTAAAGAATGAAAAGTCATACAGAGCAATAATTTATATTTTATATTGTATGTATTATATTTAATAATTCTATTCAAATTTTGTATAATGGGCTTTTAATTTAATAGAATGCAATTTAAATAAATTCTATAAAGAAACATGATTTGTTTACATAAAACAAATAAAATTTAAATTCAATTAAAATTAAAATAGAATTAACATATGTTTTAAATTTTTTGGTCTTTCAATATCATCATGTGACTTTTTAGTGTTTAATTTGTTATTTGGATGAACTGTCAAATTATTTGATTACATTAAAATCAAAACGTGAGAAAAATTGGAGTAATAATTAAAATCGTTAGACGGAATTGATGAAAAGCGTCTTGCGGTGAACGAATTATGACATCAGAAAATTACTCACATATTAATATACAGATTTGTGGTTTCACAGTGTATGAAATAGAAAAATAAACCAGATTAGATTGGCTCCCACAAAGTAAACAAGTGCAAACAAAGTGTGCATCTGATCCAATGTCTACGACATCGACGGATAGAACCACAATTAAGAACCTTCGCCCAAACACTGTACTTAAGTTGAAACTTGTATTAGTTATTGGCAAATTAACTATGAAATACCTTTAAATTTACGTCTAATGCGTTAAAATTCGGCCAGCCGTGAACGAGATATGACAACAAAAAATAATTCTTCACGTGCTAATATACAGATTTGTGGTTCCACTCTTAAGTAGATCTCACCATCATTTCAATCGTGAGCGAAGCCACGGGGAACAGCTAGTACACCATAAAATACAGGGTGTTCCATAAGAAAATCAAAGTTGTCCGCCATAGTAGAAAATGGTGGCCATTTAGAAGAAAATGGATTTTAGCGAATTTCCCCTATAGGGAAGAAGCTGTTACCGTAGGTCTCATGGTAAGACCTAAGCCCAAGACCATCATAATTTTTCTTTTTGAGGTCCTCAGATGCTAAAAACACCATTCGTTCACTTTCATAAATATATATATACTAGAGGCTTGTAGGGGCAAAAGCCCCTAAAAATAAAATACAAATGCTGGATATTTAATGTTTCCTTCACACACACAGCTCGGTTACAGTTTGACGGAATTAAACATTTAAAGACTAATGTTAAAGATGTTTTGACATCTGCTAGTACGTATCAGAATTTTAATAAAGGGCGTTACTTCAGTAAAGGGCTGAATTTTTTGGAACAGTGGCGCCATTCGCTGTTCTCAAAACAAACTCAGTCCACTTTGCTTACAATCAAACATATAGACATGGCTTACAGAAATTCTTAAGGTTACCCACAGACTGTAGCACTTAATTTATTTTCCAAAATATAAGCAAATAAATAAGGATGAAATCAGAAAATGGTCTCCCGTTGACGACTCCACGCTCCACGTTGGAGACTTTGGCTCTACTTTATAAGGAAGTTAGGTTTGGAGACCATGAGTTTGGTAAATAGTTAATATTAAGGATTTTTATGGTTGCCCAGGAGTAAATACTGCTTTGTCTTGGTAGATTCGAGATTAAATAAACTTTTGATTAGCCAAATTTAAAGGTGAACCTTTTTGGTAGGATCAAATTTAAATTTGATGTTACATTCAATAGCTTTTAGAGCAGCACACTGTTCTTCCTCAGTCAAAACTATGACTATTTCCGACCGCTCATAAAACTGGTAGAGCTGGGGTGATGAAATTGTTGTTCATCGCTAAAAGTGATGAATGAGGTCTTCTCTGAAACTATAGGTTGCGCTTATTCGATTGCGTGTTACAAATCACTTGGCTTTAAGAAATGTCCGTATTTTTCCCGAGTCCCTGGCATCAAGATCTTCTATTTGAGCCTCCTCCCATCATCCTGCAACTTGCCAAACTCCTACAGCTTCGCCGCAAAAATTTCGCCTACATATATATTTATATCGACCATTTGGCATTAAATCGGCATCATCATAACGTAAACGAAACAAACGCACTTAGCTCTTTATAATTTTAAATTATAAATGTATACTCAAAGCCGTAGTTATAAGTCTGAGAATCTTAAAGTTAAAATATTTATTCGTCATAGTACATTGAACATAGTTAGCTGCCTTTTGAAAAAAAACCAGATGTCAACATCTGGCATGTCTTTGAATCAAACATAAGCACCACATGTTAGAATGTAAACAAAGCAGACGTTTTTAGATCCCAATGCTTTTTAAATGGCAGATATTTTACGTTATTTCTCGATTTCTGGAGAATTTCAAGCAATTTCAGTATTTTTCCCGCCATCACGGAATAGAGACCTTTAATTTGAGCCCTCTCCCATATTTCTACGACTTGCCAGGCGCCCACAATTTTGACACAAAGAATCGCCTTACGAAATTAAATATATGATATATATCTATATATCTATATATATATCTATATATCTATATATATATATATATATATATATATATGTGTCTTTAAGCACGATAACTTGTGCAAAAATGGTCCAATCGGAATGAAATTTGGCATAGATGTGTAAAGTAGTAATTATTCGGACGAGTTCGTAAACCAGCCCGATCGGACCACCGGAAGGGGGGGTAAAGGGGGGTAAACCCCCCCAAAAATGGGTTTTTTGAGATTTTTACATAGAAAAATAAAATTTTTCAAATTTTTATTGGCATCATTGAATTCAGCCCAAAAAACAAACAATTTAGTAATTTGAATCATGGCTCTATGTCCATTGGTTGCCGAGATATTGAAAGTGGTAAACACAGTACGTTGTCCCAATGTTAACCTTATGGGAAATAAGTAAAATTCTATATCTCGCTTATTTCTCAACATATCTTGATAAAACTTGGTAAATGGCTTCTTCTAGTTCAGATCTACTAAAAATTGAATTAAAACCACCCAGTTTTAATATACCTGTAGCAGCAAACCTCCATACTCATTCCCCATGTTATTCTTATGGAGCTTACAAAAACATGTCAAATCTCGATATGTTGGATCGAAATATGTTGTTTTGCACTTGAAATTCGCTGAGTATGCAGGTCTGCTGCAACGGGGGTATTTATACTTTTAAAAGTCTTAAAAAAAGTAGGTGAAGTCCCCCATATAAAGTTTTCTCTAAATCCAACAGTTTCTGAGATGCCAATAGTGGCACAGTTAACCCATTGGCCTTTTAATTATTGTGCTTATGGGCATCACTGGTTTATCCTATTAACCCTTTTTCATGCAAATTTTTCTGTTTTTTCTCAATTTTTAACTGTAGGGGAGAGCGGGGTAAAGCCGTACAGCGAGGTACGGCCGTACACCATGGTTTCCAGTTCCGGGGGAGGGGGGGGGGATAGAGAGGCCCGGTCAGTGCTGCAACCTAGCGGCTAACGCCGAAAGCTCGCAGGAGAGAGTTGAACGCCGTGGCGTCACTACACCAGTTTTTATACTTAAAACTTTTGTTTTAGCGAATTTCCCCTATAGGGAAGAAGCTGTTACCGTAGGTCTCATGGTAAGACCTAAGCCCAAGACCATCATAATTTTTCTTTTTGAGGTCCTCAGATGCCAAAAACACCATTCGTTCACTTTCATAAATATATATATATATATATGTATATATATATATATATATGTGTGTCTTTAAGCACGATAACTTGCGCAAAAATGGTCCAATCGGAATGAAATTTGGCATAGACGTGTAAAGTAGTAATTATTCGGACGAGTTCGTAAACCAGCCCGATCGGACCACCGGAAGGGGGGGTAAAGGGGGGTAAACCCCCCCAAAAATGGGTTTTTTGAGATTTTTACATAGAAAAATAAATTTTTTCAAATTTTTATTGGCACCATTGAATTCAGCCCAAAAAAACAAACAATTTAGTATTTTGAATCATGGCTCTATGTCCATTGGTTGCCGAGATATTGAAAGTGATAAACACAGTACGTTGTCCCAATGTTAACCTTATGGGAAATAAGTAAAATTCTATATCTCGCTTATTTCTCGACATATCTTGATAAAACTTGGTAAATGACTTCTTCTAGTTCAGATCTACTAAATATTGAATTAAAACCACCCAGTTTTAATATACCTGTAGCAGCAAACCTGCATACTCATTCCCCATGTTATTCTTATGGAGCTTACAAAAACATGTCAAATCTCGATATGTTGGATCGAAATATGTTGTTTTGCACTTGAAATTCGCTGAGTATGCAGGTCTGCTGCAACGGGGGTATTTAATTGTTTTGTTATTACTTTTCATCTACGGGAAATAAGAGGTAGGTGGATAATCGTTACGTATTAGATAATAACTATTATACTAAAGATTGCTCATTTCCTTAGTTACAATTTACAGTAAGGTTGTGATTTCTTCGAGCTATAGATTTGAGGTTATGTTTCAAAATGTCCACGGGGTCGCAGCCGGGGTTCCGCCGTACACAGGTGTACGGGAATACCCTACTAGTGTACAGGATTGCCCCAAATGGGCTTTTATGGTAACATAAAGGTGATGTTATTTTCATTTATAATTATTAAACACTTTGTTATTTGTTGGAACTAGCGAATTTCTCTCTTTACAGATAGTTCGTAACTACAAGAAAAAAACTGATAGATGCCAGTGGAGTGAAGAAGCGATGCAATGCGCTATTAATGACGTGATGATCAAAGTGAAAAAGTTGAGGGAGGCAGCAAGAGCTTACGGCATCCCAGTAATGACTCTAAGTGATCGTGTAAAGACTGGTAACTCCAATAAGCCAACGACAGGAATAAAACCTCTATTCAATCAAGAGAAGAAAATGAAATTGCCGATCAAGTTTTGGTTATAGCGAAAATGTTCTGCGGCATCTCATCGATCGAGCTACGCCGATTGATATAGGAATATGCAGAAATAAATAATATTCAGCATAAGTTTAACAAGGCATCAAGATTAGCAGGTTGAGATTGGTTGTGTGGATTTTTGCCAGAAATCCAAGAATTAGCATAAGGAAACCTGAAGCTACCAGTTTGAGCCGGATTACTGCCTTCAACAAAGAAGAGGTCGATCTTTTCTTCTCTAATTTACAGGCTGAAATGGACAAGCACAAATTTAAGCCATCCCAGATCTACAATTTATGAGACCGGCATCTCAACGGTTCAGAAACTAGGAAAAATACTGGGTCCCAAAGGCGTAAAACAAGTTGGGTCTGCAACCAGTTGGGAACGAGGTAAGAATATCACCAAAGCCTGTGCAATGAGTGCCAGTGGGGAGTAAATTCCACCGATGTTTATATACCCAAGAAAGCGAATGAGTCCTAATTTGGTCAGGGGTGGACCACCAAATGCTTTTTATAATTGTAGTGCCAACGGTTGGATGACTGAAGATTTATTTGTAACATGGTTACAAAATTTTATTTCACATGCGAAACCTAGTAAAGAGGAGCTGGTTCTTCTGGTGATGGGTAACCACAGCACGCACAATTCACTAAGATCATATAATGTTTGCAAAGACAATGGGTTTGTCTTGTGACACTTCCATCTCACTCTTCCCATCGGCTGCAGCCCCTGGACTTGACATTCTTTAGTAGCCTTAAAGCAGCATTCAACAAGGAGTGCGACAAGTTCCTGAGGTCTCACCCACATGAGAAGATAACTCCATATGACATCGCTGCCATTTTCAACAATGCATATATCCGAGTAGCCAACATTGAGAAAGGCGTGAATGGTTTTGCAGCAGCAGGGATATACCCTCTCGATACTCAGATTCAATGAAGAGGATTTCGCTGTGCCAAGCGTAGTGGAGTAAGGTTTGCCTATAATAGAGGACAAAGATATTGCCGAAGATGAGGTATCCCTGAGAGAAGAGGATGTGGTGAACAATGCCAGTGAACCAGCTTTGATTCAAAACAACTTGCAAGGAAACCTACCAGGCGTCCCGAGTACAAGTTCTGGACTACCCTCTACTAATCAGTCTTCTGTTGAAAGTGTTCAAGCTCCAAGAACTGAGTTTACAGCATTCAAAGCTCTCTGCCCTACTCCTGGTTCCACTAAGAAACCTGCCTCTTCAAGACAACAGCATTCAATAATATTCACCCAAACACCAAATAAAAAAAGTTGGAAGAAGGTGCTGAAGTAAAGGCATTAAAGTTAAAGATTCAAGATCTTAGGAGTAAAATTAAAAGAACCCAAGAAGAGAAAGGACAGTCCATTGAAGAAAAGAAAAGGAAATTGAGCATAAAAGGTCATTCAGTAATGAGGAAAAAACTCTAAGGTAGGTGGCCTTAAGGGTGAAAAACTGCCCAGCAAAGCTACCAGACCCATCCAGAAAAGTGGACAGCAGAAACTCCAATTACAACCAGAAAAAAACGAAGTCGCAGAAAAATCTATTTCAGCTTGTCCTCAGAAGATGACCCCAAAAACGTTACGCTTTGTGACGACAATGAGTCCGACGACGTCGACCCAAGATCATTCCCTGACAAAGATTCCACAAGAGTCGGAAGAGATTTGTGCCTCATGTGTGGGGAGTTTGGCAAGAACAAAGAACTCTGGTTTTGGTGCTGTTTTTGTTCTGGGTGGGTGCACTCTGATTGCAGTGCAGCAGATTCAGCAGACAATTTTATTTGTGATTTCTGCACAAATACTGGTGGTTAAGCCCTAATAAACATTGAGATGAGTTTTAGTTTAAAGTAATTTGATTTATAAGAATCATTAGGCTAAACTCTGGCAATATTTATTGCGCTATCACTTGAAATAATGTTAAGAAATCTTAGATACATTTATTTGTAAGTTTATATACTTGAATCAAGACTTGATGTAATGTTAGTAGAAACCATAAACATTGGGCTTATCTTTTATTGTTCTCTTTTATTATTTTCTTTTGTTATCGATTTATAAAAATCATTAAACTCTAGCAATATTATTATTGCGCTATCCCTTGAAACAATGTAGAGAAACCAGAGACATTTATTTGTAATTTTATATGTTAGGTGTTTGGATTAATACTTAACGATTAATGTTAGTAGAAACCATAAACATATAAACTTTAGGCTTTTCCTTTATTATTTTTTATACATTCATGTAATAAACGCTTTTTTGGCAAAGCTTTGATGCTTAATTTCCTTCCTTAAGCCAAATTATATTAGTGTACTGTGTTACCCCAACAAATGTACGGCATTACCCCACCCCTTGGGGTTACCCTACCGTACAGTGTAAGGGTTTTTCTTAAAATTTATTGCTAAAAAATTGTATGAATATCCAGGAAAATCTATGACAAATTAGTAGCCAATGAACTGAAGTAACTTTAAACGCTGTTTGTGTTCTTGTAGAATCGTTATTATAGGAGCAATGAGGCATCTCGCTTAAGTGTACGGCCATACCCCGCTCTCCCCTAATATGTTTATTTTGTCTGGTTATGACCTTTTGATTATACATATGAATATGCTGAATTAATTAACAAAAAATAAAAAACCTCCTCCTCTATATAAGGGTAAAAAGAAGCAAAACAGGTGTCCACTGCAATCCCTATTAAACCTACAAATGCCGTCAACTTCCACCCAAGCCGGTCACCGTTTATTTTAGGTGGGCACTCCCACCAACTAAGCCCCACATTTGCAAGCCTAATAGGGATTGCGCATGGACGGGATTCGAACCCACGCACCTCAGAACGGCTTCGACGCTATACTCGTCAGTATAGCGCCGCAACCGATTGAGCCACGTTACCACGGTCGGCCTGGAGAAAGATTGGCGCATAAAGCCTACAGTCGACCCTAGCAGCAAACCAGTGACCTACTACGCCAGATGTTTGCAGAATTCCCCGATAGCAGCATCGAACGGAACAGCGCACGTGTGGCAGAAACGTATCACGGAACGGTTCCATGATGCAAGGTCAATGGGTTAAGTTGGTCACCCTGTATATGTATGTAAATATGTGTCTGTTAACACGATAGCAGCCGTAAATATGGTCCGATCTTACCCGGAAAGGATAACAAAGGGTGTAAGAACGGCTATAAAAGAAGCTGCTACTGGGGCTTCAGAAAGTAAAAACAAAGTGGCTAACTTAAAACATGATCTGAAGAACTCTATTGACCATGTTTTTGGCAACATGATCGTTGCAGAGAATCCTTCTGTACAAGACATGGTTCAGGTACAAACTTAATAGAGGTCCTGGACAAGGAGTTTTTGCTTGAAATAAGGAAAGTATTGGCAAACGTTGAATGTAAAGCGGAGAGTTTAGTTTTAAACCAGACTACTAACCAGGCAAAGCAATATATGTCTTTAGTGGCAAAATTCACTGGAGGTAAAAGCATGAACTACTGCTCTAGAGGTTCGAATCGAAGGCGATGTACGGGAGCTGCCCCTTGTATTTTTCACATCAGGCCCCCGGTGGCACTTGAGTTTGTGGAAAAAACTCAATAGGAGGAGTCCAGGGACAGTGTTTAATTACAAAGTAAACACTAGAATGCAATCAAAATGCAAAAGGGGTCTAGCTTTCTACCAGAATGGACCACCAAAAAAGAAAAAATGCTATGGAGGTTCCTACGACTCTGAGTACGGCCCCTTTGCATAAAACCTTATATGCAACCAGAGGAGGTAAATAAAAACAAATTGAACATATGGATGAATCTCACAAAATGTAATAACTTAAGTCCCAGCCAATTTTAAATGAATATAAATAAATTATTTTCAATAAAACTATGTTAATTCATTCACCTCAACCCTTTTCATTCATCCAATAACTATTTAAGACTATAAGGTGTTTAATTTATTTAATTAATCAAGTTTACTTAAAAAAAAACATAATTCGATAACGTGTCACTGTACCATCGTCTGCTAGTTCACTTCAAAACAGAACTCGCAATATTGAATAAAAAGTTTAATAACTTCATCGATATAACAGCTCGAGACAACAACTCAGCAAAACCAAAGACCTTCAAATGAAATAGAACTCGTTTCGGGAGTAATATCAGCTTTTCTAATGGTCCCCAGCCTGCCCAATGAATAGGCAACTAAAAATAAAATGCCGCCGAAACCCAACTCGTAGACTTTTAGCGGGAACGAAACAGTGGCAGTCCAGTTTTAGATAGTGCAGTATAGATTGGGTGACAGCAATTTTCATCAATATACATCGATTTTTATTTTAAAATAAATATTTTCTGCTCAGAAACATTTAGTACCTTAATTGTTTAACATTCAGGTAACACAATTTTTAACGAAATTATAAGAGTGACATTGTTTAAAACTTAGTTTGACTCAAGTTTGTTGTTACACAAACATAACCTCAATTTCCCAAGTTCTCATTATGCCGTGTTCCGATGATATAACGTATAACATCTGGAAATTACCATCCTGTAACGACGTAACGTTACAGGAGAGGTAAAGTGTGATAAATAAGTAATAACAGTAATAGTAATGGCAATAAATAATAAAATTTATCAAAACAATTTAAAAAATTTAACTCATAAATCTCAATTGACTTATTTTACTTCAATTTTCAACAAAATGTTAACACCTTTAACACATTTACCTCTCCAATAACGTTACTGAAATGATCTTTACTGGATGGTAATATTGTTATTATATTATTATCACCATAAATTTGTTATTTCACTATATTTAATTAATGATTAATTAATCATTGTCTTCTTTACATTAAACATTTGATTATTTACATTTTTTTTGTTCATTTTAAAGGCGTTACCAGATTGTATCTGCTCCATTTAAAAAAAAGGGAAAAAGTAAATGAAAAAATTTAGCTCTGCTGGTGTAAAAATTTATCTACTACAGTATAAAGTTTAATTTGGTCATAAAAAATATATTTATAGTTTTTTTTTTCATTTTTTTACTTGTAATTTTTAAATTTTGTGAGATCTACCCATATGAGTGCTGAAAAAAATGCTGAAATGACCAAGAAATAGAAAGGAAAACCGTTCGCCAACACAACAACCAGCTGTGGAAGAGGACATGAGTAAACATGCTTAACGCATCCAACTTTGGGAGCATTGTGAAACAGCATGAACACACACTATGTCAAAATCTCGTGAAACGTCTCTTATAATCTCAGGACTTATCCACAGCGCAGTTCTACTTTGGCGTTTGCACGAGAAGGATGTGATCGAATCTTACAAAAAGCTGTCTGGTGTTTCCTTTGACCCTTGTGGCCTTTTCATAGATAAGGCAACGCCTTTCCTAGGTGCAAGCTCTGATGGTCTAGTGCGCAGTGAAGGTATTGTGAAAGTCAAATTTTTTTCATCGGTAAAGGGAGATTTAAAATAATTTGTGTCGGTCAGCAAATAAAAACAAAACATGTATGGAGTCGAACAGTAAAGGACAAATTATGTTAAAGAGAACTCACGACTATTTTTTCCAGGTACAAGGTCAATTAAACATAACAAAGAAGAACTGGTGTGACTTTATTGTATTCACACGTACCAATAGACTTTTAGTTGAGAGGATCACTATGGACTGTGAAATGTGGACTAAAAAAACGCTGCCAAAACTGACCTATTTCTATAAAGATTGCATTCTACCTGAAATCATAGACAGCAGAATTAATCGGCAGCTTCGGGTATGTGATCCAGCTTACATTATAGATACACAAGCTCGGAAAATCAAAACCAATTTGGCCACATCATCAAAGAAATAAAAAAAACAAATAGATCCTCAAAAACCGCAAAACTTGCCCTTTAGAAATCCTTCCTACATAATTTAGACTCAAAACAAACTGTAAATCACGTCCATTCTGAAAAGCATGACACAAGCTTAGTAGATTTTTTGCAATGTACCCTTTCATATTCCCATTATATTGGTGTTGTAGCTATTTATTAATGGCTAGAGGCTTAAAGGCTCTAAAGCCCCTATGCATAATTCTTATTTCTAAGGTACAAAATACCTTAATGTAAACCTGGCTTTTAGATCCTTCAAATTAATTATGTTTATATATAGCATTTGGTTTTGAATTAAGTATCAGTGTCACATTTTAAGAAACTGGAGATCTTTACTTGGAACTTCTCAGAGCCAGGTCATGGCAAGGGAGATAAGGACAGAGTAGGGGTTCCATAAAAAGAAATGCTGACCAAAAAATAATGAAAGTTCATGATATCACTTACGCAAGTGACTTAGTGTCTCTTCTTTCAGTTAGCAAAACCAAAGTTCTAGAAATCAGTTCCTATTCCGTGAAGGAGGTAAAGCAATCTCTTCCCAGACAAATCCCACTTATAAAATGAATAATGTCCGTCAAACAGGTTTATTGGCATATGCGAGCAAGTGACATATTTTTGGCCGAAAACTCTTGTGTTTCAAATGCAAATGTAAGGTCGACAAGTGCACTCACTTTCAGCTAATGAGTCTTAGTTTTACTGAACCAGCAGCTTCACACACTCAAGTGAAGGAAAAGGAAAAACCATTTTAAAAGTTTCAGATGTATACTCAAATTCTGACAACAACTGTTAAGATAAAGAGAATAAAATAACACCATCCCCATACTTATTTGAATATTTACAGTTGGGAGTGTATGTTGTCATCTCATTTCCCACAGGCAGAAAGACCTTAAATTTTGTGGTGGTTATTCAAGGAGAGGTACAACTTGACCGAGAAGTTGAAGTTATGTTTATGAAATGCTATGGAAACAAAGCTACGTTTAAGTCTAATGAAAATTACATAAGCTTCATATCATGTGACCAAATCGTTGGTTTTTTGCCTACACCCGAAATAATTGCCAAGGAAAAGAGAATTCTTTATCAATTCAAAAATGACATGGCTCTGTAAAAATTATTTAATTTTTTTTGTCAATCCCTAAGACAATTTTGTCCTTATTTTACTTTTAATTTGTAATTTTCATTATGAGGTTTTGAAATATTGTAAGTCATCTTCTAGTAACTTAAATTATTGTATTTTTAGCGAATTTCCCCTATAGGGAAGAAGCTGTTACCGTAGGTCTCATGGTAAGACCTAAGCCTAAAACCATCATAACTTTACACATACATATATATATATATATGTGTGTGTGTCTTTAAGCACGATAACTTGCGCAAAAATGGTCCAATCGGAATGAAATTTGGCATAGACGTGTAAAGTAGTAATTATTCGGACGAGTTCGTAAACCAGCCCGATCGGACCACCGGAAGGGGGGGTAAAGGGGGGTAAACCCCCCCAAAAATGGGTTTTTCGAGATTTTTACATAAAAAAATTAAATTTTTCAAATTTTTATTGGCACCATTGAATTCAGCCCAAAAAAACAAACAATTTAGTATTTTGAATCATAGCTCTATGTCTATTGGTTACCGAGATATTGAAATTGGTAAACACAGTACGTTGTCCCAATGTTAACCTTATGGGAAATAAGTAAAATTCTATATCTCGCTTATTTCTCAACATATCTTGATAAAACTTGGTAAATGGCTTCTTCTAGTTCAGATCTACTAAAAACTGAATTAAAACCACCCAGTTTTAATATACCCGTAGCAGCAAACCTGCATACTCATTCCCCATGTTATTCTTATGGAGCTTACAAAAACATGTCAAATCTCGCTATGATGGATCGAAATATGTTGTTTTGCACTTGAAATTCGCTGAGTATGCAGGTCTGCTGCAACGGGGGTATTTAGGTTAATTCTCAACAAGAGTTAAGTTAGTCTTCTAACATTATGGTTATGTCTTTTGTCATGCTCTAAATAAGACAAAATAAGACAATTTTGACCTATTTTTTATTTATTTTTTTATAAAATAAAGTTTTAAGAAAATTATTTGGACCAGTGCAAGAGGGAGAAGTGTGGAGAATAAGAGAACAAAGAACTAAGAACACTATACACTGACTTGGACATTGTTGCATTAGCCAAAGCAAGAAGGTGAAGTTGGATCACATACTGAGAAGAGAGAAGGGGGCACGATTGTATAACGTATGGAAAGCCACACCCAGAGAAAAGCATCCATTGGGAAGACCAAAATTAAGATGGAATGACCAAGTTATGAAAGACATCAGGACCGAGGACCATGGGTGCAGACATCAACTTGGCGGATGACAGAGTAGAGTGGAAGAGGCTGGTCTACGAGGCTAAGAATCGACTGAGATTTGTGAAGCCACGGCAGTAAGTATTTTAGTTATTTTTGTTGACATCTTGAATATTGTAAGACATCTTTCAGTAATTTAAGTGATTGTAAATTTTTCCTTGACTCACAAAGATTCCCCATGCTCCACTTTAAAAAAATTTTTTGAACAGTATATTAATTAAAGATTATAGTTTTTGTCATCATATTATCATATTTTCAATAAAATCAAATAAGGAATTTCTAAATTTTGACTTCAACTATTTTTTATCGATTTTTAATCATGAAACAAAACCGTGAGCGAGGGGAAAACAATTTTGTGTCTTCCTGAAATAAAACCAGGAATATTATCGTTAAATGTAATTTTTAAGCTCTACTTGGTTTAAGGTTTCATTATTTAATATATTTATATTACCTTACCAATAGATAAATAATTTTTTTTAATTTCATTATTTTTTACCTTTTTTAAATCAGCCATTAATTTTATAGTGACCCACGACCCATCCATGGTGTAGGAGCAAAAAAGACCGTTTACCAAAATAGCCTTCAATGAAGATTAAGGCAACTGTTTTTGGGACAGGTAAGGTTTTGTGTTACATTTCTAGAACTTGGTGCATGAATCAATTTCCAGGGGATTTGACCAACTACAAAACGTAATGAGAGCAACTCTGAATAAGCTGAGAGGAGAGCTGAGTTCAAACATGTTTTAAAACTAAGCCTGACCTCACACAACATATCAGCTGGTCATTGATTCTTTCAAATTTATTTGCATCTGATAAACTGAAATAACACTTCAGGTGATAAATAGATTACCTATTTATGTGATTTAAGTTAGGTGATACAAACTAACAGATGAAGTTTGATTTCTCACTGTGAAGATAACATAGCAGCTCTTGACTTACCTACTTTGGTATCTTCAATAGCTTCTCTAGCTTTCAATAATTTCTGTCTCAAATCGTTATTCTCTTTGACAAGTCTTGTGTTGTCTTCTTTGTAAGGCCCAACTCCTACTCGCAGTTCACTACAAGCCTTTAAAAAGTTTAAAAATAAACATTTCTTATAAGACATAGACTACCTTAATTAAAATAAATCTGTTATCAAAAATATATTTTTTTAAGATAAGATAGAAACAATATAGAGAATTACATACAATTGTTTTTATTATTTTTAATAATAGGCAAGAATAATTTTTGTGGCCGCTTTTCTACTACCTGTGGGCACTAAAAGAGAAATCTCAGCAAATTGACAGAATTGTATTTTCCTGCAGATGTGCAAAAACCCATAATAGGCTAATTTATTACAGTTTTTGAGAAATGCAGAAAAATGAATTTGAAATTTAAAAAATAACAAGGTCTTTATGAGTTGCCATGTTGGTTAAAGAATACAACAAAATATAAAAAAATGCAGTCACATGTTTTGCAGCAATGAGTAAAAACAAAACCCAAAGGCCTGACACACAGGGGGATTTTTATTGTAGCAGCAAAACTGCCGCTGCCGTCATTTTTGCAGTAGAGCATAGACTTAAATGGACCGCGGCAATATTGTTGGGCAGTATGCCTATCGCCCTGAATGTAAGCGTCCATTTAAATCTATGCACTACTGTGAAAACGATGGTAGTGGCAGTTTCATCACCACGATAAAAATCCCCCTGTGTGTCACCTCCCAAATATTTCCTAGTTGAATATAGACCAACAGGTGATCTCTAGTTGGATTTTATTATAAAACTGATGATTTAGATATGCATCCTGTATCTGTATTCTTTAGGTGGCATCCAGCACTTTGGGTGGCATTTCTTTAGGTGCACTTTGCCAATCAGCAAAAAAAAAAACAAAAAAAAACAGATTCCAGACAAAATTGATCAAGACCCTTTAATTTTTAAACTAGTAACTTTTTACAATCAACTCTTACTTGGTAGTGTGGATGTGAGGTGACTGTGAAACATGTAAAAGAATATGTTCACAACAAAGTGTTCTCTGACACTGGAATCACATAAAAGATTTCTTGCTGATAGTTCCCTGATTCAAATTTAGTTAATTAGGGGTCGGTTTCACAAAATGCGACAATTCTAGTCCCTAGGCTATTAGTGATTAATAGATAAATATGTAGAAAAATGTGCTGTATTATTTATAATCCCACCCTTTTTCCCTTTACACAGTAGTTTTTGTTCTATTTCAAATTATTCAATTAAATATTACGCGAAACAAAGGTCAAAATACAAGTCGCTCACTGTCACCGGCCACTCGTTATAGGTTACAACTAATGAAAACACCGTGAAATGAATAAATTTAGTCTGCTTCACTTCACAGCAGAAGATAGAAATTCCCAAGACAAATGGGAGTGATCTCTGCTATAAATATTGATTTAGACGTCTTTGGCACTCGTCCCCCAGAGGCGCTTGGTCAAAAACATACAAAGTGAAACCCGCCAAAAAAAAAGTCCTGAGAGTTTGACGGTCAACGGACGTATTGATGTAAATGATATATGTAGAAAGTTGGAGTTCAGTTACAAATTGTAAAGTTTTATCAACGTTTTTCTTCATTTTTTATTAAAATAACAGGTAAGTTTGTTAAAGTACCTTAATTACAACAACAAGTCATTCACTAAAATAAAAGTTGCAATATTGAAAGTATTATAACAAAGAGCAGTGCTTGATTTGTAAAAATTGAGGTACCGGAACTGTAATTGCCAGTTTGTACATAACCCCCCCCCCCCCCTTATCATTCTTCCCTTCAACAAAGTATTATTTGTATATGTGAATAATTAGGTCGATTTAAAAAGCCACGTTTTATCTATCTCAAATCTTTGAATAAGTAAATTAAAAACTAGCAAAGCATTATTTTACCAAAAAATAAATAGCCTAAAGGATTTTTTTATGATGCCTTGTGCGAGTATCGGGTCTTTTTAGCGTTTTCAACATTCGGCTTAGCTCAAGACTACACAAAAGTGCGCTAATTTCAGGCCGAAACTCCGCGCGTAATTTCAGTAAAAGTTCGGTCGAGTACACGCGATCGTCTCTTCCGAAAAATACTCCGGCCGATTATACGCGATTGCCTTTTGCGGAAAATTCTCCGGCCGATCTTACGCGATCGTCTTTAGCGTCAAAATTCTCCGGCCGTTCACACGCGATTGTCATTAGCGGCAAATTCTCCAGCCGATTACTTGCGATTGTCTCTTACACGACAAATACTTCCCGAGTACACACGATCCTCTCTCGTGGTGAAATCCTCCGGCCGATTGTACGTGATTGCATTTTACGGCAAATCATCCGTCCGATTGCACGCGATCGTTTCTTACTAAAAATACTCCGACCGATTAAGATTTACAAGATCGACTCTTGCGGCAGAAAGAGATCCCGGAACGCCGTTCCGCCGCAAATCAAGCACTGACAAAGAATATGTATTACAGTTTGTCAAAGCGCACACAATCCTAACCTCTTAACTAAATAGGCTTACCTCATTTAGTTCGTAGGCTATCGTAGGTTTTGTGTAGAATTTACAAGTCGTTCACGTACAAATTGTTCATGTTAACGACATGGTAAATCGTGAACGACTTGTACAAATCCATTAATATTACGTTTTATGAGTTATTATGGTCATATTTGAAAGTAAAAAATGAACTTTTTAACAAATAATCATTATTATAATAGTTATTTTCAATATAATATCATATTTCTTTGCATTACTGTTATTACTAGCTGTAGCCCAACTCGAAATTCGATGGGTAAACATCTCTTTTCATTTTAGATCTTTGATGCAGTACTGTTATAAATTATGTAATAATATGAAATATTATATGTAATATTTTATATTATATAATGTATAAATCGTTGTGTTTTGTAACTACACCGATGTTGTTTCTATGTTGCAGATTTGTGGGCTTCAGGCCTATGAAATGGCGCGGACCTCGAAGCTCTCGGCTAAGGAGAAGTATGAACAGCAAAAAGAGTTGGCACGGGAGAGATAGCGAAGGAGGAAAGCGAGGTTGACAGAAGAACAGAAGGAAGCTAAGAGAAAGTATGATAGGGAGAGAATGGCTAGATTGAAAGAAGAAAAAACAATTAAGTAAATTGCGGACAAGACTCCGTGTGAACAAAGAAAACAGAGGAAATAATGGAGGGATTGAAATAAAGCAAGAAGTATAACACTAAAAGCACTGAAAGAGGTGACTGATATGCCTCCAGATTCCCCTCAGGCTGCTGATGAACTCCACCAGCGTAGGCGTGGGAAAAAGAATGTAAAAAGGGAGAAGGCGAAGGCTTATAGAAAAATAAAAGAACAAGAAGAAGAAATCAAATCCCTGAATAAAAGAATAAACAAGTACGAAAAACGCTATGAAAGGGAGAGGAAGAAATCATGTAACGTAACATCACCTCCCCCAAAAAACAAGTGAAAGAATTGTTAGGAAAGGAAAGAGTATCACCAGGGGTGAAAAGACAGTTGTTTCTGGGCTTCGTTTTAAAAAACAAGTCGAAACTCAAAGAAAGAAATTAGCTGGGTCCAAAAAAACAAACAACTAATACAAAAATTCATCGGAAACTGTGCGCTAAAAAAATACCGTGTGCAGAAGAATTTTGAAAAAATCTTAACTTACAGGGGGAACAAAGTTTTAAATACGGATTCCCTAGAGTATTCAAGAAAAAAGAAGATTTCTATAATGCAGGAACTATCCAAAAAACTAATTACGTTTTATGAAGATGATAATGTCAGCAAAATGTGCCCTGGCAAAAAGGATTTTGTCAAAAAAGGCTCCATAAAAAACAAAGAAGAGTGTTGCTTCATCCCTTAGACCACCTACATAAAGAGTTTGTCAGGGAAACCAAGTGAAAAATATCGTTTATGAGTTTCACCAGGGCCCGACCATTTTGGGTGTGTTTGCCAAAAATGTAAGACAGGGAAACTTGTGCTTGCATCAAGCATGCAAACATGGAAGTCTTAGTTCCTTGCACCAATCCAAAGTTATCAATGAAAGTAATCCTCTTGAAATTTTGAACTCCATTGTCTGTTCAACAGAAGACGAGAAATGCATGATGGGGAAATGCAGCATTTGTAAGGATAAAAACTTAATTTTTACGTACGAACAGCATTTCAAGATCAAATTCTTCAAATGGAAAACCCTGCAAAAAGAATAAATAATCAAGAACAAGAAAAAGACCGTCAAGAAAGTGATGAAAGTGAAATTGATTAAAGCAGTATCGAAGACAGTAGCTGATTTCAAAAAAGAATTGGAAATTTTCAAAAATCATGTGTACTTTGCAAAACACCAAATCAAAGCCATCAAAAGCAAAACCGATGATCTCTCCAGTGATGAACTTTTGTTCAGAATAGACTTTTCTAAAAACTAAGTCACTAAATTGTCTTCTGAAATTCCATCGTAACATTTTGGGGCATCCAAAAAACAGTTGGCCCTAATCACAGGAGTGAGGTACATGAGATATGGTGACAATGTAAAAACATTTTGTTTTTCCACGGTGTCTGACAACAACGTTGACCACCAGGCCCACACAATCTGGGCCCACATGCACCCTATATTACTAAAGTCTGCTGAAGAATTGCCAAACACTAAAACCATCCATTTTTTCTCTGACAGCCCATCAAATCAATAAAGAAACTGGTCCAATATTCATTACTTCAAAACATTGGTGCCTCAATATTTTCCAAATTTACAGAGTATGATGTGGAACTACACTGAAGCCGGTCATGGAAAGGGCCCAATGGATGGCGTGGGCGGGACACTGAAACGTTTGGCTGACAGAAAAGTGTCCTATGGAACAGACATAACATCAGCAGAAGATTTTGTAAAAGCTCTTGACGATGGCAAAATATGTTTGATGGAAGTGCCCTCAAGTGAGATAGCTAAACCCAAGGCAGACCTTAACACCATGAAGATTGCCCCATTGCCAGGGATAATGAGGGTCCACCAGTTTACATTTTCAGATAACAAAATGTGTGATGTACGGGAACTAACCTGCTTGAAGTGCCCTCCAACTAAGAAATGTCCACACTACACAATCACAGGAGTTCTTCAACCCGCCCCAAAAACCTTAACTGAAAGTGTGGCAGTACCTTCAGAATCTTCGGTTAAGAAGCGAAGGTACTGCCACCTTCCTCTCCGTGGAAGAAATCTTCACATCATCTGATGACGACGATGAAGAAGGCTCTGTACTTCGCCCGGACGAAGAGGCAATCGAAGAGAAAGAGGCTATGGATGTCGAAGATTTTATTAAGATGACTGACGGCAAGCCCCTTGATAAAATTCAGTCCGGAGACTACGTACTTGTCCAGTACACAGTAGGGGGGAAAAAAGGTTACAGCAAAAACTTTGTTGGCGTTTGCCAAAGTTAGATAATGAAGTGGACGTTATTTTTTTGAAAATGTGCCAAAAAGAAAAATTTCTCTATTTTGTTGACGAAAAAGATTGAGATTCTGTTCTTTTAAAACAGATCAAAGCAGTTTTGCCCCAGCCAAAAATTATTTTTAAAGGAGACCGAGTTTTTTATAAATTCAAATAATTTTAAGCATTGATGTTAAGATCACCTGATCAGTTTTAGCAGTAGTGTTATAATGAGTCGTTTGTTATAATGAGTCGTTTGTTACCCAGAATAAGTGGCCTATGACATTAAGTGACGTGTGTTTGGACCTTTGTTTTACATAATATTTAATTTGATAATTAGATATTAACTTGCTACTTAAGCTACTTTGTAAAGGAAAAGGGTGGGATTATAAATAATACAACACGTTTTCTATTTCTTGTCATTAGGTTTATCACTAATGTCCTAGGGACTTGTGTCACATTTTACAAAACTGACCCATAATCATTACTCGAGAGTGTATGTTTTGTCTTATTGTAAGTTAAATATACGTTATTTACTATTATTCTGTTTTTTTTTTATTTGTTCCAAGGCAATAAAAATACAGTGTAAAATGATTCCATTCATATTACTAAAGTAGTTTACAAGTCACTCACGCTAAGCACAAGTCGCTCACGCCAAGTACAAGTCGATCACGCTCACATATATCGCTGTATTTCATTTTTACATTCATTGATAATATTAATTTTGATGACTTTGGTGAAGTTTTCTGCGTTGCCATCAGGCGCATTGAGTTTGCTCATAATTGCTTACGATTTTATCATCTAATTTTGAAGTTTTCACTGTCGTTGACGGAATTTACCTCCAAGTTTTGAAATAAAGTGCATTATTTTCCAAATATAAGTAGTTTCATCCTTTTCCAATATTGCTAGTGATTAATCCTAGCCGTGGCCATAGGTCGTCGGCCGACCTATTCACCGCTGTTTGTACAATGGCCATGGTCGCCGGGCGACGCTTAATGTCCAAAAATTTTCCTACGCTAAAATGTAATTGATAATTAACTCTTACGTGGACAAACTAAATACCATTCGAAAGATGACATTCTGAACTTTCATTTTTATATATAAATGAACCGTGTAGCAGTTGTACAAAAACGTAACAACTATTTTAACTTGAATGTTTTTTAGTGAAAATCAATATCTGCAACCAACTTGTCAAAATCGTAAAACATGGTCTGGTACAAAATACCATAACTGGAGTAAATTTCGTCTTAGAGAGTTGCGATTGGTACCACTGGACAGCAGAAGAGTTGCGGTTTATTTTAGTATCAATTATTTTATATAAATATTCCTAGGGAAAAAGATATGATTTTTATAAAACAGGTGTTTTTGCCAAAATTGACAAATGGGCCAAAGGTCGCCCGGCGACCTATTTTTAATGCTGTAAATATGTGTGTAGGTTGTATTACAACAAGACAATAGTAGTGTCAAATTATTGCCAAAGAAACGGAGATCAATTTTATTTTGACAAATGGCAGCACTGGCCATCCTCATTCTCGCCAGCAACGGAAAAAAACATCTGTCATGACAGTCATACCGAGTAATTCTGTGCATCTCGAGTAACCTAAATTTTTGTAAGTGAATTTTTATCCGCGATTATCTCGGAAATCTTTCTGAATTCGGAGTTTATAGTTGTAGTGCAGTTGTTGTGTGTTTATAACAGTAATCTTTATGCATTATTTATGCATAAATATTACTGGAAAGGCATAAATTAGCCAATTAGTGAAGTGAACGTGAATCTAATGTTTTTGTTTGTTTTAGCATCATGACAGATGATTACATAGCTCGGCTACTTGAGACAGATAAGAGTAGTGCAGATGAAATTGATCCTTTTAGTAGTGACGATGAAGAGGACTTATGTGATGAAGAGGATTTATCGGACTTTTTACCCTTAGATGATGAGCTTATCAATCTGAAGGGTCTAGGCCTAGGCCTCAGACTAGTGTACAGGAACCTAGGCCTCAGACTGGTGTACAAAAACCTGAGTGTCGCTCCCCCTCATGGACATGGACAGTGTAGCCCTTCCCCAAGAAAGATTACCGGCGCCCCCCCTCAAGCTGAAATACAGACAGTCCCCCCCCCCCCAAGAGCTTTGCCAGGGTGTAGTTATTTCTCAGATAAGCTTAACGTGACACGTAGAGACAACACCTCTTGGAGGGAACAAATAACAAACAAGAAGAAAGCAATTGTTACCCCCCCCCCCCCCCACAGGAACCTAGGCCTCAGACTGATGTACAGGAGAACCTGAGTGTCGCCCCCCCTCATGGACATGGACAGTGTAGCTCCCCCCCAAGAAACGTTACTTGCACTCTTCCCTCAAGCTGAAATACAGGCAGTCCCCCTTCAAAAGCTGTGCCGGGGTGTAGTAATTTCTCAGATAAGCTTACTGTGCCACGTAGAGACAACACCTCTTGGAGGGAACAAATAATAAAACAAGAAGAAAGCAATTGTCACCCCCCCCCCTCTAGAAGGGCCCCCCAAACCGACCTCTTCGACCCAATAGGCAAAAAACATACGAAATTATCTCAAAAATGGTCGAAGAGGAGTCGGATATAGATGAAGTGGATAATCTCTACGATTTCTCGTCTGGCAGCGACGAGGAATATCATCCCAATGTAGAGGAGCTTGACACCTCAAATAGGGAGGACGTGCCTGCTGCGAGCTTCCTATTCCCGGCAACATAATTTCCAGATTCCCCCCTTCGCTATTTGAAATGGAACGACTGCCACCCCCCCATACAAGAAAACCTCCACCCAAAAAGCCCCCTGCAAAGACGCCGGCAGTTCAGCCTTTAGTTGTGACCGACGAGTTGCTGCTACAGGAGATAGGAACCGGACCGCCACCTAAAGTCCGGAGGGTTGCTGCCCCCCCAGAAGATGTTGTCCCAGAACTGCCCCCTCAGGATAACCAACGGGAAGGACCGCCACGTCAAGAGCTCCCGTCCGGACCCCCCTGGGTAAGGGTCTACCCACCTGAGCCGGCAATGGACGTAAGTTCAAAATTTAGAGTAAATAATCCTGCACCCACTTGTGAACGTTTTCTGAACCCTTTGCAATACTTTTTCTTGTTTTTCACTGAGGCTATGTGGAACTTTTTTGTCACCGAAACAAACAAGTACGCCCGCATGAAAGTGGCACAGTTGCAAAGGACGGGATTATTGTCCCCCCAATCCCGCTTTCGCAGATGGGTCGATGTAACAGTGGACAAGATGAAATAGTATATTTCACTATTGATGAGCATGGCATAATTCGTCGGAAAAATCAAACATACTATTGGAGTAATGATCCTGTACTCCATTTACCTTTTATCAGCCGAACAGTGACGCTTAGAAGGTTTCAACTAATAACTTCTATGCTTCATCTGTCATCTCGCGTGTCTCCACCCATGGGTCAACAAGGATATGACACATGGGTAAAGATACGCGAGTTCCTGGACATGATGAATGAAGCATTCAAGACGTATTTTATTCCGTTTCAGAACGTATGTATTGATGAAAGCATGGTATGAAAAACCGAACAACTTTCATTCAGTACATGCCTACCAAACGCCACTCAAGGTCCGGCATAAAAAAGTTCGAGCTGTGCGATAGTAAGACTGGTTATGTCCTGCGGTCCTTACTTTATTCTGGAAAATACCTTTTGTCTGGGGGGAATGATACCTTCACCCAGAAAGTCGTTGCATTCCTGAAGGGCAAAGTGGGGTTGCTTGACAAAGACTACCACTTATTTACTGATAACTTTTATATGAAGGTCTTGTTATCCCGCTGGTTGATCACTAGAAACACCTTTTTGACAGGAACGATTAACAAGCGGAGTAAGGATCTGTCGAAGGTTGCGTTGGATACCGTGCAACAAGTTGGTGAAAGTTTGTATTTCAGAAGGAGGTTTGACGCTTCGGCGTCAGTCCTACTTGTGAAATACAAGGAACGGGAAACAAGAAAACCTGTTCACCTCATATCAAATTGTATGCATGCTGAAGACGTACCGGTTACCAGTAAAAGAACCAGGCGTGTGTCAATCAAGCCCGTTGTCACAAAGGTTTATAATGAACAGATGGTTGGGGTGAATTTCAAAGATAAAAGTATTTACCATTTGTCATGTACACGGACATCAAGTAAGTACTGGAGGAAGATAGTATACAATTTCATCGACATAGCTCTGTTGAACGTGTACCTTCTGTACTTGGCTCAACATCCCAATCCGTTGCCTAGGTCAAAATTCAAAGTCCAAATAATTCATCAGCTATCAACCTCCGGTAGGCCTCTTCCCCTTCCGCCCATTGTCGGTCCAGGCGGGGACAACCCTGACGATCCTCAGCCTGTCCTCCATGCCCACAACATCGTGCTTCTAGCAAATAAACAGAGAAGAGTGTGTTTACGCTGCAAAGGAAATAACGGGGCACAAGACCGACCTCGTGCAGTTCGTGGTGGTTACTGGTGCACAATATGCCATAATGCCGTACAGAGTCTGCATAGGGAGGATGTCTACGATGCCCTGCGTCTTGGAACAGTGATGGGGGCATCCCTAACTCTGAGAACATGGGGTCTTTGGGAGGGTGTTAGTCAAACTTTCATTTTCATTTTGTAGCTACTGTTTTCATTTTGTAGCGCTAGCCACCGCATTCATGTAGCGTGTTTTTTTTTAATTATTACATAAGACTTGTAAATAAAAATGTTTTCTGTATGTGTTATATATTTATTTGTAGGGATTTGAATGTACTACAACATGTTTATAATATCTTTGGCCTGAAAAAATCTTTACAAAATTTGTGTACTTGAATGTGTTGGATTTTTTTTACGTAAACTCTAAATTTCTAGTTATTTATATCATAAACAGGTAATAAAATTTTTTTACTTTCCACAATATGACATATTGTTGTTCCTTATATCATAACCTACAAGAATATATGTACAATATTATTATCAATAATTACCTTACATGAGTAATCTCAGATATACTAATTATTCGTCTTATGCGGCAAAAGTTGTAATTTTTCGTACTTTCTTACATAACACATGTAAAAACAAATATTTTCTCCATGTGTTATAGATTTCTATGTAGGGATTTGAATGTACTACAACATGTTTATAATATCTTTGGCCTAAGATGATCTTTACAAAATTTGTGTACTTGAATGTGTTGGAATTTTTTTTACGTAATCTCTAAATTTCTAGTTATTTATATTATAAACGGGTAGGTAATAAACTTTTTTTTTACTCCTCACAATATGACGTATTTTTATTCCTAAGTTTATAACCTACAAGAATATACAGTATGTATAATATTATTATCAATAATTACCTTACATGAGTTATCTCCAATTTACTAATTATTGGTCTTGCGTGGCAGAAGTTGCGATTTTTTGTATTTTCTTTCATAACACACGTAAAAGATAATATTTTTCCCATGTGTTGTGCATTTATATGTAGGGAATTGAATTTACCACAAAATGTAATATAATGGTTTTTGCCTAAAAAATATACTGCAGAAATGACAAAACATTACTTTTGAAATTTCAATCAAAGTTTTTTAATTTTTTTAAATTTTTTTGAAATTTGCTAAAAAATAACCTGTCCAGATTGATTTTTTTATATATTCAGATTCTCCTGGGTTTTCTGAATAAAATGAGTATAGATATTGATAGGTTTACTCCATATTTGTAATTTCTACAGATTTTTAAAAAAAAGTCTGCAAAATCGCCAAAATGGGTTGGCCATTCCCCACCTCTAAATGCAAATCAAAGTTCTTCAATAATTTCTTCTTCTTCTGGCCACTGGTAGGGTTAAATGCATATCTATGAATATACTAGCACCATTATTTAAGGTTATGTTTATAATGTCAACAATTTTGGGCACTTGAAACTTGCGTTAACGAATTGTATTTTTTTGGTGCCAAGCAATACTAAAATCTAATTTTTATAAAAAATAATAAAAATTCAGCTTAGCTGGTTTTGGTAAGTGTTCTGAAGCATATTTTCTATTGGTTAGGCTAAAATTCTTCGTTTTTTTAAAGGTGGTTTTAATTTTTTCTCTTCCTGGAATTTAGACCGTTTTGTGAAACTGACCGTTAGATGTAGAGAGTCAAATAAAGAATGTACATTTTTAACATCCACAAAAAAAAATACGACCTTTTCTGATTGATTCTCCATCGGGGACTCACATTATAAGTGTGTGAAAAAATGTATTATTAGCCTACATGACCCTTCTTGAGCAGCACCTTTGTGAGCTATTTGAGGATACCTGCTCCTCAAAAACAACACACCAAAAAGTTTTTCCCAAAAGCTTTTCCTGCATCACAAAAAAATAATAAAAAAACTATCCCGTTTTTGTTTGGATTTAAGTTCTTCAATAAAAAAATACCAGGTTTCATTACCAAAATAAACCTCATTAGCTAAATGTACTGTCAAATCAAAAATGTATAGTTTCTAAAACACCTATCATAAGTAGATTATTTTAAGTGTACTTCAACAGGTATGTGGCATAGTTAAAGTAGGAACAGATACTAACTAAACTGTTGGAAAATTAATCTCCTGAAAATTAAGAAAAATACAACCTTAATAAATACCCAGCTCCCAGCACTAGAAAGGTCATACTAAAAAAATTCACCTCAATATGAAATCACAGAAATTTTTTTGTACTATTGTTCACTGTTTTCTCATTGTTCAACTGAGCATTTAATGATTAACACATCACGAGCAGGTTTTATTCAATAATTTAACAGAACCCACACAATTTTTAATTCCAAATCAAGGTTATTGATAAATAAAGTATTATTTGTTTTTAAACAGCCAGTTCAGTGTTGTACTTAATGAACAGCTGAAAAACATTTACCTCCATGCTTTGTTGAGCAACATTTTTGTAGTGCTGAAGGGTTTTCTTCGTTTCTAAAAGATCATCCAATAGTTTATCTACCAACATCACAGACTCAAACGAAAGTGGCTGCAGATACCCCAAATCATCAAGCTTGTTCCTCACCTTGAGGAAATATTCTTCGGTTGGAGTCATATCCATCAAGGTCAGTCACTAAAACAATACCATGTAACTGACAACAAGTCGAGACAATATCCTTGAAAAGACTTGTTTAAGCTTCTGATCAAAAGCACTAATAGAATAAAAGCATTTTATTCATAAAAAACAACCTAACTTTATAACTATTAAATTCATGAAAATTAAATTTCATAGAGCCAATTTCATCTTTATGCCATATCACCATAGAGAATTTGATAAAACATTAAAAATATCATGCAACTGAACTACGCAAGAGCCTTCCGCGCCCTTACAGCGATTCCAGGAATCCCTGCGCCGAAAACAATGAAGACGGTCCCACCCCTGTAGACTCGGACATTCCTGTAATTTCTAGAGTGGCCGGAACACAGGACCGACCTGCTTACAACCTTCGGTCACGGCAACTGTATAAGAGCGGAGGTCAGGCGCGGGCTACAGTGAATGAGTGAGTCTGTCAACTAAGACGCTCGTCGCCCTGAAGATGGATATTGCAATATATCCGGAACGTCGGCAAACAAGTTGGACATTTACACGGTTTAACCTGGAAACCCACTTCAAGAAAGAAATTTTTCTTCATAGTAACATCCTGTTTGTAGCTTCCTACATCCAGATAAAAATTATTGTGGGCCTAGCTACCAAGGTACAGCAATTCTTTACTCTGCCAGGTTCAACATTAAGGCAGAGAAGAGCATGACAACAGTAACTATGTCGCATAAATCAACACTTGTCAATTATTTGTCAATGACTTGCCGTTGTTGTTGGTTGTGTTCGGACATTATCAACTTTTGAGGAACATTCTGGTAGCACTGCTTCTGGTTCATTGTAGTAGGGGCCATCTTTTTACTGTTCCCACTGCGAGAACAGCGCTGTGCCCGCCCAGTGCGCCGCTGGGGGCTCGGAACACACGACGGGTGAGCGTCACGTGCCACGACGAGGACGAGTCTATGTTCGTGGCTCCGGAAGACAGGGCCTTGGCCAACATCTCGTCCTAGGGGCCCCCGCAAGTCCCAGGTTTTAGGCAAGAAGAAGTATCAACAGAAATGTATATCCTGCATCTTCAATCAAGAATTGATTTTACTCCACCTTTTATCCTGCTATTGAAAATTTGTTGGAACAATCAAAACTTAAAGTTTTTTTAAGCCTACCTATATTTTAAGATTAAGGCTTAGTGTTCTGAGGATTGGTATGTAAAAATTGTAAAATTGGGGAAAAAGGACTCGTTGTTTTTAATTGCCGAGAGTAAAACTTACCAAGTTAAAATGTAACCAACAAGTTTTTAGTTTTTTTTAGAGTTAGGCTATGCCTACTTTAAAAAGGCCTAAAAACCTAGCTATACAAATAAACCTATTTTTTTTAACTCTTCAGGGTCTCTCAGTTAGGCTAGTTAGGGTAGGGCTATTCAACAGGGCCCAAAAATATCTGGATTATGCATACCATTTTGATTGTTTGAAAATCTGGTCACCTTACTTTACACAATCATGCGTAACTTATATAGTTAGATAATAAATTATCACTGGACTGTGTTTCCGCCAAAAAAGTTAAAAAAAACCTTATGGACCAAATAACTGTTTTATTTATAGAAGGCCTAGTTATCCTCAGGTCACACATAATAAACATCAGTTTCCAGTTCATTTATCCGTGAGAATCTCTTTCCTAGCAGATTTCCAGCATTAGGCCTAACTGATTTCCAAGAAGCCATCCAAACCTTACACAGGCCTAAGTTATGTCAAAACCGAATGTAAACACAAAATGAAGTGACTAAATAATAATATGTTAGTAAACAAACTTAGGTATGTCTGAATTTATAATGCACAAGTGAAGCATGCATGCAAGTGACATGAAAGCGTTTTTAAAACATAAAACAGATCCCCTCTCAAAGGCTGAAAATAAATACAGGTGCCGAGGCTGAAAATAAATACATATTCTGACTACCGAGGTTTGCCAGAACTTAAATTACATTCACTGATATAAACTTAAGTTAACTACGTAATAAAGCCTACTATACAATATTCACTAATTTAGGTATTGACCAAAATTCTGTTACTTAAATCAGGACTAAGATCAAATAGTAACAGCACGAACAAGGTTACAATAGAACCAATGCTGCCTAACCAATGGCCAATGATGTAATCTAACAGTATTCATTTTAAGGCCCATGATACAAACAAAAAATAACAAGAAAATATTGGCCTATGTATGGCTAATATTGAGGGCATTAATTTATTGCAGCTTATCAAACACTCTCAGACTCATTATCTTATTAACAGAAATATCTCGTTAGGCCTAAACAAAAAAAAGAATATTCAATTAATAGTAACCGATAAAATAATGCACAGTAGTTGAAAAACTAAATTTGTTCCAACTAGAAGTAGTTCTAGAGATTAGTTGATTGTGAGTAGGCCTATTGCCACAAGTTGACAGATTTTACAATAATATACACTATGATCTTAAATGTTATAAAAACAATAAATTGAGAATAAATATACTGACCAGTAATAAACAAGTTCAGGCTTGGACTTAAATTTTAAGTCTGGAAGTTAAATTCGAAAAAAGAGAAGTTCCAAAAGAACTCCTAACATCATATTTGCGCAAGGACTCCAGGTACGAAGTATCGTTATTATTCTGACACTTGCTCCAGGAATAAATGTATTTTCACACGCAACAAACTTCACCTTATCACGAAACTCGCCCCCTTTGCCACCCCCAATGGATAAATCAACAACTTTCTAACAGCCCAGCCCAGTAAACAAAGAGAAGAGGTTATGTTTGAGAATTTGACATAACCAACGACACAAAACTCTCAAACGAACATGAACTCCCGCCAAATCCATAGAGATATCAAAATTAGAAGAGAACAATAGATTAGAAGAGAACAATAATATATTTTTATACTGTCAGGTTGCCTAAATCCCATATGGCCTGTGGAACTTGTGTGACGTCAATCGTTGACTCATATCCGGTTGTAATCAAGCTCTATTGGCCTATTATAAATACAAAATTGGTTAAAAATGTAGTCTCAAATGAGGTCGAGGTGTCAGAGAAAATTGTCCTCTAATTGGACAGGACTAATAATTAACTACCCTCCGGAGGTTATTGGTTTCCAGTCTCAAAAAGACGTCACTAGAGATGGCAAAAGCATATCAGGAAATCGGAGGACTCGTTATGTCGATATATTGCCATTTATTTTGGTTTCAATATATTCGGAAAGGGGCCGTCCACATATTACGTAACGCTCAAGTGGGGAGGGGTTCGGCTGACAGTTACGCAATGGTTACGAGGGGGGGTTTAAAGATCGTTACGGTAAAGGGAGACGCTACAAGTCGGTTCGTGCCGAGGTCCGTCCGCGCTATCTACCAACCTAATCCATTCCGTCCGCTGTATCCAAAACTCAGTCCGTGCGACCTGTCAAACTTCAGTCCACCGTGAGTGATGTGTTTAAAGTCGGCCAGCCAATAGCGTGTTGGCAGCCCACCCCCTTCACGCCATCGAAAACCGCCCCTTCTTTCTCCACTCACTCCACCTTCCTTTCCTGGTATTCGCAGGTTTGCCATTTATCTACGAAATAATTATCGTATTCCGGCAGAGCTTATGATGTCAGGTCAGGGTTTTCATTAGGGGTGTGCGAGTACTCGAGAATCGATATTTTTTCGAGCCGAGTATACACTACTCGACTCGACTCGACTTATTGCAAAATACTCGAAAGTTCGAGCCGAGTAGTTAATCCCCCCGTTTACCCAAAATCGGTAGGTGCGAAAGAATATTACGGCCATTTTTCACAATGCCAATCCATTTTTAACGAATCTATATAATTAATACGCCAACACGAAATTTGTCTTATGAACGCCTCCGTCATTTCTTAACCGATTTTGATCATTGACGTCTCATTGGAAAGAGCGTGTCGCGTAGATTTGCAAACTGGCCTTACATTTTTGAAAAAGTCCCTTGGGCTCTGCCCCATTGGCTTTTAAAGTTCCCATGTTATCCTTATGAAGAACATAATTGTTTACATTTTTATCAGCTGGATAATTTAATTGCTGTTATTTTTTAATTTGTGTAAACATAACCCTCAAGACGGATCGTGTTAGCATGATTGTGTTTTAAATTTGTCGCCATTTGAATTTTCGCTCTGCTAGAGTAGCGCACGATTCCGTGCGCTCAGATCCACTAGTATAACTGAATCCGCGTTTGTTATACTTGAAGTAAAAAGTTCTTTTTAGTGTTTAAAGACACTCATTTATATACATTTTAAAGACATACATTTTTATATCACTCTATCTTTTCTATAGTTTGAGGTTATTTATTATTACATCTCTTTATAAATTATGTTAGTTTTTTGTTGACAGTTACATGAATAAAAATGTACCTGTGTGAATAACTCAAAGGAAATATTTTAATCATGAATTGAGTCAGGTATTGAGTCAGGTAATTGGTCATGGCTTATAGTCAGTGTTTTCATATCATTTCAAAACCCAGGTAAGCCTTAAACAAAAGTTAGGCTTGAAAAATATATCAAATCAAGAATTACTGTAAGTTTAAGTAAAAAGTTTTCTTTCTTTTTTTGGAATCGTTTATTTGTATATCTGCTCTGAGTTCAGTAACTCTTTTAAGTTTAACTACCTCAAAATTCTAATTTTTGTTTGAGTAAAGATGATAATTTTTTACCATTATGTAGAAACATGATGACTATTATATTAAACTTTAAAAAAATTCGACCCGAAAAAAGCTCAAAACTCGCGGGTATTTTTCAAAACTCGACTCGACTTCAAAAATCACTACTCGCACACCCCTAATTTGCATACATACTGAGTGAGTAATGTGAAAATTCTAAACTGGTGGTTGGCATCTTGGTTTATCAGGATCTGCTAAATTGTAACAAGGAATTACAAATTCCAACAATTACGGCTCTTATCTCAATCAAAATTAATTATAAGGATTAACAATACACCTCAACATTTATCTGAAGACACCTCTTCCCCCACCTAGTCATTTTTTAAATATTTTAGACTATATATACCAATGTATACAGAATACATTGATATATACATTGCAGTACCTCGTTATCTAATCCTACTCTACCTTTTGTTTGTTATTGTTTTGGTTTTATATTTCATCAGATGACAGAAAAAACAACGTATAATTTTACCCACTTTTTGCACTGATATGTGATTCTACATCTGATCTTTACCCTACGAAAAGTAGAATATGATAACAGCTACATATGATGCTAACTTTGTTTACATGTGGTTGTTATAATATCACCAAAACAGCATCTCATAAGACCAATGTTAATTTTTTTGAAATTTTAAATTCAATTTTCCACAGGTCTAAAAGAATAAATTACAATGAGATTCTGCACATCTACAGGATAATACAATTCTATCGGTGTGCTTAGATTTTCGCTACGATGCACAATGGCTGAGAAAAAAGAGGAAAAAACCTTATGGAAAAAATGCTTGTCTATTAACATAAAGACAGTCTTTTAAAACGGCAATTCTATTCCGATTTCAACAATTTTACGTTAGTAATACTACCTTTGTAATGGCTGATCTTTTGAACGGAATTTTCTGTCTGTAAATAGTAGATTCAACAAGCTTTTTGAAATCAACAAGAAAATAAAAATAATCCCGTTGCAGCAGACCTGCATACTCAGCTAATTTAAAATTCTTAAATAAATCATTCATCTTCAATAAAAAATAAAATCTTAAATTCTTAAAATGAATCATTAAATAAATCATCAATAAATTTTTAAATAAAATGTTTAATTTCACCTCAGTATAAATGAAGGGTTAAAGTAAATAGGGATGAAAGTGCCAAAAAATGAAAAATTGAGTTTTAACCATTAAAGTGATGTATGTGCCAATGCCAATAACATTAAATGGGATCTATGTGCCAGAATGGACTGCTAGTAGTTGCAATCATGACCAACAGAATGCACTGGGTGTAAGTGCCATGCTGTCTAACATAAATACCCCCGTTGCAGCAGACCTGCATACTCAGCGAATTTCAGATGCAACACAACAAACGGTATTTCAATCCAACTTAGCGAGATTTTACATGTTTTGTAATCTCCATAAGAATAACATGGGGAATGATTATGCAGGTTTGCTGCAACAGGTATGTTAAAACTGGTTGGTTTTAATTCATTATTTAGTAGATCTTAACTAGAAGAAGCCATATACCAAGTTTTGTCAAGAAATGTTAAAAAATAAGTAAGATATAGAATTTTTTTATTTCCCATAAGGATAACATGGGGAATGATTATGCAGGTTTGCTGCCACAAAAACTGAAATTTCGGGGATTTTAGACTAAAATACATTAGATCACATCTAGATGAAGCCACAAACCAAGTTTTGTCCAGATATGTTGAGAAATAAGCGAGATATAGAATTTTACTTATTCCCCATAAGGTTAACATTGGGACAACGTACTGTGTTTACCACTTTCAATATCTCGGTAACCAATGGACATAGAGCAATGATTCAAAACACTAAATTGTTTGTTTTTTTGAGCTGAATTCAATGGTGCCAACAAAGATTTGATAAATTTTATTTTTATATGTAAAAAACTCAAAAAACCCATTTTTGGGGGTGTTTATCCCCCTTTACCCCCCCTTCCGGTGGTCCGATCGGGCTGGTTCACGAACTCGTCCATTCGATTACCACTTTACATGTCTGTACCAAATTTCATTAAGATCGGACCATATTTACGGCCGCTATCGTGCTGACAGACACATATATATATATATATATATATATATATATATATATATATATAGATAGATGGATAGATAGATATATAAAAATTCGAACGAATGGTGTTTTTTGCTTCTGGTGGCCCTAAAACGAAAAGTTATCATGGTCTCGGGCTTAGGTCTTACCATGAGACCTACGGTAATAGCTTCTTCCCTATAGGGGAAATTCGCTAAAAAGGATCTAACTCCTCTCGCACGTTTCTGTCTAAGGACAACAAATACAGTTTGTTTTGTTTAGTTTTTGTTGATTGTGAGCTTATGTTGCTATAACCTTTTTGGTCCTAGTGTGCACATTTGTGCACAAATTTAAATATGGTTATATTCACTGCCAGAGTTTGAATTTCCCGCTCACAACTTGTTTTTGGTCTCCTAGTAACATCAGGGCCTCTTTCCCGCCAAGTGTTTTTGGCCTGTGCAATTTTATAAGCCTTATTCAAGATGGCTGTACAACCTGACATGCGTGTACAACGTGATCTCCAGGTAAGAATCGTTTGTTTACACTTGTTTAAAGCCTGTATGTGTTGTTTATTGTTTGAATGTATTTTTAAAATGATCAGATTTAAGTTTTACAATGAATAAATGCTGTTGCCATGACTTTTAAAAAAAGTATGAGGTAATAAAATAATTTGTCCACAAATGTTCACATTAGGTCTGTACATCAACATTGATGATTTAGCATTTGTCCACATATGTTCACATTGGGTTTTTACAGTAATTTTGATGAATTTGTATTTGTCCACATGTTCTCTTTAGGTCTTAACCATTAACCGGCGAGAACAGAAACATAATAGAGGGGACATCTGTATCTCCGAAACATTGATTGTTGTGAAGCCGGTCCGCGGCCCGACTGTGGGCAACAGCCACGGATCGTCGCTCAAAACGGTACAAAATTTTAATGCGCGCTTTTCAAATAAACTGTGGTTAGAGGCACTTACAATCAACTAAAAATTACCAAATTTGGCAAGGAGCATGTCCGTTAGTGCTGCTCACTAACGGTATGATTTTTAAGTCGAGAAAAATTATACTGTAATTACAATAATTAATTTAATAATTTAAAATGAATTAAATTTATATTCATGACATGAAAAAGTTAGTAAGCGTGGAAATTTTTTATTTTTTGGTCAGGAAAGTTTTGATTGTTACCACGTTCCAGAAAAATAGTTGAAACGTAACATATATTTTTTTGAAAACCCTACGACCAGCCGTCAACGAGAAAATCCAGGTTGAAGATATAAAAAAATCCCGCGGCGCTCGGGATATGCAGACGCCGCCGCCGCGCGCCACAACGCATTCGGATAACTATTTGATTAAACGTTCTATATGCCGATGTTCCCTTTCATCAACCACGTCTCGTGTTTGAATATTTATTTTTCTAGGTAGTTATTATATTTACGTTCATAGGTTAACGTTTTGCAATCTATTGTTGGCACTATTACTGTAAGGCCGCCAAGTGGCCAATATCTAGGTTGTATTAAATTCAACTTCAACTTATTAACTATCAGACATTACAGTTTATTTTTCAGGACAGAGGACAATTTTTGATTCTGAATATTTTTATTTCCCTTTTACTAAGATCGCCCAATAATTTTAACTCTAACTTGAAATTGGGAGCCTTTTGAAATTGTTGTGCCCGGGCAGTCTTATAGAATTGTTGAAAAATTGGGTCTAATTTGATTTCCTCTCTAGTGGCATATAAAATGATTCTTAAGGAAGGATTTACGTACTAACTCCCTCAAAAACTTAAGGGCGGAAATAATTATAGGCCATGGGGTGCATGAATGTAAAATATGACCCTTCTTATAAAAGCAAATTAAATACAAGTGACCAAGGGACTCCTGAAAAAATCGTATTTTATATTTGGGCGCCCCTAGGCCCAATTTTTTCCGACCTTAAGTTTTTGAGGGAGTTAGTACGTAAATCCTTCCTAAAAACTCATGTTATATGTCACTAGGCAGGGAAACAAATTACACCTAATCATTGTAATTCTACAAGGCTGCCCGGGAGCCGACAATTTACCTTAAAAACACAATTTTTGCAAATTGAATACTTAAAAAGTGAACCACGAGTGCCGGCAAACTTTGAAAAAACACTCGGTTTGCACTTTGAATAATTTGAAAAGATTCCACGAGTGCCGGCAAACCAGCAAAAACACGTATTTCACGCTGAACAGTTTCTAAAGTCTCCCAATTTCAAGTTAGAATTAAAATTATTGGGCGATCCTAGTAGGAGGGAAATAAAAATATTTAGAATCAAAAATTGTTCTGTCCTGAAAAATAAATTGTAATGTATGATAATTAATAAGTGGAAATGGAATCTAGGTAATCTAGGTTAATTAATAATTACCTAGGTATTGGCCATTTGGGGGCCTTACAGTAATAGTGCCAACAACAGATTACAAAACGTAAAACTATGAACGTAAATATAATAACTACCAAGAAAAATAAATATTAAAACACGGGAATTGGTTGATAAAAGGGAACATCGGCATATAGAGCGTTTAATCAAATAGTTATCCGAATGCGTTGTGGCGCGCGGCGGCGGCGTCTGCATATCCCGAGCGCCGCGGATTTTTTTTTACCTTCAACCTGGATTTTCTCATTGACGGCTGGTCGTAGGGTTTTCAAAAAAATATATGTTACGTTTCAACTATTTTTCTGAAACGTGGTAACAATCAAAACTTTCCTGACCAAAAAATAAAAAAAATCCACGCTTACTAACTTTTTCATGTCAAGAATATAAATTTAATTCATTTTCAATCATTAAATTAATTATTGTAATCACAGTATAGTTCTTTTCGACTTAAAAATCATACCGTTAGTGAGCAGGCTAACGGACATGCTCTCTGCCAAATTTGGTAATTTTTAGTTGATTGTAAGTGCCTCTAACCGCAGTTTATTTGAAAAGCGCGCATTTAAATTTTGTAGCGTTTTGAGCGACGATTCGTGGCTGTTGCCCACAGTCGGGCCGCGGACCGGCTTCAACGCCGACAATCAGGTGTCCTCTCTATTATTTTTCTGTGCTCGCTGCCATTAACTAACATTATTATTTTCCGTAATAAGTATATATTTAGGGTACTAAAGCCCAGTTTTTTTGTCAGTATTAAAAAGGTGTTTTTTTTCAGGATGGCAGATAGAAAAGCGAAACCCGATAGAGGATACTTCATAACCGATGAAGAACTCTTAGAAGCTCTGAACGACAGTGATTTTGAGGTAGACGACACAAAAGCAGATCCTGATTTCCTCCTGTCATCTGATGGCGACACTTCCAGTGACGAAGATTTTGTTCCAGTTGAAAGCAGCCAAAGAGATCCAGAACCAGGTATTTCACACCATAATGAAAATCCAAATCTGAGTACCAGACCTGATGTAACAGAGGAGAGCTTCAACCTGAACTCAACGGAGGTGGTTGCCATTCAATTGCAACTTGACAGTGGCAATCAAAAAAGGTCCGATGAACCACTTATTCCTCTTGAGCATAGTTATTGCATAGAATTCCCGATCCCCTGCAATGGCCAAGGGGACCAAGTCAACAATCCGATGGTGAGAGTACAATATGATAATGGTCTTCTGGGCACTGGAGATGGGTCTCAAATTTTAAATGGGGATGGTGAAGTAGCAGGATCTAGCCGAGTCTTGCAAACAATTGATGGAGGAGCAGGAACGAGCCAAAGTATGAGAGGTGGACGGGCAGGGACGAGCCAAGGAATTCGTACAAGAGGTGGACGAGCAGGAACGAGCCAAGGTATTCGTACAAGAGGGGGGCGGGCTGGAAGGAGCCTAGGCATTCGTACAAGAGGGGGGCGGGCTGGAAGGAGCCAAGGCATTCGTACAAGAGGGGGGCGGGCTGGAAGGAGCCAAGGCATTCGTACAAGAGGGGGGCGGGCTGGAAGGAGCCAAGGCATTCGTACAAGAGGGGGGCGGGCTGGAAGGAGCCAAGGCATTCGTACAAGAGGGGGGCGGTCTGGAAGGAGCCAAGGTATTCGTACAAGAGGGGGGCGGGCTGGAAGGAGCCAAGGCATTCGTACAAGAGGGGGGCGGGCTGGAAGGAGCCAAGGCATTCGTACAAGAGGGGGGCGGGCTGGAAGGAGCCAAGGTGTTCGTACAAGAGGGGGGCGGGCTGGAAGGAGCCAAGGCGTTCGTACAAGAGGGGGGCGGGCTGGAAGGAGCCAAGGCGTTCGTACAAGAGGGGGGCGGGCTGGAAGGAGCCAAGGCGTTCGTACAAGAGGGGGGCGGGCTGGAAGGAGCCAAGGCGTTCGTACAAGAGGGGGGCGGGCTGGAAGGAGCCAAGGCATTCGTACAAGAGGGGGGCGGGCTGGAAGGAGCCAAGGTATTCGTACAAGAGTGGGGCGGGCTGGAAGGAGCCAAGGTATTCGTACAAGAGGGGGGCGGGCTGGAAGGAGCCAAGGCATTCGTACAAGAGGGGGGCGGGCTGGAAGGAGCCAAGGTATTCGTACAAGAGGGGGGCGGGCTGGAAGGAGCCAAGGCATTCGTACAAGAGTGGGGCGGGCTGGAAGGAGCCAAGGTATTCGTACAAGAGGGGGGCGGGCTGGAAGGAGCCAAGGCATTCGTACAAGACGGGGGCGGGCTGGAAGGAGCCAAGGTATTCGTACAAGAGGGGGGCGGGCTGGAAGGAGCCAAGGCATTCGTACAAGAGGGGGGCGGGCTGGAAGGAGCCAAGGCATTCGTACAAGAGTGGGGCGGGCTGGAAGGAGCCAAGGCATTCGTACAAGAGTGGGGCGGGCTGGAAGGAGCCAAGGCATTCGTACAAGAGTGGGGCGGGCTGGAAGGAGCCAAGGCATTCGTACAAGCGGGGGCGGGCTGGAAGGAGCCAAGGCATTCGTACAAGAGTGGGGCGGGCTGGAAGGAGCCAAGGCATTCGTACAAGAGGGGGGCGGGCTGGAAGGAGCCAAGGCATTCGTACAAGAGGGGGGCGGGCTGGAAGGAGCCAAGGCATTCGTACAAGAGGGGGGCGGGCTGGAAGGAGCCAAGGTATTCGTACAAGAGGGGGGCGGGCTGGAAGGAGCCAAGGTATTCGTACAAGAGGGGGGCGGGCTGGAAGGAGCCAAGGTATTCGTACAAGAGGGGGGCGGGCTGGAAGGAGCCAAGGCATTCGTACAAGAGGGGGGCGGGCTGGAAGGAGCCAAGGTATTCGTACAAGAGGGGGGCGGGCTGGAAGGAGCCAAGGCATTCGTACAAGAGGGGGGCGGGCTGGAAGGAGCCAAGGCATTCGTACAAGAGTGGGGCGGGCTGGAAGGAGCCAAGGTATTCGTACAAGAGGGGGGCGGGCTGGAAGGAGCCAAGGCATTCGTACAAGACGGGGGCGGGCTGGAAGGAGCCAAGGTATTCGTACAAGAGGGGGGCGGGCTGGAAGGAGCCAAGGCATTCGTACAAGAGGGGGGCGGGCTGGAAGGAGCCAAGGCATTCGTACAAGAGTGGGGCGGGCTGGAAGGAGCCAAGGCATTCGTACAAGAGTGGGGCGGGCTGGAAGGAGCCAAGGCATTCGTACAAGAGTGGGGCGGGCTGGAAGGAGTTAAGGCATTCGTACAAGAGGGGGGCGGGCTGGAAGGAGCCAAGGCATTCGTACAAGAGTGGGGCGGGCTGGAAGGAGCCAAGGCATTCGTACAAGAGGGGGGCGGGCTGGAAGGAGCCAAGGCATTCGTACAAGAGGGGGGCGGGCTGGAAGGAGCCAAGGCATTCGTACAAGAGGGGGGCGGGCTGGAAGGAGCCAAGGTATTCGTACAAGAGGGGGGCGGGCTGGAAGGAGCCAAGGTATTCGTACAAGAGGGGGGCGGGCTGGAAGGAGCCAAGGTATTCGTACAAGAGGGGGGCGGGCTGGAAGGAGCCAAGGCATTCGTACAAGAGGGGGGCGGGCTGGAAGGAGCCAAGGTATTCGTACAAGAGGGGGGCGGGCTGGAAGGAGCCAAGGCATTCGTACAAGAGGGGGGCGGGCTGGAAGGAGCCAAGGTATTCGTACAAGAGGGGGGCGGGCTGGAAGGAGCCAAGGCATTCGTACAAGAGGGGGGCGGGCTGGAAGGAGCCAAGGCATTCGTACAAGAGTGGGGCGGGCTGGAAGGAGCCAAGGCATTCGTACAAGAGTGGGGCGGGCTGGAAGGAGCCAAGGCATTCGTACAAGAGGGGGGCGGGCTGGAAGGAGCCAAGGTATTCGTACAAGAGGGGGGCGGGCTGGAAGGAGCCAAGGCATTCGTACAAGAGGGGGGCGGGCTGGAAGGAGCCAAGGTATTCGTACAAGAGGGGGGCGGGCTGGAAGGAGCCAAGGTATTCGTACAAGAGGGGGGCGGGCTGGAAGGAGCCAAGGCATTCGTACAAGAGGGGGGCGGGCTGGAAGGAGCCAAGGTATTCGTACAAGAGGGGGGCGGGCTGGAAGGAGCCATGGAGTTTCAAGGAGTCGAGGTAGGGGGCAAAGAGAGGCGCAAGACGGAGAGATTAGGGGTGGACAAGATAGACCGGGTAGAGGTCGAGGTAGAAGCAAGGCGAGGGAAAAAGTAGTATGGAAAGTAAGAAATTTAAATCCTGAATTACCTCAGTTTGAACCACCCCTTGACGAGCGTTGTGATAGGACAGGTTGGGATCCATTACGTTACTTTTATGAGTTCTTTGATGAGGATTTTTTTTAATTAACGTCAGAGTAAACTAACATTTATTACCACTTGACTACTGGCAGGGAACTAAGAGTAACTGTAAATTAAATGAAAACCTTTATCGGTATTTCAATGTTAATGAGCACTCTTGGGTACCCAAGAATACGGCTCTACTGGGACTCTTCATTAAAAGTTCCAATTATTTGTAAGTCAATGACCAGGGATAGATATTTTGTAATAAGATCAGCAGTTCATTTTGTGAACAATATTGATGTTTCGGCTGAAACTAAAGCTAAAGATAAGCTGTGGAAGGTTAGGCTTATTATTGATAAATTTCGTAACGCGGTATTAAGAATCCCAACGGAGGAAGACGGAAGTATAGATGAACAAATGGTCCCATTCACAGGTCCTGTTGCATTTAGGCAATTTGTTCCAAGGAAGCCTACACCGACTGGATTAAAGAACTACGTTCTTTCATCCAAGCAAAGAGTCATTTTAGACTTCGAAGTTTACCAAGGTAAGGCAACTACAAGACTACCTGATGAAGTCAATGATCGTTTAAAATTAGGAACTGGTGGTCGAGCTGTTCTCAGGCTTAGTGAAACATGTTTGCCCGGTAGTAATCTGTACTTCGATAGTTTTTTCACTGGTTTACCCTTACTCGAAGCATTGAGAGCAAAAGGTATTTCTGGGACTGGCACTGCGATGCCGAAAAGGTTACCAAATATTGACATGAAGTCTGACAATGAGTTAGTCGAAGATGGAAGGGGTGCCACTGATGTCAAAGTAAGGGATGACGAGAAGGTCATGGTCCTGAAATGGGTTGACAACAAAACTATCATGATGGTATCAACTCGTCACAACTTGGCCCCTGTTTCTGTCGCACGACGTTACTCTAAAGCAACTAGGCAGTACATTGATGTTGAGATGCCAAATGTTGTGAAACAATACAACATCAACATGGGTGGAGTAGATCTCCTTCACAGACTAATTTCCCATTACAGGTCATATCATAGGACATCTAAATGGCCTGTAAGGTTTATGGACCACTTTATGGATATGGCTTGCGTCAATAGCTGGCTAATATATAGAGAAGATTGCGCCAAAAACCATGTTCCTTAGAAAGATGTCATGGATCTACACAGTTTTAAAATGCGTATTGCACAGCTTCTCATCATCGATGACAGTCATGACGACAACTCAATCTCTGAGCCTGAGGATGAGGATGAGGATGACCTTGAACCTCCTCGGAAGAAACAAGCAGGGAGGCCTGGCCGAGTATCCCTGCCAATACCAGCAAAGAGAACAAAAAAAGCACTGCATCTGCCTAAGGCAATGGACTTAGGTAGTGCTCAACGCTGTCGGAATCCAGAATGCTCTGGAAAGGCTAGAGTATTGTGTGTATCATGCAATGTTTATCTCTGTGTATTAAAAGAGCGAAATTGTTTCTTGGACTTTCATAAAGTATCCTAAAACGTTTCTCATTACAAACATCCTTTTTATGAATTTATTGTGTTTGTTCTAACAAAATTTTAAACATCTTTATTTTGTATGCAACAAAGAACAAAAATGTTTCTTGGACTTTTACAAAGTATCCAAAAAAGTTTGTATTTTGTATAAAATAATACTTAAAAAGTTTGTATTTGGGATAAAATCATAATAAACATCCTTTGTATTAATTTATTGTGTTTGTTTTTACCAAACAAATTGAAACACCTTTATTTTACATTTTTATACACCGATGCTTTTAAGTCCTAATGTCCACGTTCGTACACAAATTATATTTTATTGTAAAAAAATAAAAATAAAAAATAAAATTGTTTCCTGCATTATTAAATACCAATAAGCTCAAAAAAATTAACTATAACTGTTTTTCTCAGAAACTAAGGTCTCAGGACTGAAGAGGATAAGGTTAGAGTGACAGTGTGTGATTTGTTATTAGAGGTGTTTTGAGAAGTATTGCATAATATGAATGATAATGTGAAAAAAACGTAGGAAGAAAGGGGTGGGAAAATTATCAGAAGAAATCAAGAAATTGCGAAATGCAGGCAAGGCTTATGTTACGGCAAGAAACATTTCAGTGAATGCAAAAGATGCTCCAATTCAACAAAGTAACTGCAAGCGTAAATGAACATAGAAAACTTTCGACAAATATACAGCTCAGTTTGGGACGATGCTATGCTTTGAGTAAACACAGATGTTGACTGTGCCAAAAATTAAAATGAAACATTTTGGATTAATAACATTACTAATATACTGAAATTGTATTTGAATATGTTTTGTTGTTAGAATACGTTTTGTGTAGAACACGTCTGCTGGGTTAGCTAATAAATAATAATACAAATCAACTATGTCTCTCTTTCCGGTTAATTAATTGGTATGGTTTTGCCTGAGGAGTAATCATCAATATAATATTTTACAGATGAAGACATGGAAGCAGCACGGGATCCCTATGCACTGTAAAGGGTGATCCCAACAGAGCTTCGAACAACATCATTCATGGAATAGGAACAAATACACCTTCAGCAAAGGGAATTGCGGCTCAGTTTGGGAGGGGGGAGCCCTCTTTCCCTGCAGGCGATGGTGCCGTTGTCTGCACAATGTGCTTTACCAACAAACCCACTAGGTACTGTGTGCCGTGCGGCCATGCCGTCACGTGCAGACAGGGTTTTATAACCCAACAGGTGTTTCTCACAGTGACGCTCCCCGATGGCACCATCGCAGAAACGCCCCTTCGGCTACCCATAACTTGCCCCATATGTAGGGCCATTGTGGGGCAGCTAATTCAGTTATATGACTGAAACTCCCTTAAGTGACTGAATTAATGATTGAATTAAACACATTAACTGAGACGATTAACTTTTCAATTATTACCTACTACTTATCGTTAGTGGTTTTTTAATAACAAAGAAAATACTCTGATTTCTCATATTAAATGCAGATCAAATTGCTGTTAACAGTTAGGATATATATTTTTTGAATCAAGGCTTAATTGCCTTCTCATAAAATTATACAGATTCCTGATTTCGGGAAACGTCGGCGCTGATCGGCAATATTTGCTAACAGTTGGGACTCTTCAGCTCGTCTCACCAACAAAACAACACAAAACAAAACAAACGAAAAAGTTACAGCAATTGTATACATTGGGTTACAGTACGGCAGACGAGTGGTAAAAATTAAAGGTTGTGCGTTGTTTATATCTTTAAGTTTTGATATTTGAATTTTAGCTGTTATGTTTTAACATTTTACAATATTTACATGAATACGAATTCATTAAAATTGAAAACAGTACGGCAGTTTTAAGAGGTCGCACAATAACTTAAGTACTCAAAAAGTACAAGTGATCGTGAATTATGGTGTAATGTGTGGCGTAGTTTTAAGAAAGAAGCTCAGAATGGTGAAGAGCTAGAATAAATTACAATAGCAAGAGTATATGCTGACTTACAAATCGCTACCAAGATGAAATCAACTTTCATATTTTTTTACAAAGGCAAGATTTTGCGTAAAACGCAATTAAGTAGATTTGCTTTATTTTACACTAATGTCACGGGCACCAAATAGGGCGGGCAAAAACTGGAAACTCACTAAATCGTCTGCTAAACCTCAGCTGATATGACCAAATGATGTTTTTAGAAGTGAGACCAAGAATGCCGAAAAGGCAATTCACTAATGAGGGAGAAGGTGAACCTATTAAATCCAGAATAGAGTACTTCAAAATCAATTTATTTTTTGTTGGTTTGGTCAAGGTAATAAGCTCTTTGAATGGAATATTCGAACTATTCGAAATCATGGCAAACATTTCCAGTTTCTCTATGACTTAAAACTGGTAGAGGAACTCAAAAAGGAATAAGTCAAAGAAAAGTGCAAGAACTACAAGCAGTATTGACGGAAGCTAATAAAAGCGACATAATTGGAGAGGATGTACTGAAAGAGATCATTGTGCTTGCACCAATGTTACTAAAGAAAACTGCTCTGAAGCTACAATGAGTTATTTAACAAAGCATGGGTTGATTGACATTTTCCCAAATGAGTTCATTGCCCTAAGAACTTTTCTTACGCTTCCACTATCAGTAGTCAGTGGAGAAAGGAGTTTTTCAAAACTGAAAATAATTAAAAACTACCTGCGTTCAGCCACTTCTCAAGAACGACTTAGTGGGTTGGCAACACTAACAATTAATTGAGAGACGTTGCCAAAATAATGGCAAGCAGTCCGATTTCAGTTCTGTCATATTATTCTCTATTAACAGTGCAATAAATGAACATATTCATCCATTCGGTGTTTTTATTTTTCACTTTCTGAAATTCCATTTTATCATACCTTTAAATAAGGACTAATGACTAATATCATCATCATCATCATCATCATCATCATCATATATTTAATTTCGTAAGGCAATTAAGGCATCAGTAATCATTTTTCCAATCTCACCTCAACAACAGTCACCTCAATTTTGTTCTTTCCTTTCCAATTCTTATCAAACCTATTATTTTTCCTTGTAAAAACGTCTTTCTGAGGTAAGGAGTCAAACATAACCATACCCAAAATGGCAAGGAAATTTCATTACTTTAAGGATGTAGCTCCCTTTTTTAATAACAAAATCCAAAAAATTGTAAAACCTTAAAAAAAATAAAACAAAAAAGTAAATAATCAATTTTAATCCAAGGATTAAAACTGATAGGTCTAGGCTAGGAGGCATTCGAGTCAATTCCTGTTAGATTATAAGCCTAGGACTTTTTCAATCTTTTTATAGGCCTATCAAAATGACCAAATTGCCTGTAACTTCAAATAGGCCTAGGCCCAGGTGGAATAATTCAATAATAGCTTGTAGCCACTGTAACTTGGCAATTTTAGGGGCTGATTCTATTCAGTGCAACGGCTGCAACTGCTGGTACCATTCATGGAAGGAGTGATCTGGACTAAAGAATACTGTATTAAAAATAGATTCGTGGGCTTGCAATTGTTGCATTAATATTTGTAAAATGTTAAATTGTTAAATGTGAGGTGTTAGAGGTTAGTGATTTAAATAGACTACTTTTTGATAAAACAAAGAACTTAAAGCAAAGATTAAGTCTCTTGAAATAGAATTAAATGAGCTCAAATTAAACATAAGTAGGTTCAAATTCACAAATCAATGACAGGCTTACCCCCCACTCCTCCACAGTCTGTGCCACAGGATGCTGCCTCGCACCGCCTTTCAAATGTTTATAGGGAATGTTTATCTGAAACTGCTTGTGTGTCTGATAATTCTCTCAGGAATAATCTTAATTGTAATTTTGATTGTACAAACATTCATTTGATCGCAGACAGTCATGGTCGTAAATTACGAGACAAGTTAAAAGCTAGGCTTTGAGATAGTAACCTAAAGATAACATCTGAGATTTATACGGGTGCTCCTATGCACTATTATACTAAGAAGCTAGATTCGAAGAAAAATCATACAGATAATGTAAATGGACGCCTAAACTTCATCATTGGAGGAATCAATGACACTTCTGGGGATGTGGTAGACCGAATGATCAGCGATGTGAGTTCAGTTTTTAGTGATAGTGGCTCTTTCAAAAAAGACAGTTTGGTGTTTATAAAAACACACACATTTGCTGCATACACAATACTGATGAATAAATAAATAAATATTCTAATACAATGTTGTCTTTTAGCGAATTTCCCTATAGGGAAGTAGCTATTACCGTAGGCGGCACGGTGAGACTTAAGCCCGGGACCATGTTATTTTTTCATTTTGAGGTCCCTAAACCCCAAAAACACTGTTCGTTCATTTTCATATATATATATATATATATATATACCTGTCCGTAGACGCGATTACTTTTGTAAAAAAGGTCCGATCTTGATGAAATTTGGAACAAACGTGTAAAGCGTCATTCATGACTTCGAGTTCGCAAACCAGCAAGATTGATTTACTCTAAGAAGGATTTTTTCACAAAATAAAAATTATTTTCAAGATTTAACACCTTTTTACTAATTATTTTTAAACTTAATTGTAAAATTGAATTTAGCTTAAAAAAACTAACAATTTAGCTTTTTGAATTATTATTCTACGTCAGTCCGTTGCTTAGATATTGGATAGTATTGGATGTGAGTAGAAAGGCCCCCACTTGGGCCCCAACATAGGCTCTTATGGGGAATAGATTTAACATGGGCTCTTATGGAGAAAAGATTTAACATGGGCTCTTATGGAGAGTACATGTAACATTGAGTCTTATGGAGTAATAAATTACTTGAAATGTAACAGTATTGTTAGGTATATAGTGTAATAAATGTGTTTTTATCTTATAATCAATTGTAAATGTTGAGTTGTTGTGTCTTAAATGATCCTTTATTATAGTACAAAATACATTCATAGCAATTTTAATTTACCTTTAACCTTCCTACCTACCTTTAATTAAGTATCAGCATCTCATGTTTTATATCAACAAAGCAGATGTTTTTAGATCCCAATGCTTTTTAAATGGTAGATATTTTACATTATTTCTCGTTTTCCGGTGAATTTCAAGCAATTTTATTATTTTTCCCACCATTATGGAATTGAGACCTTTAATTTGAGCCCTCTCCCATCTTTCTATGACTTGCCAAACGTCTGCAATTTTGATGGCAAACAATCGCCTTATGAAGTTAAATATATGATTATTACTACTTGAGGTAAAATTTTCCTGGTTATTGCTTGTATCTTTTAAAACTATTAAATTATTTTTATAATTTGTTTTATAATAAAGTAGACTGATTATAATGAGTGATATATTTTTGTTATTGGATCCAACAAGTGCTAATGAGAACAGTAGAACTAAGGGTGGATGCGGACAGATTTTGCGGACAAGATGGCGGCGCCCATGGTGTTGGCGCGCATTTTTTTCCCCGCGCAGCCGCCATTGTTGGCGCGCGCGCGCTTGGCGCGCTTTTTTTTGGCTGTTTTTTTTTGTGGAGAGTGACGTACAAGGAGGAGGGGTGCGGTAATGCGAAGAGGGTGACAGTGTTGGACGGCCCTCGAAGGCGCCCCCCGCCCCCGTCCCCCGCCCCCGCCCCCGTCCCCCGTGGACGTATTTCCGCCGATGGGACGGTGTCGTTCGATTGTTCTAGGTGGTGAAAAATTTCACACTGCCGCGGCCGGGTTTCGAACCCGGGTCTCTGAGTTGGCGTGCTTCCGCGCTAACCACTAGGCCAAGACGCTGTTGTCCTGTCTTAGTGATTTAGCGGTGTATGAGAGGGTGAACCGAATTTAGCTCGCGTTTCCCCGGCGATGCGGCGGGGTGTAGTTCGTTCGTTCGCTACTAGGTGGTGTTTGCACTGCGTTGCCGACCTGTTCCTTGCCCTACGGCGTGGTTCGATCGTTCGCTACCAGGCGGTGTTTTTGAAAAATCTTAGACTGCATTATCGACCCGTTAAAGGTGGTGTTTTTGAAAAAATTACCTTACACTGCTGTCACCGGGGGTTTCGAGAACGGACGTGAACTGAATTTCCCTGTTACATCGACTATATTACTTTGTCTATAGAGCTACATATTGTATTATTTCTTTCGATGTTGTAGCGTCGTGTATGTACGATCGCACGTTGGTGTAATTATCACGTAATGTCCCAACGGTCAACAGAGGGTTAGTGGGTACTTCAATGTAGGAGCGCGCTCTAATTAATAGCCGCCGCGTGGTCGCGACTGTCGTCGGCGCGTCTATAAATAACTGCCTCCGCGCGGGCGCTTGATTGTAATACTTCAATGTGGGAGCGCGCTCTAATTAATAGCCGCCGCGTGGCCGCGACTGTCGACGGTGCGTCTATAAATAACTGCCTCCGCGCGGGCGCTTGATTGTAACTAACTACGTCTGGCGTGCCGACGATAACAACAATTCCAAATACGGATAGTTCGTCGGTGTTTTCTTCAAATATGGGATGAAATAACTATGTCTAACAACTGTAAATGATGATATAGTGTAATGACTGTGAGACAACAGAAGCCGAGGTCTATATTAATGACTGGTGTAATTGACTCTGTATTGACCATGAACCGCCATTTGGCAGGGTTAAGGAGACGAAAATGGTGACGGTTGGCGGGAACCCCCCTACGACCTTTGAGCGGGGGGATAAAAGCCGTATGTTTTAGAACCTCGGAATCAGTCTTGCATATTGTGCCAACCTGCTGTCTACTGTGTCTGCTGTTACGGTGAGTTTCATATCACGCTCTCACTTTGGTTATAGTTGTAGAGTGTGCTGTTATTTAGCAGTAAAAATATTAGTGTCTTCTATTCGTCAATCTAGGTAGCGAGTAGTAGTGTGGTGTTGTAGGTTAGATACATAGTGCGAATCATAATATAAAAATGTATTGAGTTAAAATAGTAGGGTGTGCCGGTATTTAGCGGTAAATAGTAGTGTTGCCTATTCGTAATTCTAGGTATTTCTAGATGTGTTTTTAACCTACTGCAACGTGTGCTGAATGTGTCTTGTTGTGGTCGGCTTTTTAAATGTGTTGTAGGACTTCGTTTATCTATTAAACCGATCTTTGTGTTAAACCAATTAATATGTCCGTAATCGAAATAGTAGACACGGACGAGACTTACGTCAAGCGGTTTAGGGTTACAGGGGTGAAAACAATATTTCGTTTTAACACCCCACCTGAAGATGTAAACGAGCTTGATTGGATCAAGCAGGGGTTTGATGAATTAGTTGAAAACGCTAAAAGTGATTGTGGTCCAAGTGATCAACTCGGATTTACCCTGCAAAGTTTAAACCTTAAACAGTCCGAGCCTGGATATGTTGCGTTTAGACCTGCTGATCAGGTCAGTGCTGAATTATTGTTTGAAATCTTTGGTGGCATAATTCAGAGCAATAATGACCTTATCAAATCAACTGACACATTTAAAATTACCTGTACTCGTGTAAATCTTCCTGTAGTGAGCGGTGGTAATAAAAAGGGTCGTATGAGATCTGGATTATATTCTTCATTTGAAGAAGAATGTTTAAAGCGTCGAAGTATTGTCATCATCAAAAATGATGACAATATGTGTCTTCCAAGAGCATTGGTGGTGGCTAAGGCCCATGCCAAAAAGGACCCCTTGTATGATGTTATAAAAAGAAATAGGAGAAATCGTCAATCGATCAGGGCTCAAAAGCTAGTAACAAAAGCGGGGGTTGATATCCCACCAGAGGGTTGCGGTGTGCCGGAACTAGAAAAATTTCAAGCGCACCTAAAGAAATACAATATTACAGTTTTCAACTATACAGGTCGGGGTCGTGATGTTTACTATGCGGGTAATAATGAAAACGCTCAGTATAAAATAAATCTCATGTTTAATGAGGGACATTACAATGTAATACTCAGCCTAACCGGTGCCTTTGCATGTAGTTACTACTGTGAAGCATGTCGCACTCCATACAATACTGTAGGTGATCACAGATGTAAGGAAATTTGCAGCAGCTGTCTTGCGACGTCACCGCCGTGTAAACCTGAGCAGCATGGAGTGCTGTGCCCCGTCTGTAACAGGCATTTTAAATCTCAGCTATGCTTTTCTGCTCATCAGAATTTCATTTGTAAGTCGGTAAAGAAATGCATAGATTGTAAAAAACTGATTTGGATTAAGAAGCGTAAATCGGTACATGTGTGTGGAGAAGTCTGGTGTCAGACTTGCAAAGACTTTAAAGACGCGAACCATAAATGTTATATGACCATCAACACTAATGAACCGAAAACCAAAGACTTTCTCTACATATTTTTCGATTTTGAAACGGGACAGGATGAAAATTTATCCGAAAAAGAGCCGGACAAAAAGGTCCACAAAGTCAATCTTTGTGTATCACAACGGTTCTGCCACTGTTGCATCAATAGTGATCCATGTGACGATTGTGAAAATAGAACGCGCGTATTCAGAGCATCACCTGTTGAGGGATTTATGACCTATGTTATGGAATTAAGGAAAAAACATAAAGAAATTTGTGCAATCGCTCATAATGGACAAGGGTTTGACTTCCAATTCATTCTAAAGTATATATTGGAAAACACTAAATTCACACCAAATCTGATTATGAGAGGGTCTAAAATTGTGTTGATCGAACTAGACAATGTTAGGTTTATCGATTCGCTAAATTACTTTCCGATGCCTTTGTCAGCACTCCCCAAGGCTTTCGATCTCCCACCGGAAAGGAAAAAAGGTTATTTCCCACATCTATTCAATACTATTAGTAATAAAGACTACAAAGGACCTATGCCTCCGAAAGAGTTTTACACTCCCGAGGTGATGTTTGAAAAAACATATGAGGATTTCTGTCTGTGGTACGACGAACAGGTAAATAGTAACCATACATTCGATTTTCAAAAAGAGCTTCTAGAATATTGCATATCAGATGTAGAGATCCTAGCTCAAGCATGTCTGAAATTTAGAAATATGCTCCTGGATCAATGTAATGTTGATCCATTTTTAGAAGCTGTTACAATAGCAAGTGCATGCAACTTAGCTTTCAGAAGAAACTTTCTAAAAGCAGACACTATAGGACTCATCCCCAAAAACGGGTATAGATTGCGTGATAATCAATCAGCCGCAGCCCTCCAATGGATGACGTATGAGGAGATTCAAAGAGATGTAAGAATCCAGCATGCTGGAAGAGAGCGCGAGGTAGTTGTAGAGGGCTTTAAGGTTGATGGATTTGACGGTGAAAGAATTTATGAATTTCACGGTTGTTACTTTCACGGGTGTACTAAATGTTTTCCTTACAAACGAGATGAGCGTCTTAAGGACGACCCATCAGACACATTGAACAATAGACACCAGAAAACAATTAGTAAAATTGAGAAACTTTCGCAGACTCATTATGAAATTGTCCAAATGTGGGAGTGTGATTTCTATAAACTGAAGAAAAAAGAAAACCTCACATATCTAGATTCACATCCTATACTAAACACACTCCCGCTTGTACCACGCGACGCCTTTTTTGGGGGGCGTACAGGAAACGCAAAAACATTTTACGAATGCGAATCAGGTGACGAGATTAGATATGTGGATGTTTGCTCGCTATATCCATATGTATGTAAATATGGAAAGTACCCTATAGGCCACCCTACCATTCACATCGGAGACGCGCCAATCAAAGAGAGAGGACTCGGTGTTGAAGGTTTATTGAAATGCAAAGTACTTCCTCCGCGTGACTTATATCATCCGGTGTTACCTACAAGAATGAACGGGAAATTAATGTTCTTATTATGTAAAAAATGCGGAGAAGAACTAAATGAAAACGATTGTACACATTCTGATGAGGAAAGGGCGTTATGTGGAACGTGGGTTATGGATGAAATCAGAGTCGCTGTAGAGAACGGGTATAGGATAATCGAAATGTTTGAACTTTGGGAATATAACGTTGCAACGTTCGAAAGCGGGGGTCTCTTTACTGAGTTCATAAATAAATTCTTGAAACTCAAGCAGGAGGCGTCTGGTTACCCAGATTGGTGTAAAACTCCAGAAGATAAGGCCAAGTACATTGACGACTATTATTTACATGAGGGAATAAAATTGGAAGCCGAAAAAATCACTAAGAACGGGGGGCTAAGATCGCTAGCTAAGCTAATGTTGAACAGCTTTTGGGGAAAATTCGGTCAACGTGAAAACATGAGTAAAGCTACGATCATAAGGGATCCTGAAGCTTTTTTTCATATGCTAACAAACCCTGTAGTACATTCAATGCCGTTCAGATCATAAATGAAGAGACACTTGTCGTAAACTGGGAAAATATCGAGGGAGTCGGGGAGTCTTAGCGAACAGTCAATGTCGCCATTGCAGCTTATACAACTGCACAAGCTCGTTTGAAACTTTATGAATATCTAAAGAACCTCGGACTGCAGGTACTATATTATGACACAGATAGTGTAATTTATGTGTACAAAAAAGGTATGTACAAAGTACCTACAGGTGACTACCTCGGGGAAATGACGGATGAATTGAAAGACTATGGGGAGGGGTCGTTTATTGTAGCGTTCGTGTCCGGTGGTCCTAAGACGTATGCTTATATAATATATTCGAATAAGGGTACTCGTCCCAATCTCATAAGTGTTGTGAAGATAAAGGGTCTAACATTAAATATGAAAACAAGCAAAACTTTAAATTTTCAAAAACTCAAAGAAATGGTCCTGTCCGCTGAAAGCCCTGTTCACGAGGTTTCAGAAATGAGGATCAGGCGTACAAAGAGTAAGGATGTTGTTACTGTCCTGGAAACAAAGCGATTTAAGATCACGGGACCTAAACGTAAACGTGACGAGGGCCATGATACTCTCCCATACGGGTATAAAAAACAAAGACCTCACTCACCACAATCAATAGGTATTCCAGCCGTTCCATCCACCTCCACCGTGTAATCTCCAATTGAAAACTCCCTCGTCATCGTCCTCTTCTTCATCTTCCAATTCCTGCTCCTCCTCCTCTTCCTCACTTGTTTCACTCCACCCTCCACGAAAAAACTCAAAACTATCAGTGCTCCAGACAGAATCTGATCTTACGTTGGGGCGAACTAAACATATTTTCGGACCGTATTCGTCTACTACCTCATCCTCCTCCCGAGAGTCCCCTCCCTCTTCTTCCATAATTTTCTCAACCCTATTAAATAACCAGGATTTTAAAATGGAAATTAAGACTAAAGATAACGCAATCATATTCAAATGCACACTAACCTCTCAACTGACACAGCTGTCTCCCCACTCCTACGCTACCACACGTGGTGCGTGGAGTGACGCTCATGTCTATATTTAGCCTCCGGGTCACCACGCACGCACTCCGTGCAAATCCTGGAGTGTCTTAAAGAAGCGGGTGAGAAAGTTAGTAAGGCATTGTCTTGAACGCTTTCTGTCCATGCAGAGTTTCCTATCTACGGCAGGATGTGTATTCCGTAAGTCCTGATAGATAAGAGGGTTTGGCCTAAAAACCACCATGCAAATGGTTCCCTCTGGCTCGCTTGGACTGTGTGCGTGGTGAAATAATATGATCTACTTTAAGTGTTGGTATAGTGAGGAAAAAGCTAGTAAGGCATTGTCTTGAACGCTTTTTGTTTATGCAGAGTTTCCTATCTATGGCAGTACGTGTATAAGTCCTGATAGATGAGAAGGTTTGGCCTAAAAACCACCATCAATATGGTTCCTTCCGGCTCGCATAAACTGTGTGTGCGTGTATGTAAAAGTTCATTTTAGTCGCTACTTTTGAGTTTTAAGATGCTGGTGAACTCGAACAACTCTATCCCCTTTATTATCATATTCACCCCTATTGAGTGAGGTCTTTTGTTCACCCTGATCTTGAGGAGTTATCGTTAGCACGGAGAAGGCAACTAGTGTATTTGTGGGAGGCCTTCACGTGTCATAGCGGTGGAGGGGCTGTGACATTCCCTTCGGGAAAAAAGACTTACCTAATCAGAAGGGTGAATCTCAATGTAGTTGGGTTGATTCCTGGGTGGTAGCGGTGGAGGCAGTAAAGCCAACCGACGTCCTTGCTCTCTTCGTGAAATCCTCTCGTACACGTGGTCAGATCTTGAGGCTCGATTCCTAGGGGGTAGTGGAGGCGGTAGTAATGCCAAGGGGTGCCCTCTCTGTGATATCCTCTCGTATATATGATCGGGTCTTCGAAAAATCCTCTCAGCCGTGGGTGGTACGTCGCGACTCTTTTTCGGTTTGAAAATTAACACAACACCGAAACAGCTCATGATGCAGAACATGATTAACTGAGCAACACATGTCGGGGGCAATCGCCTTCCCCCACCAAACCATCTTCGCGAGTTGCGCTTTTAATAGATCGATGCTCGGCGTTTGTCGGTCATTATAATTATGGACGTTAGAAGGGCTATAGCCGATGAGCTTCATAAGCCGGCTCGTAAAAAATATCCTAGACGTAGGGTAACGGTAAAAGGTATCTATGACTTATATCAAGGTGATCTCGTTGAGATGCAGCCATATGCTAGGGAAAACAAAGGTTTCCGGTATATTCTTACGACGATAAATTGTTTTACAAAATTTGCTTTTGCTATTCCGCTTAAAGACAAAACCGGGGCTGGTGTGGCGAAAGCGTTAGCTCCTATACTCGCTAAAAATAAGATGAAACATTTTCAAATAGACGACGGTAAAGAATGGTTTAACACTCATGTAAAAGCGCTTTTTAAGAAATACAACATCAATCACTACGCTACATTCTCTGAAATGAAAGCCAGTATTGTTGAACGGTTCAATAGAACGTTGAAACAAAGAATGTGGAAAGCTTTCACAGCTAGGGGAAAGTACGAATGGATATCAATTTTACCTGATCTGATTAATCAATACAACAGTTCAGTTCATAGGACGATAGGTATGAGGCCGAAAGATGTGAGACGGAAACATGTCAAGTCAATCTTAAAAAGGATGGATGCAAAAAGTAAAAAGATCCCCGAATCCAAGTCGAAATTTAAAGTTGGAGATAACGTTAGGATTAGTAAATATAAGCGGGTTTTTACGAAGGGGTATATGCCTAATTGGACGAATGAGATCTTCAAAATTTACGCTATCAAGCCCACTCACCCCGTCACCTACGTATTGCAAGATTCTAAAGGTTCAATTTTGAAAGGCGGGTTTTACGCGGCTGAGTTAAACAAGTCAAAGACAGGGGACGTTTATCTGGTGGAAAAGGTGTTACGGCGTAAAGGAGATAAAGTGCTTGTCCGCTGGCTAGGCTTTAATGGTAAGGATGACTCATGGGTGGATAAAAAGAGTATTCTTTGAACACGTCAGAGTGAAGTCCGTTTATATACCCCGACGGAAGTCCTATTAAGGGTAGTCTAAAAATGCGAGTGACGAAGCAAAGATCTCGGATTTCAGTCATTAATTTTGACGAATATATCGGGGGAGGGATGCGCAAGGTTAAGAATAAACACGGCCCCCTCCTACCAAACTCTATACGATGCATCATATCCGGTCCTTCAAACTGCGGGAAAACAAATATCCTGTTCAATCTACTGTTCGACCCAAACGGCTTGGTATTCGAAAATATATACGTATTTTCTAAATCACTATTTCAACCTAAATATCGATTTTTGGCAAAAACGATTCCCAAAGAGATAGGTTATTTTCAGTATAACGATAATGAACAAATATTAAACCCTGCAGATGCTAAGCGAAATTCGATAATCGTATTTGACGATATATCTTGTGAAAAACACGATAATATACGTAATTACTTCTCGATGGGGAGGCATAAAGATATTGACACCTTTTATTTGGGCCAATCCTATAGTAAGATCCCCAAACAGCTGATCCGAGATAATTGCAATTTTATAATACTGTTTAAACAGGATGATTTGAACCTAAGACATGTCTATAACGATCATGTTAATACCGATATGACCTTTGATAAATTCAAGACATTATGCGCCCATGCATGGCGGGATAAGCATGGGTTTTTAGTAATTGATAAGACCGCAGAATTAAATAAAGGTAGATACAGATTGTCAAGTTTTGACAGTTTTGTTCGAGACTTCTAATGGTACGCATATATACTTATAACGACTTGCGGGGGTTCTCGCATGAAACTAGACTTCACAAGGTAAAATCGAACTTGTGCTCGTACTATTATCATGATAAACAACGGTTTTGCGGGAATTACTGTAGTCGAGGAAAAGGGAGATACGGCCACAAATTTAATCGTCGCTGTTGGAGGCATTTAAAATTAACTACAGAATCAGCATGGACACCGCCCGTAATATTACTTATGATATCGTCGAGTGAAAGAATGTACAATCGAGATATTTGGATTAGCTTTCTACGTAGGTGTGACGAGAGAAAAATACCGCTAGAGCTGGTTATATATCACGAGGATATGAATAAACTAACCATACGAGACCCTCAAAATATGATATCAAGGTTCAGACCGTTCCCCGATATATTCGGAGATGTGTTACCTCTACGAAACCGTCATGGAAGTGTTAATTTTGCCCAAATCGTTTTGAGAATGTTGGATTATGGGCGTCAGATACCGAAAGCCTCAAGGTGTATAGTGTTGACTGAAAGGACCGTTCCAATAAGACGCCCTGAAACTATTTATAGAACGGCTATGACTCTTAATTGTTATATCGACATAAGTTACAACACAGCATGGGGTCCTATGCCAGACGGTGTTCCAAAAGGACCACGCGGGAAGCCTTACGCTGCAGTTAATAATTACTGTCAAGGTCTATACACTACGGGGTTCCTTAATGCAGCCTTACCTACAGTGCCCTCGCAATGTGAGAGATTCGGTATTTCGTTAAATAACCACGGGGTTTATACTGTGACTAACGCGACGTTGTTTGAGCAATGGCGAAAATTTACAGGTACTAATCCGTGCGAATTTTGGCTTTTAAACTCGTTTCTTCTATACCATAGACGACACGATAAACCGCTTACTCTACTACGTAAATATATGGAGAAAACTGTTGAGAATGACAAGTATGTTGTAACACATGTATCAGAATGGAGAGATAATGTGAAACGAGCTTGGGTATTTAAGAGTTTAACAGGGCGTCAGGTGATACCGAGGTTCGACATAAGGGAAAGTAGGTATTATAAGGGTTTGGATTTCGGAGGAAGGGGCGTCAGTCTGCTGGATGTTGTACGGTATATACGTAGAAATAAAAAACGAGCCTTATTCTTCCGTCAGGTTGAACTGCCTTAAAACGGTTGCGACATAACTTGATAGACCATTACTAATCATGCCGCGAGACAAGAAACATCTTACTCTCCGTATCGCAGCTCTCAAAGAGTCTATACGACGGAAATATAGACGGTTCAAAGACGGTAGTGTGGAAAGTGAAAGATTATTGGAAAAACAATACAAACCGTTGCTCAACGAATTGAAGCGGAAACCTGAGAAAAATGAAGGTGAAACAGACATAAAGACAGAGCCGAAACATGAAAAGTTTGAACACGATGACAACGACGATAGTGGCGAAGATGATGATGATGATGACGACGTATATGAAGATACTATGGAAGGGGCGAAGGAGGAATTTTCACCAGAGGCAGCGTCTTCCCCTTTGAATAGAGTAACGAGTGACGAGGATCGTAGGACGCTGGTCGAGGGGCGTGAAGCAATGGAAGAAGCTGGAGATATGCCGGACGGGGGTCAGGAGGCGACGGGTGAAGAGGAGATGGAGGAGGATTTATCATCTATCACCTCACCTGAAGATATCGCAACCGTATCCCAATATGTGGATGAGCATTTTAAGAACCCGCTAACACGAAAATATATGACAATGTTCATAAAGGATGCCGGAGGGAGAGATAGAGTAATAGACCACGAATATGGACCGAGATACGATCCGGAAGGAAAAATCTTATTGATCGGAAATACGAAATTGGACTTTGACTCTGACGGTACCATTTTGGTTAACAAAACTAGGTACAGACCTTCTGAAGGCTTATACGAGCTCATCTTTAAGAGAATCCCTGATGAAGAAAAGTACACGACCGATGACCTTCAGACGTACAAGAGTATTTTGATTGCGTCCAACGCTCATAAGAGAAATTACTCTTTTCACAGTCAGATCAGAAGGGATAACAGCTTAAAGTACAGACATGTGATAAAGGATCTTTTCCCTCTGAAAGTGGTAGGAGGTAAAGGAATGCCGTGGAAAAGCACGCACTCTCGTGATGTAGTCCACTGGGACGATCCTAACGAGTTAGTGAACAGGCTCAGACTACTGATCATGTCTACTGAAACTGGGAACAATTCCCATCAGAATGAAATACTCAATATCGTAGAGGAGCTTAGGGAGGCTGGCTACATAAAAGGGGCGGGAAACAGTAGGTACAAATCACTTTTACAATGAGTGTCGACAAGTTTGGACGTTATTCGAGAAAGGACAAAGGTCTGATAGGACCAAAGGGTGACGGTTTCAATTTCACACCCGAGGGAGACTATGATATCCAAGGGAAGCGTTTGCGAAATGTCGATGATCCCGTCGATATTGGAGACGCTGTTAATTATGACACGTACACAAAAGGGTTTAGAAGTTGTATTAGTTTGCAAAACGAGGTATTTGACGCTCAAAATATACGCATATGTAATGTAGCCAATCCCGAGGGAATTCAAGATGCTGTAACGATTAAATATTTGGAATCGCGAACACCTTACAGATTCGATCGAGATCAAGCGTACTCGTTCCACCAATACCGCTTGCAGGATATTGCCGCTCCTATACTCAGCGGGGATGCGATTAACTTGACATATCTAAAGAGAAATACAATATTAAAGAAGGGTAACGAACCCTTTGACGCGAAAAACATACCGATACAAAACGTAGGCCCACCTGTAGGTGATAACGACGCAGTTAATTTGTCATTCTTAAAAGATAGGTTTCTGTTTAAAAATGACAATGGTTTTTTCGATGTAAAAAATTCCGTAGTTGAGAACGTATCACCGCCGGTCAAACCGGGCGATGCAGTAAATAAAGCGTGGCTAGACAATCACTACCCCATACCAGGGGAGCAGACGTTTAATTGTAGGAATAAAAGACTCAGTCAGGTCGGTGGACCTAGTCACATATATGACGCGGTCACGTTAAAATATTTTAAAGATAACGCCTTTTCACTCGATGACGACGAAAAGAGTGTGGACAAAAAGTCTTGGGACGCGAAAGGGAGACGATTGAGAAACGTAGCCGGTCCACATAAACTGAACGATGGGGCAAATAAGAGGTACGTTAAAGAAGCTATCGCCGAGCTAGCATTATTTATATATAAACAAATGCACAAACACGATAGAACAAGTGCACCTAATGCCGCTCAATGGACGGAGCTAGTGTTACAGGATAAACACTCGTGGGATGATCTGTTCTCTATTTAACGACGAACTAGAACATAGACATCGTCAGTAATAAAATGACGGGGCGTAAGGCAAGAACCGTCAGACGCAATCGAGCTGTCAAACGAGGAGGAGGTATAATTTCATCAGTCATCAATAGGGCTGTTGATTTATTACCTTTTGAGGCGCATTTACCGGGGTATAATTATTGTGGTCCCGGGACCAAGTTACAGCAGAGATTAGCTCGCGGTGATAAGGGAATAAACGGTCTTGACGAGGCCTGCAAAATCCACGATATTGCATATTCGAAATACAAGGACTCGAGTAGACGGCGACAGGCTGATAAAGAGTTAGCTGAACGTGCTTGGCATAGGTTTAAGGCTTCAGACTCATCAGTCGGTGAAAAGGCGGCTGCCTGGGCAGTTACAACAGCCATGAAAACTAAGACCAAACTCGGTGGGGGTAGAAGGAAGAAACGCAGTGTTAAGAGAAAACGAAAGACAGCGCCGCGAGGAGAGGGATTATATTTGAGACCATATCCTCGATACGGCGGTGGTGTTAGGTCTAAGCGGAAACGTAAGATATCTAAAAAAAAACGAGAATCCCGTTAAGACCTCTAACTAATTACGACCTCGAACACTATGCAAAAACACTAAACATTCCAAATTTTCGTGGGGTATTTATGAGAGATACACTGCCCAAGAGACCGAGAACATATGAAACGGCTATTGTAAACTTGGATTCTAGCATAGGCGACGGAACACACTGGGTTTGCTACAGAAAATCGGGAAATATAGTACATTATTTTGATAGTTTTGGTAATTTGAAACCACCGTATGAGTTGCTGCAATACTTTGGTGACTGTGAGGTGTACTATAACTATCGGAGAATACAGTCTTTTAATTCAGTCGTTTGTGGGCATTTGTGTTTACAGTTTCTTTGCGAAAATGTTCAGTCTTAGCGGTCGAGGCTCTTATATAATAAGCGAATATTTTCCTCCATTAGACATTAGCCGGGGTGAATGGGAAATAGGACTTGTGGATCTGATGACATTCCACTCCATACCGAACGTGGAGCGAGGGGTCAATGATAAGTTTTACTACGGTACACAAAACGAAGAAATTATTATAGACGAGGGGGCGTATGAGGTGGAAAATCTTGAATCATACCTGAAAACCAAACTTGGTTCGACTGTCGAATTTAAACTCACGGCTAATAATAGTACGTTAAGGTCGGAACTTTTTTGTAACCAACAAGTTGATTTTACAAAGAAAGACTCCATTGGTGCGATGTTAGGGTTTTCCAGTAGGATTCTGGAGGCAGGAAAAACTCACATTTCCGATAACACAGTCAACATAATGAAGGTCGACGTTATTCGAGTAGAATGTAATATCGTGCGAGGATCCTATGACAATGGGAGAGAAAGCCATGTGATACACGAGTTTTACCCAAATGTTGGCCCCGGGTATAAAATAGTGGAAATACCAAACACCATCATTTATTTGCCTGTGAACGTTTCAAGTGTAAACAACGTTGCGATCTCTCTCAGGGATCAAGACGGAAATTTGGTAAATTTGAGAAACGAAAGACTTTCGGTCAGACTGCATATGAGACAGAGGAAAACACAGTGTGAATATGGGTCTGGTATTTAGGGAAAACTCTGCCAATGTAACTGCCATTACACCGAAAGACATTAGACGGTTAACATCGACAAATATAAAGTTGCTCCGCTCTCTCGGTTTTAAAGTACAAAATGCTGGACATAGAGTCAACAGCCGAATATAGTGACGTTGTCACAGGGATCGAGTTTCACACTCACAGACCATACGCTTCTTCGACGTTTAAAAATAACGACGAGATACGTATTCCTATTAGTCAGCAAGATATAATAACAGCCCCATATGATAGCTTCTTACATGTGAAGGGGAAAGTGTCGGCCACAAAGGCTGGTGACGCTAAAGCGGAGTACTCTTTTGTAAATAACGCAATAGCGTTTCTTTTCGATGAAATTCGTTATGAAGTCGGAGGAGTGGAGGTGGATCGGACAAAGAACGTTGGTATTACGACGACCATTAAAAACCTTCTTTCGATTAGAGCGACTGAAGCGAACACTTTAAAAAACGCCTGCTGGTTAGGACCTGCTGGTAAGTTGAAAGATGACGATTTCTCGTTCTCTATACCGTTGCGAATTTTACTCGGTTTCGCCGAGGACTACAAACGTGTGGTTGTAAACAGTAGACAGGAATTGGTATTATTACGTTCCGCTACCGATAAAAACGCAATCGTTAGTTCTGAGGCAACAAACGTTGAAATATCAATCACTAATTTGTATTGGCGCGTACCTCATGTTACTGTCTCCGATACATATAAGCTGAAAATATTACGTATGGTTGAAAAAGACTCAACTATCCACCTACCGTTCAGGTCGTGGGAGCTGCATGAATACCCCTCGTTACCACAGACAAGTGTCTTTTCATGGACGGTAAAAACATCCTCTCAAATGGAGAAACCTCGTTACATAATTCTAGCATTTCAAACAGGTAGGAAAAACGATATCGCAAAAGACATGTCGTCTTTTGACCATTGCGATTTGCAGAGTATTAAGGTATACTTAAATTCCCAATACTTCCCGTATGACAATATAAACGGTGATTACACGATATTTTACGAGATGTTTTGTCGTTTCCAAGAATCATATTACGGTAGAAACCGCGTAGGTCAGACGGCTGTGGAATTGGATAAGTATAAAACCCACGCTCCTCTGTATGTTATTGATTGTTCAAAACAAAATGACACGATTAAATCGGGACCTGTAGACGTACGAAGAGATTTTGAAACAAAGAACGCAGTTAGTGACAAAACTACCGCTTATTGTCTGATTTTACACGATACACATATGACATACAAGCTGCTCACGGGAGCGGTTAGTAAGGTTACAGTATGAGTCACCTTTTACGAATCCTCAATCACACCTGAGTGACGCTCAGATGTGAGCTGGGATAGCTCATATTGATGCATCATCAAAAGAGAGGGGAAAAGCTAAAATTAATTCAGTACACAACATGAATCCAAACATGAGCGACGTAGACCTCAACAGTTCGGAGGGTGAATCGTGGAGAAGAGAGGTAGGGTGGATATTTATAAATCTAATACGAGGTGAAAAACCCGTTGGAAAAATACTTTTTGAGGGGGAGCCGTTAAAGCTATATCGGAAAGCAAACGGCAATTTCGATAAAATTGAAGTTGAATTTTTCAGCGGTGAGGCAATGTTGCGTAGCGGTTTTACCGAAGATCAAATTTTGGAAAAAGTCGCATTATTTTCTAAATATAGCAAGTTGGACTTTCATATTTACACGGATTTCGGTTATCATGAGAATATATCATATTTTCTCGTAGATGATTGGCTCGAGCAACGTGAATTTATCGATTTGGATCTGTTTACAGCATTTGAAGCAGAGGATGTAGATTATGTAATGGTTAAATTTAGAAACCCCGAACATAACAACTCATATGATAGTGACTACAATAGTGATGATGAGTCAGAGGAGGAGGAGGAGGAGGAGGGGGATGAGGAAAGCGAGGCTTCATATTAGGGAAGTGATATCTCAGTCGTCAGGATGCACTCAATCGTTGAGTTTCTTACACGTAAGTTTTCCGCTTGGAAAGACCATATTCGAGGTAAATCCGTAGATATACGTAGCCTTTTTCGCTTGGATTCGGTGATCATACCGTATAGCCTACCGTATAGAGAGTTTCATATAGTAGAGTTGTGTGAGTATTACGATAATGGGGAAATTATTGTATCGCAGTGTCAACTAAAGAAAGGTTATTTAGAAGTGAGAGTGGATCCCGGTGTATACCGCGCTGAGATTACATTAAAGAAGAGGGTTTCCTATTCCTCCGCAGAAAGAGTGGAGGGGGTAACAGAGTCAGTAGGCTATGACACTGTCGAGTAATCAGTTTAATGAGAAAAGATCCTCAGTTGTAGCCATGGAGTCGTCTGGATCGGACATGGTGAGTCCGAGTGTCATAACCAAGCCTAAAGAGCCGTTTAATGTTTTAACCGGGATCTTTTTGAAAATCGTTAACTTTTTAGATTTTGATCTGACAAAATGTATCGTCACAGGTGTATTTAGAAATAGAAACGACTGTTTGGGGGTTTTATTCAAAGGGAAAAAAGGTTGCGTTTTTTGGACAAATGACGTTTTTAACCAGTTTAGCATTTCCACTTTTAACGCAGTCACGGAGGCTGTGGAAGAGAGAAAGAAATTCAGTCACGTCTTAGACACAGGCGAAAGTATTAAGGTTAATTCGGTATTTGGAAAACCTCACGTGTTCATACATGATGGTGAGCATGCGTTGGCCTTGAACAGCGCCGAGTGGGTTCAGTTTATAAATAGCCTCCCGCTCATCTACACGCATATGACGGAGCTTTGTCAGAGCGAGGACCTTATTAAGACGTTTATAAATTACATGTTGAATAATTCTGTCGAGGACGAGGTGAATGCCCCTCTATTACCTCGCTACTCCACGCGTCTTTACAATGAATTGCAATTATACAAACGCTGGCCGTTTACCAGCGAAAATGGCGGTTGTTGAATTTCAAGCATTCAAAGACAATAATAATGGTTTCATCGTAAAAGAATTGGCAATCGTAGGTAATTCATTTTGTTGTCAACTTGTATTTCGTCCAACATATAAATTTAGCGAATTAAATGAAAAGATGCGTCGTACAGCACGATGGCTTACACGTCATCATCATCATATCCGTTGGAGCGATGGTGATATTACTTATGATGAGGGGTTAATACGTACCTTATGCGCTTCTTTCCGAATAATATATACCAAGGGTTTAGAAAAGGTGACGTTTTTGAAACGTTTTCACTCGAACGTACACGAGTACGTGGGAGGAGTTGGGGACGATATCGAATGCCCTATAAATTGTATATTACCCGAGCATCGTGACAGGTGTGCTCGTTGTGCTCTGCGTGCAGCCTACAAAAGATTCAGATGTATATCTCAGTTGCCGGCTTGACTTTGAAGATGGCGGACGCTGTTTGGCGGATGCTCTCTCGGGAGCCCAAGGCACCTAACGGTGTCATGACTGATCAATTCATTATGAAGTTCAGTCGGTTTTTGGATTGGGACATCCTATCCGAACACTATGATTTCAGTATTGACATGTTAAGAATTTTCTTTCGCAGGGTTAACTGGTACTATCTTCTAAAGCGTATGCAATTTTCAGAAGCCTTTCTCAGGGAGATGGCCCCAAATTTTGACTCATATTGGAGTGTTTTGTGTGAATATCAAACGTTATCCGAACGTTTCATCCATGACTTTGCCAATAAAGTAGATTGGGATAACGTAGCGTTGTATCAGAATGTTAGTAGTAAATTTTTAAATGATCATAAAATGTATATGAATGTAGATGATATCTATGTCTAAAATTCCTTTCTATCCACTCGTTGTTGTGTGTGTGTGTGTGTGTGTGTGTGTGTGTGTGTGTGTGTGTGTGTGTGTGTGTGTATTCAGAAGTTAGTACGGCATGTCTTGAACGCTTCTTTTCTGTGGAGGTGCCACCTACCTTTAAGGCAGGGCTAAACCCTGGTAAGTACTAAGGTAGATGAGAGGGTTAGGGTAATACCTGTAGAACATTGTGTTTCCCTCGGCCCACACAGAAGTGTTTGTATGTTTATACACGAGGTGCGCTTTCAGAAGTCAGTACATAATGTTTCCCTCGGCCCTCGCAGATGTATGTATATATTTATACACGAGTGGATAAAAAGGGTCTTCACTGTTTTACCCAAGTAAATGGAATAGTTGATGGCTAAAATGAACGGGGTGACCCAAGTAAATGGCCTGATAACATATACACAATGAACGGGTGAACAGTGAGAAAAAAGAAAAAAAAACATAAAAAGAAAAGTCCTCGCGACGTAAAAAAATGTGTAGAGTAGCTAATATTAAAGTCGTCATAAATCTGCAGATAATGATGGTTTTTATTAGGAGACGACATGATTGTCATGGAGTGGTCGTCACTTTGTGCGAGCGTTGGATGGGGCTTACACAGTGAGATTAGGCCTACTGGGGATACTCACTATAATAAAAAGCGCGCCATGACCTCTACCCCTTGGGTGGTGTGGAAACGTAGGTCGATTAAGACGAGTAACAACACGTCTAGGGAACACCCTAATAGGGTTGTGCGAGCGTTGGTTTGGGCTTACACAGTGAGATTAGGCCTACAGGGGATACTCACTATAATAAAAAACGCGCCATGACCCCTTGGATGGTGTGGAAATGTAGCTCGATTAAGACGTGTAACAACACGTCTAGGGAACACCCTAATAGGGTGACCGTATATGGTCACCCGGAGTAGACCTGCGCCTACTGGCGCTGGCTCTACGCCAAGTGACCATATACGGAGACCCCTGGGGCTTTATAAAGCCGACCACGAGTTGGACAAGTCACATTCAGCTCCCTGTCCTCTCAGTGTAACACACAGCTCTAAACAACAAAGGTAAAAATCTTTTTTCGATGTCGTCTCTAAGCTGATGTCTCAAAGGTATTATGTATTAGGTAAAAATATGTGTAAATTTTCAGATGGATCTTGCCGCAAAACTCATCGCTGCAGAGCACCATGTGGAGATACCGAAGAAATCGGTAAAGGAATTGACGGTGCCTCATAAGATCGTCTCTGCTAAGCGGGTCAGCACCCGTTTCGACCACCCAGCCATAATGTTGGAAATCATCGGTGCCGGGGACACGCGATTCGTCACTTTCCTGCCGGCCCGATACCTCACCATCCTGGATGAAAACGATTTAAAAGAGTTTACAGACACTAAAGAATACAGCGTAGTTTGTACAGGGTCAGCGGGGCGCTCCCCCGATGTAAAAATATTTAAACACTGAATAAACGGATGTTGTAACAGAATCTCTGAGTTTTATTTCTAGCGCACCCCTGTCTCAATATGGAGTTGTGAGTTTGATAGAGTGGGGGAAGCGTCCGCTATATAAGCGAGTGATAGACTTCTTATTTTCAGGATTTCAAGATGGTTGCCACTCTGATATCCATTCTGATATCTGCGCTCCTGCTCCTGGTGTTTGCGTACGCGCAACCACCATCTCGCACTCCGTCGCCTCCGATCACCTTGTCGGACACGGAGGCTTCATCAACACCTACCCCTCCCGCTGATGAGGATATGTCGTCGTCCGGGATCGAGCTTTCGAGTACAACATCACACACATCACACTCGTCCAACCCTGCCCCTGATGACGACATGGTGGGTGGGGCAAGCTCTCCCGTAGAGGAGATGCAGACCTCGCAGGCTATCGATTCATCCAGCGATTCATCGCTGGGTTTCAATGCGATCCTTGAGGCCATTAGCAAGGATGCCTCCTGCACACCTGGTGGACACCCGGGTTGGTTGGTAAACTGGAGAGAGAGGTTTCTCCAGCTTTCGAGAGACCTCGAGCTTGAACAATCTATGCTCCACCAACCCAGTCCTTCACAGCCTGGTCCATCCCACCATACAGACCGAGTCCACCAGCAGACTGTTGAGGTGAATATCACACGGTTAGGGGTCAATTATGTATTTAGCTATTCCATGAATTGAAAGGATATTAATTATCAAAATTTCAGCTTTCATCAAACTCATCAGACGTCTTCGCCTTCTCTCCTGAGGCGGAGGCTAGGCTAAGAGCGCGGAGAGCAGAAACGAGGGCTGTCCTATCCCCGGGATCCCCCGTCCTCGCGGCTACCTCCGGTGCCCAGCTAGATGATGAGGACTGGAACCGTCCGGGGCCCTCATTCCAACAGGAACAGCCATTAAATCTTTCCATGCCACGGCCTCTGGAGTGTGATGAGGTGCGTTTCTCTCTCTCTCTCTCTCTCTCTCTCTCTCTCTCTCTCTCTCTCTCTCTCTCTCTCTCTCATCACATCGGTATAGTAATAACAATAATTGATCGTACTTACAGGAAATGTTGAGTGACAGTGACAATGAGGCAGTTGTAGACACTGACAGCGACGCCACTGAGGAGGGGCAGGTCATAAGGTGTATGAACTGCGAGGAGGCGTCGCAGAGATTCCATATAAGGCTGGAAGCAGCCAACAACCTGTTTGAGGTAATTATCATACCATTTACACACACACACACACACACACACACACACACACACACACACACACACACACACACACACACACACACTTGTACACTGACGAATATTTATTGTTACCTTGTGGTTCCAGAACTATGCTCCGCCTGACACTCCAGTCCCACACTGTCCCGCCCATATTGTACGTATCCTGGACGTTATGCGGTGGGACATCGGAGACCTGATGTGGGTCCTGAACCGCGAAGCGCTAATAGGAATGGAGAGACGGCGGTTCGGGGCAGCATCGACGTGGGGGTTCGTAATCCACACCCTGGAGTCGCTACTGATCCGGATGCGGGAATTGTGGGCGGAAAACCATTGTTCCGCCCCCGATGTCCCGCCACCGGAGGATGACCTCCCGGATGTGGAAGAGCCTGGGGTGATACGATGTAGGATTTGTCTGGATGGGAGGCCGACAATATTTTTCCGGAGCTGCGGGCATGTTTGCTGTCCGCGTTGCGCCAGATTACTATTTCGGTGCCCGTTCTGTCGAACCTGCATCGTAGGTAAAGCTAATATTTATTTCTCGTAATAAAATAACAGTTTTACACCCTGCCTAAAATAAGGGAGGGGGGTATTATGTGGTACCGGTGTATTAGTCGACTGGTTGTTTAAAGTATTCAAAATTCTCAGTGCTATATTTGTAACAAACAACAACAACTGGTCTGAATCGACGCTTGTACCATATAATGCTTCAACCTGGGGGTGTCTTACCGACACTCGGACAGTCCCAAACCCTGTCCTGCAGGGTGTAAAACAGTAGACATGATTATATTTTGTTTCAGAGATGACGTTGAGAAACATCAGGAAGCGAGAATGTATGAGGAGGAAGAAGGACCCTGTTACATCTGACATTTATTCCTTAAAGCAGCTGTGTTTGAGGAAGATAAAAGGAGACATGAAGGAATGTCAGGAAGATCTCAGTCTACTACCACCACCGCTAAGAGCTGACATTAACGATGTCACGTTCGCACTAATCTGTAAAGTAAAAGTAGAAAGACCCTCACATGTACGTCGAAACGAGCTTACACGTTTTGACGTATATGAAAAACAATGGGTGTACCATTGTTCTACATGTTTTAATACTGCCGATATATGTATGACATTTATTTCAGATATGAAGTGGCTAGCTACCATTCTGTTTTCAGACACTCTCCCACAAGTAAAGTGTTTCTGTTGTAACAGTCCGGCATTTGTAGACGTTACTAGTAGAGACTATCCTATATTTTATCCTGCATAATAAATAAGGGAGAGGGGTATTATGTGGTGTCGGTGTATCAACCTGCCAGTTGCTCAAAATTCATAGAATCATTATCGCAACATTCAACTGGTCTGGATCAACGCTTACACCATATAATGCTTTAACCTGGGGGTGTCTAAACAGACACTCGGACAGTCTCAAACCCTGTCCAGCAGGTTAACAATTTCAGAAGGACCACGAGGCACGCCGGCAAAGAACATCTATCGGGAACGGGAGCGGAGGACGAGTCGGTAAAGCAGTATAAGATTTTTCAAAAACACCGCCTGGTAGCGAACGATCGAACCACGCCGCAGGGAAAGGAACAGGTCGGCAATGCAGTGCAAACACCGAGCGGAGAACGGGTCGGTAATGCAGTCTAAGATTTTTCAAAAACACCGCCTGGTAGCGAACGATCGAACCACGCCGTAGGGCAAGGAACAGGTCGGCAACGCAGTGCAAACACCACCTAGTAGCGAACGAACGAACTACACCCCGCCGCATCGCCGGGGAAACGCGAGCTAAATTCGGTTCACCCTCTCATACACCGCTAAATCACTAAGACAGGACAACAGCGTCTTGGCCTAGTGGTTAGCGCGGAAGCACGCCAACTCAGAGACCCGGGTTCGAAACCCGGCCGCGGCAGTGTGAAATTTTTCACCACCTAGAACAATCGAACGACACCGTCCCATCGGCGGAAATACGTCCACGGGGGACGGGGGCGGGGGCGGGGGACGGGGGCGGGGGGCGCCTTCGAGGGCCGTCCAACACTGTCACCCTCTTCGCATTACCGCACCCCTCCTCCTTGTACGTCACTCTCCACAAAAAAAAACAGCCAAAAAAAAGCGCGCCAAGCGCGCGCGCGCCAACAATGGCGGCTGCGCGGGAAAAAAATGCGCGCCAACACCATGGGCGCCGCCATCTTGTCCGCAAAATCTGTCCGCATCCACCCTTAGTTCTACTGTTCTCATTAGCACTTGTTGGATCCAATAACAAAAATATATCACTCATTATAATCAGTCTACTTTATTATAAAACAAATTATAAAAATAATTTAATAGTTTTAAAAGATACAAGCAATAACCAGGAAAATTTTACCTCAAGTAGTAATAATCATATATTTAACTTCATAAGGCGATTGTTTGCCATCAAAATTGCAGACGTTTGGCAAGTCATAGAAAGATGGGAGAGGGCTCAAATTAAAGGTCTCAATTCCATAATGGTGGGAAAAATAATAAAATTGCTTGAAATTCACCGGAAAACGAGAAATAATGTAAAATATCTACCATTTAAAAAGCATTGGGATCTAAAAACATCTGCTTTGTTTACATAAAACATGAGATGCTGTTACTTAATTAAAGGTAGGTAGGAAGGTTAAAGGTAAATTAAAATTGCTATGAATGTATTTTGTACTATAATAAAGGATCATTTAAGACACAACAACTCAACATTTACAATTGATTATAAGATAAAAACACATTTATTACACTATATACCTAACAATACTGTTACATTTCAAGTAATTTATTACTCCATAAGACTCAATGTTACATGTACTCTCCATAAGAGCCCATGTTAAATCTTTTCTCCATAAGAGCCCATGTTAAATCTATTCCCCATAAGAGCCTATGTTGGGGCCCAAGTGGGGGCCTTTCTACTGATGTGCTAAACACAGTACGTTGTCCAATATTGTTTTTAATTTTTCCCTCCAAAAAGTATAGTCACCCTGATTTGAGATGTTTTTTAAAAATACAATTCTGAACATATGATCAAATTTGCAGGTGTTGAATATTTTATTTGTGTTTATTTTGAATAGTTAGAGTTCATTGATCAAGATTTTGTAGAAAATATATACTATATCAAAAAATACAAATTATTTTTAAATTTAATAAAGAAAGTAAGAGCATTTGGAGGGGGAGGGATGTCTCGGTCTAAACTGCCTGAAAATGTAGCATAATATATGATATGTTTAATTATGAGGATTGATAACATGTTTTATTGAAATTGGCTGGAGATGTAGGTCTGTTGCAACAGGGATGTTTTAATTACTATAAAACTGTTCATATGATTGAATTTAATTTTTTCATGAGATTGAATTATTCGTTTGTTTTGAATGTTTTGAGTTCATTGGTTATATGTTTGTTGACATTTATATTCTATAACAAGATTACAGTTATTAAAAATTAAAAGACTAAGAATTATATAAAATACAAAAGTGTATGTATTACTAATGAAAACCAATATGGTCTCTTTGTTAATTTTCCTCATGTTTAAAGCTCATGAATGATTAAATATGCGTTTTTAGAATATTATTTACTTAACGTATTCAAATGATACTTTCCTTCAAACAAGTTGAATGCTCACATATACAAAATAAATCCTATGGAAATTCGCTGAGTACGCAGGTCTGCTGCGACGGGGGTATTATGATTCTTAGTGATTTGACCCGGTATTTGACTTTATTCAGTAGTTTGATAATTTAGTTCACCAAAGGATACCATGTAGTGTTTGACACAGTAAGTACCGAATCTTATCTTATTATCTATGATATTTAAGAAAAACAGTTTTACAATAAGAATAATTATTTATATGATTTATGATTACTCTAGGTTTTTGGGTAGCTATATATGGTTTCTTTTATGTTCTTTTTATTTTTTAACCGAGTGCATTATAGTTATATAATGCACTCAAATTACACAAATTTATGCAAATTTTTACTGAGTTTATAATTATATAATTTTATTTGTTTTTGTATCAACTATCATTTGTTTTGTATTTGTGCTGATCACATTTATTGGTTCTCCTTGAGAGAATTGTTTTCTAGTTTCAATATGTTGCAATGTTTGATGTTTAACCAGTAGGTAGTAATATTTGAGTTAGTTTGTGCACCGTCACCCGAGCGCTTTGTTAATTTTTTATAGTTTATGTTTTATATTTCTGTATCTCTGTGTAATAATGAGCACCCAACGACAAATCATGTGGTTTGTTGGGACTCAAAGATTGTAAGATTTATGGAAATAAAGATTCTGATTCTGATTCAAGAAATACGAGAGCATCTGATTGAAAAAGGGGATACATGGATAGTACAATAATGGGTCTTACAATTAGGCTGAAGGCCAGATCAAAATTGAAAAATGTCTCTGTAAATAACGATTATTGTTCCAGGCTATACTCAGGGTAAACATAGGCCTTTCTCAGGGGGAAGTATCGTGCCGGGTAGACAAATTCAGTTTTGAAATAAAGTTCACAAAACATAAATAAGTCCAAATAGTTAATTTTTAAAATGTATTCAACAATGCAAGGCCAATGGTCAGCTTCACAACAAGATGGCCAGTAGGGTGTTTTAGGGGGTCCCACCGGAGGTGGGATGAGGAGGATGACGTCACATCCCACAGAGCACCCCCCCCTCCCCCCCCCGATGCTAAAAATAGACGAGCCCCCCCCCCGATGCTAAAAATAGACGAGCCCCCCCCCCCGAGGCTAAAAAAGACGAGCCCCCCCCCGAGGCTAAAAATAGAATTTTAACTGAGTAAACCTAACTTTACTCAAGCTATGTTAACCTAACTTACCTTTTTTTTTTTGTTTTTTGTCTTATGGTGCTGGGAATTGAACTTTGATATGTTAATGAGCTAATTAATATGTTAATTAGCTTAATTGATATGCTTAATGAGACTGTTTACATAATTATCGTATCCGTACGATATTATCGTATTGCGTACGGGATTTCTACCCAAAAATTATGGTACTGGAAAAATTAAATTATTAAAGCTGAAATTTGTGTATTTACTGCCAGCTAGTAGCCTCATTAGCGAGACCATAAACAGCACTATGCCGAGAATGTGAAAGCTGGTGCAGTGACACCCGTGGAATGTGAAAGTTAGCATGTTGCGACAGGTGGAAGTAATGGAATGTGAAAGCTGGCGCGTCAGGTGGGCGCCGACCTAGTTTGGCGTACGTGTCATCGCTCGTTGGTTTACTCAGTCTAGTGGTGGTACTCAGCTAGTGCGGACGTGAGAATAGTGCTCTACAGAGTGATCAAGTGCTGAGTGTATTGTGCAACAGTGGAATAGTGCGATTTGGATATTTCATCTGTAAGTAAATACATTATAAGTATTTGTAAGAATATATAATAACATTTTAAGAAACTATAATGATAAATTCAATCAATTTTGCTTGAGATTTGGACTTAAATATGATATTGTACAATCACCAACTGACAAAGTCCATGCTTAAATTTAATATTAAACCAAATAATTAATATTTATAAATGAACTTAAAAATGATTTTTACTTTTTAAAAAGTATTGATAACTTTATTCTGGATTTTGAGACTACAATTGGTCTTTAACATGATGTTACACAATCACCATCTAACAAAGGGTAGGTTTACTTTTAAATATTAACCTAATTAAACTGAATTCACATAAGTGATTTATACTATTTAAATAGTATTTTAAACTTAAATCTGGATATTGAGTTAAACTGTAACCTTTAAGACTGAAACTGTTGTCATAAAACCTTTCTGTTTTTACATAGTGAAACTAAAGTTATGTAAATACTGAAACAGAATATATAGAAAATCAGATAATTATAAAAAAACAAAGACTGAGTTTTGTAAAAATAAAATGTATTTATTTCAGGTTAAAGAGTTAGCTGAGGAATGTTAAAATCATTGTAGAATAGAACTATTGTGCAATTCAGAGTAGCCATTAGGAAGTGTAGTTAGTCATGTAGGCATAAGGGCCCCCCCCTCTCCCCCCCCTCCCCCCCCCGGCCAAAAATAGAACTGAACCTCTTTCGAAGCCAAAAATTGGAAAATGTGTAGTTTTTAGCGAATTTTTGCATTTTTCAGGTACAACATGGAGTGTAAACGTCGGTTTGTCTGCGGGGTGTGTTTTGCCGACATTGTGCAGAAATGCCATCTACAACGGCCTATGAAGGCTCATCGCGGCGGAGCGGAGGACTCTTACTCGTGCCCGGACTGCATGAAGACATTCAGCCGGCATGATGCCCTCCTGCGTCACCAGCGTGCTGCTCATGCATCGACGCATTTGACACACCCTGCTACCGGCTCTCCATCTACCCTGGATGACCGTACAGGTGTGTAAAATATGTTTATCCTAATAAAATATTCATTTAAATAATGAAACTGAGAATAAAGCTTAAACCAATATCCCTATTGCTTTTTGTTAATGTTTTTGCTAATAACTTCACAGCGAACTTATGGGTATTGTGTTTTGTTCTTAGGTTCACTTGCTGCTGGTGGACCTGCCCCTGGCCTGTCATCTGTCCCGACACCGTCATCCATCCCCGGCCAATCATCAGTCACAGATGTACCAACAGGTAATTTATTAACTTATTATAAAAACAAAACAAATATAAACCTGATTTAAAGTAATATGAATTAAAATCACATTTCAATTTCATGCTGAAGATTAATATAAGAGAAAACTAACTAATTTATGTGGGCCCCAAAGTGGGTCCGACCCTTTGTTACATAATTAACTAATTTTCTTTTAGTTCTAGCAGACTGTATCTCTTAAAGATACATCATGTTTGTTTTGCTATCATATTAAATGGAAAACTAAAAAATTGCAAAATTCATAATTACCATATGAATTAGTTTGAATGTTAACATGCAAACTACATCTAACAGAAATACAAAACTGAGTATAAAACCTTGGATGTTGTAAGTTGCTTTTTGTAAATGTTTTTGCTAATAACTACATAGGGAACTTATGGATATTGTGTATTGTTTATAGATTCACTTGCTACTGGTGGACCTGCTCCCGGCCTATCATCTGTCCCAGTCCCGTCATCAGTCCCAGATGTTCCAACAGGTAATTTATTATCTTATTATGAAATTGAAAATAAACCTGATTTAAAGTAAAATGAATGAAAATCACATTTCAAATTTCATGATGAAAATCACTATATGAGAAAACTGACTGATTTAGGTGGGGCACAAAGTGGTACAACTTTTTTTTTCCTCATAATAAACTAGATGTTTTTTAGTTTTAGCAGACTTTATCCTTGAAATAAACATCATTATTGACTGATAACATATTAAATGGAAAACTGAATTATTGAAAATACATAGTTTGTCATATGAATCAGTTTGAATTTATAAAGCAAACTGCATTTGACAGAAATAAAAACTGAATACAAAACCATGAATGTTGTGAGATATCTATATCATTGTGTATCAAAATAAAGATTTAAAGGTCTGTGTGAATCTATATAAACCCCATTCCCTCTCCTCTCCGGTTATTGTATTGTCAACCTTCGACCAGGTAACAGACGGATACCATGCCTCTTTCAGGTGTTTCGTGCCCCAAGTGTCAGAAGGCATTTTCAAGGAAGGACAACTTGGCGCGGCACATTCGTCAGAGCTGTCCGGCACTTCGCCCTGGCTTTATTTCACCAGTGTCTGCACCTGTTGTGAATCGTCCTGTGGACTTCCCTCCCCCGTCTACGCCGTCAGGAAGTAGCAGCAGCAACAGTGATGCTGAGGACAAGGAACCCGAGGACATCCCGCGCGGTCTGGCTTCAGGGCGGTTTGTTGAGGTTGAAACTGCCTTCCGTGGCCGCCTCAAGACATACTGTCTTCGGGAACCAGAGTCGGACAAAGTGTCACTGTTAGCTTTCTTGACGGACGTTTTTGATGAGTTAGTTTCTCTCATGCACCTAGTCTTAAAACATGTCACCGGCGTAAAGGTTAACCTCTGGGTTGAGTGTGAATTTCAGGACGTGCACGGAGAAACCTGCAGACGAGCCTTAAAAACCAGGAATGTCGTAATACTTCAAAATGATAACAAGGAGGATATTTGCAGTGAGTTATTTAACAAACTGGTTGCTGAAAAAGAAGCATGTGAGATGAAGGGATCGGGATGGGCATTTGTGCAGGTGTTAGATATGGAGGTGAGAGTAAATGTCTACCGCCCGCTCAAAGGCAGCTCCTTCGTCCCTTTACCTCAATCCATTGACAACAAAAAAGCAGTAGTTAATGTTTATAATGAAGACCAAAAATGCTTTATGTATGCCATACTCACAAAATACATTGACTACAAGAATATCTCCATCCGTCTACAAGCTTCAAACTTCACTCCGCAACTCCGTGCACGTTCCAACATTGATTTCTCGGGTCTGGATTTTCCTGTCAGGCTGGACAAGATTGGCAAGTTTGAGGAGAGGAATGGTGTAAGCGTCAATGTGTATGGACTGGATGAGGAAAAGAAGAAAGATAAACGGACTGGCCAGTTCTACGTACGCCACATTGTTTACCCTCTCCGCATTGCCAAGAAGGAGGCAGACAACCACTTCGATCTCCTCTACTTGACCGAAGATGATAAGTGCCACTATGCATACATTGCAGATTTTGAAAGGTTGGTTCGGTGTCAGCTAACAAAGCACAAGCAGAAGATCTTTGTATGCAAGAGGTGTTTTGCTCACTTTGACAACCAACCGAATAAGTTGAACTTGTCCGGTAAGCAGCGGCTTGAAGATCACAAACGATACTGCTTCGACCATGCGCCGCTGCGAACCGACATACCGGAAGATAAGATCATCAAGTTCAACCATCCGGAAAGGTCCCAAAAGAGCCGATTCACCATCTATGCGGATTTTGAGAGTATGTTGGTGCCGTATGATGGTGATAGGCCTCTCAACCCCCCACCAACAGTGGCACCTCCAGCCTGGGATCCAGCGACATCCAGACCCGGACTCCCCCATCATCGGCATCATGGTGATTCAGCGTCGTCGGCAAATGTTAAAACGCAGAATGTGCATGTTGCTTATGCATATGCGTATTACATCTCTGACAGTCACAGGAGCGCCGAGGATGGAGATGTCGACGACGATGACACCGATACCTGCGAGACTTTCTCGAAACTGCGTCTGTACAGTGGTGAGAATGCGGCCCAACACTTCATGTCAACGCTGCGGGAGGACCTCAACACCATAGGGAACATTCTCTACGGCCAGCGTCAACCCGGCAACCCTCCAAGCCTCACTGCAGACGAGGAGAGGGAGTTCCAGATGGCAACGACGTGCTACATCTGCCAGAAGGACTTCACTCCGAGGGACATCAAGGTGCGAGACCATCAACACTCACCACCGTACAGATACAGAGGAGCCGCACATCAGTCATGTAACCTACAATTCAAGGAACAGGATTCAGTTAATGTTTACCTGCACAACATGAGCAATTACGATGCTCACTTCATCGTAAGAGCTTTAAACATCGACAGGGGAGAAGTCAACGTGCTAGCTAACAATGAAGAAAAATATATTTCATTCACGAAGAGGTTTGAGTACCCGAATGCAGGCAGACACAACAGCCTAAGAGTGCGTTTCGTGGACTCATACCGATTCCTGGCTAAATCGTTGGCTACGCTTGCTTCGTTGCTTCCCGTCGACAAAATGAAAGTCTTGCAGGCCCGACACACTGACCCAGAGGAATTCCAACTCCTTAGGAGGAAAGGTGTTTTCCCTTACAGGTACATTATGTCGCTGGATGTACTTCAAGAGGAAACCTTCCGCCAATTGGAGCTTTCGAGGAGAACACTTCACCGGAGGACTATGCCCACGCACAACGAGTCTGGGAACGATTTGGCTGCAGGACTCTCGAAGATTACTCCAACATCTACCTGACAACGGATGTACTCCTGCTTGCTGACATCTTCGAGAGCTTCCGCGACATGTGTCTGGAGCACTACAACCTGGATCCAGCGCATTACCTGACCTTGCCTTCGTATGCGTGGGACGTCATGCTCAAGAAGACCGGCGTGATCCTCGATACCCTGCAAGATGTGGACCAGTACCTGTTCTTCGAGAAGGGTATTCGAGGCGGACTCACCCAATGCGTCACCCGTCATGTTGTAGCTGACAACAAATACATAAGGGGGGATGACACCGAGTCGGATGACGACACCTTCCTTATGTATTATGATGCCAACAACCTCTACGGATGGGCGATGTCCGAGCCGCTACCTTATGGTGACTTTGAATGGCTATCACGCCGGGAAATTGACAAACTCCAGGAATCCCTCATGGACCTGCCGGCAGATGGTGAAGAGGGCTACGTGCTGGAAGTGGATTTGGAGTACCCACGTGATCCTGAACTCCATGACCGTCACCGAGATCTGCCATTCTGTCCGGAGGTCATGAAAGCACCGGTCGACCAACTGCCGTATGATGAGAGTGTTCTCCTCGACAGTGGAGTTGGAAGATCTGCCAAGCTGATGGCTACTCTTACGGACAAGACCGGATATGTTAACCACTACTGCTACCTCCAGCAAGCAGTGAAGAATGGACTACGTATTCGTCGGATTCAACGTGTGCTGCGCTTTAAACAGTCTGCGTGGTTACAGCCGTATGTGGCTCTAAATACCAGACTCCGTCAATTGGCCAAGAACAAATTCGAAGTAGAGCTCTTCAAGCTAATGGTCAATGCGGTGTATGGTATGAGCCTCCAAAATGTACGTAAGCATAAGAACGTGAATATCTGTACCGACCGTGATTACTATCTTAAGTATGTGGCAAAGTCAAACTTCAGCGACCGGGTGTGGTTTGAGGAGGACTTGGCCCTACTTAATATGGTAAAAACGCGTGTGGTACTAGATAAACCGGTCTATGTGGGTATGTGCATTTTGGACCACTCAAAGTGGTGGATGTACGGCTTCCACTACAGGATGGTCAAGCGGTACGGATTAGACAGGATTCGCATGGCCTACATGGACACCGACGGCATCATCTACAGAATCCGTACTGCCAACGTGTACCGGGACATGCTGCAGCACAAAGAAGAGTTCCACACCAGCAACTACCCCGACAACCATCTTTGCTATGACGACAAATATGCGAGAGAACTGGGGAAGTTCAAGGATGAAGCTGGTGGTCATGTCCTAACAGAGTACATCGGCCTAATGGCGAAGCTGTACTGCATCATGTTTCTGCAGATCGGCAGCGGCGAAGATGACGACTGCAACCCACCTCCCATCAAGAAGGCCAAGGGGATCAACCGAGCTGTGGTGCAGCGAGACTTGACCGTGGAAGACTATAGAAGATGTCTCCAGAACCACACGGTCAAGTACACGGAGAACGAGCGCTTCTTGAGTCGTCGCCATATTATCTACACCATCGTGGTTCGGAAGCTCTCGTTGGCACCGTATGATGACAAGAGGTACGTCTGTCCAGAAGACGGTGTCAACACTCTCCCGTGGGGGCATTATGCCATCACCGCCCCAGCTGCACCAACAGATGAAGAGATGCCGCTGCTGCCACCATCACCGAGACCTGGACCTTCTTCTGCAGAGTGATAATGTACCCACCAACATCGTCACAGAAGATCCAGCATGTATGCAGTATAGCTTTTAATTTGCGGTGACATTGGTGCATGAGAGAGTAGTGTTCAAAATTCTCGTGGTGGGCAATTTAGTAACAAATTGATTTTTTTGGTATTTTTAAAAATAAATACCTCTAGTCATAGTCTAGTTTGTTATTCAATTAAATTGATTTGTAAATGTGTATCTGTAAATATGTATCTGTAAATATGTAATGTGAAATGTAAATATGTAAATATAAATATGTAAGTAAATATGTGTTAGTGTGGAAGAAGTTATGATACTAATGTAAATACTAACCCCGTCGTTTCGACGGGGTTCAGATACCAACCCCACCGTTTTGGCAGGGTTAAGCAGTTTGTACTGAAAGTCAGACCACTGTAAATATTTGTCATAATGAAATGTAAAAGCAGACCTATGTAAATATTAGTCTTATTGATTTGTATAAAGTCAGACCATTGTAATGTAAATACTAACCCCGTCGTTTTGGCGGGGTTAAGCAGTTTGTACTGAAAGTCAGACCTTTGTAAATATTTGTCATAATGAAATGTAAAAGCAGACCTATGTAAATATTAGTCTTATTGATTTATATAAAGTCAGACCATTGTAATTATTTATCATAATGAAATGTATTAAAAAACCAAACCAATGTAAATATTAGACGTATCAAAATGTATAAAGTTAGTCCTTTTGTAAAATGGTTATAATTTGAAATGTGAAGTTTGTAATAATTGATTGTAAAAAATTGATGAGTGTACATAATGATGAGTGTAAACACTAATGAGTGTAAATAAATATACATTCTAAATATCCACAAATGGTTCTTACTTATTTACCCATGTTTATGTCTATAAGAAATACAATGTCCAGGGATTGATAAAGAGTAAATTTGATTAATTTATAACTTGACATGCAGTCATACTGTTTTTAAATGAGAAAGTATAAACTTTATAACAATGACTGCTTTTCTTTCTCCAAGATAGTACCATTTTGGTCTATCAATGTTGTTTAAAATATAAATGTAATCATCTACTTGAGTCAGGATAGGTTGGTTATTTAAAGGAAGACTCATTTCAGTAATGGATTGTGATAAAAGTAACTAACTCTGGGCTCTTAAGACTATAAAGAACAAGGTATAATGACAAGACGGTGGTTAATGATGTACACATTTTTATTTTTTCAAAAACCTTATATCTAACAATAATGGTTATACAAAAATTAGATGTAGAATTCTGTGAAGAGCATCTGGATTAGCATATCATTCTCAGCAGTAGAGTCACCGAAGAGTTGGACGAAATCATTCATCTTCATGTCGTAGTTGGTACGGCAGTACAGGTAGGTCAGACAGTAGTGGCCGCAGACCGAAGTATCCAAGCCTTGCAGTCAGTACTTGTTGTAGGTGTAATGCAACATATGTCCATTGATGTTACGTCTCAGAAACTGTTGAAAATCACCATGATACGGAGGTCTGCCAAAACTATCGAAATATTCGACAGTATTAGTGTTGTTGTTGTTGCTGTTATCTTGTCCTCTTGTCCACAAGGTGGTTCTTTAGCTGTAAGTAGTAACCAACCACGTAGCAGTGTGCTATGTTAGCATCATTACCAACTGTTAAAAACGAACACGGATAGTGTGCTTCAACTAGCGCTATTTCCCAATCTGCTCCGTCACCACCAGGCAAATTTATTGTTGATGGAAAATGTGTTACATAATGAGTCACTGTATTGTTCGGATAGTAGTCCATCGAACTATTACTAGGCAGTGTCAGATAAAACTGATTATGTCTAGACACTGACATGATGGTCAGGTTAGGTTAGGTTATTCGTTTCACTTCAGATGCAGGTATCCACGAATTAAATTCGTCTCCGTAACCTACCCACTTGACGAGGAAACGCTTACTGCGACCTCTGCCCTTAGTGTCGAGTATTTTATCAATTTGGTACAATCGATTCGGTCCAACTGTCACCTTTTGTAGCTCGTACTCGTAGAAACGACCAACTAACAGTTTCTTGTTCAAGTCCTTTAATATATACAGTGGTATTGGATGTGAACCATATTCTCGGTCAATAACAAACAATTCCTTGCTCCAATTAGTCTCGTAACCTTTGGCAAATGTACCTTTTTCTTTGGCAATACGCACTGTGTCACCCGGTTTGAACTTTGGTTTAGTGCGTTTCGGTATCGTACTACCTTTGTACATGTGACGCCACACTTGATAAACAGTTCTTTTGTCTCCTTTTGCTACGTCTATTGGACATAAACCATTACCCAAACTTCTGTGCACACTCTTATTATAAGCATCAACCAATTTGTCCAACACATCAATGTATCGATATGTATTCTTATATGTTAAATAACGCCACATACGTGTTTTCAATGTGCGATTCACTCGTTCAGCAACTGCCGCTTTAACATCAGGGTTTTGTGTAGTGACATATTTCACATGATAATCTTTAAACACACGATTCACTTTTGCACCTGTAAACTCTGTACCTTTATCAGTTTGTAAACAGCGTGGAGGAACTGTGTAAGGATTGTTAAAAGTTCGTTCGAATGCTGCAGCCACTTCTTCACCACTCTTACGTTTCAATAGTTCAACATACAACCGCTTGCTAAACACATCTATCACTGTTAACAAGTAATTATACCCATCATTGTGCATACTGAGTCCACGCATATCATTCAAGTCGGCTTGCCACAATTCGTTTGGTCCAAACACAACATATCTGTTACGTGGAAATCGTTTACGTACAGGTTTGTGTAATGTATATGTGTCTTGTGTGCGTAGCCATTCGATTACTTGACGTTTTGTTTTATTCTTTTTCTTCTTGCAACATTGGCGTAATGCTCGAACAAGTGGACTTATACCACCAAACGAGCCCGGGTTTGCAGGATCATAGTATAGTTTTTCTTCCATCATCACCACTTGTGACTACAGTGTAAATGACTTCCATTCACCAAGTACACCTATACTTATACATTTTAATCTATAGTGAATGCATCCCACTTTAAAGGTTTTCCTCTACGTGCTCGTAGTTGTGGTGTCTCTGCCGCAGGCGCCGCCGCTGTCCTTGACCTTAATCTTCGGGCTATTGGCGTTGGGCTTGGTGTTGGTGGAAATAGTGATGAATGATGTGCTTGTGGTGTTGATGCTGCTAGCGGAAGCGTTGGTAGACTGTGTTGTCTGTATGATAGTATTATAGTTGACTAAAACTCAATTAATTGTACAAGTAAATTTATTCACTTTACATTCTATAATATAACAAAAACTAGAATCAAAAACAACAACAAAAACATTGAACTAAATGACATATGATGGAATAAATCAATCAGCTGATACTTTCACATACAGCCCAATATAGAATATACAACAGATAGTATCGATGGTGGCGGTGTTACCAATCCTTCTTCCAAGTATGGTTCACGCCCTATATACTGTCGAGCTTGTGCATTGCTCACATACTCAGTTGGTACGTTCATATCATTTAGTGCATCCAATACTTCATGCCAGCCGGTAGGTAAATTTTCCAGCCTTCGTACACGTACAATTGCATGTAACACATCAATAATGTTCGAACCAGGTATTCTAGTATTACGAACAATAACCGTACCATCTGGATCCCATGTGATTATTTGTTTATTACGTTTTATAAATCTCAACAAGTTGCGTACATCCTTTTGATATGTGGCAGGGAATGTTTGCACAATATCCTCTTCATCATTCTCTTCTTGTATCATTGGTAAAATGATAGGATTGCGTTTTTGTGAACTAAAATATAAAAACCTCTGTAATACTTGTTGATATTGTTTCCACTTTTCACTGTCATCCAATGTTTTGTCTTGTAATATATGATGCATTTCAGCATCCAAACTATTAGTATTAACCGTTGATGATTGAGTTAGTTTTGATTGTGAAGCAGCAGCAGCAGGTGTTGGCTCACTATGTATTCGATCAAATAGCTCTTGCGGAACAACAACCATCTTCTTTGAATATTCCAAATTTGATCTATCCATTTTTCTAACTAGTTACGTTATGAAGAACTGCTTGTAATACAGTACTCAATGACAGTGGTAATAAAAATCCACCACCTTTTTGTACAAGGTATTTGCGTTTCTTGGTCCAATTCTCTCCTCGTTTCACTAAACGTCTGAGTGTTTTTTTATGTTTACACAATTGACGCTTTTGTTTGTCCGACAACTGGATATTACCACGTAACAGGTTGTATGCACACTCGCACACTGTTCTAATACGACTGACGTCGCAAGCCTTCAACAGTGCCTTACGTTCCTTCGGTGTAGCGTGTATCAATGCCGTCAACAGAGCGACGTCTTTCTTCACACACTGTGACATAACAACTGACTGACTTGACTGTTGTGTTCGCCTTTTATTTATACTTTTTCGGTTGATAAACGTATTGTTGTTTTTCATCAGGCAATACGCCCGTACGTACACGCACCTCGACTGGTGTGGACTGTTTCAAATCCAACAACAAATAACCATGTGGCGTACGTGTAGCATCAGCGTACGCTTCTTCAATAAACCTTGTATTTTCTGGATACACTTGTCGGGCTAAATGCTTTATCTGAGCCCGGTCTCTTGGATTTTTAAAAAGCACTATGTAATGTGCATTTAGAGAAATGTCTCTTTGTCCTCGTCCTTGATGGAAAATGTTTTGAGTTATAAAGAATACACTCAAGTTCCTATGATGTGATCCCTTAGTAAATAAGTCCACTATTGAATTGGATCCTGAAGTGGTTGATGATTCACGCATCATATCATCCACAATTACCAAAGTGGGTGTACCATCAAAGTCCTCCATATTTGGTAACCCTTCTCTATATTGCACATTACCACAATCACTTACACCAGGATTTAAGCCCGGAGAATGATGCCAGTAAATATTGTTAAACTTTGTATCACACATGAAATCCAAGTACTTGATAAATCTAGCTACAAAAAATGATTTCCCCGAGCCTGAAGGTCCGGCTACTATGGCTGAAAATGGATGTTGCCACCTCAAGTCCATTATGACGAGTGAACACAACTACACACTTACCATCACTTTTATAAACTTTAAGCATAGTTTCTTAAACAGGGATTCAGGTTTAATAAATAAAAAGACAGTTTATTCTGTTGATGTATATATTTGCTTACGAAAACTATCAGATTTACAATTCTTTAGTGAAGTCTTGAAGCTTTTTGCTTCACAATGTACATTATTTTCCTCCACATTTCTTATCAATTATATCTTCAATGATATTTACAAAGTTATGGCGAGTCTAGACTTGATTATATTTGGATTCATAATGCATACCAAATTTTCGCATTACTTCTTTAGCTTTATTCAAGATATTTATGCTATTAGGAACATTTTCCCTGAAGAAACATATTTCAAACCCTTCTTCTTTAGCTTTCTTCAATGCACATTTAAAGTTTCTTTTTTCAGTACGAATACATTTGTATTCGCACAAACCATAGATATCTAAGAGGGTTTCCTTAAACAATACACAAAAGACATGTTTCAAGTCTTCATCTTGAGGTATTACAGCTACCTTCAATGACTGTTCAGACAGAGTCTTTCTCAATATGTCTGTAGTAGTTTCCAGCCGGTTATTCACAAGAGTCAGCTGTTGGATGGTTTCAAGTGACTTTGTAAGTGTTTGTAACAGTTCACTATTCTGCTGTTTTAGTTTGTACTCTCCATGTTTACGGATTGAAGGTAACACTTCTTTTGTGACCAATTTTCTAAAAGCATTAGCCTCAGGTTTTTTCGATGATAAAATCAATGAGTATAAACCACTTTCATTGATAAAAACAGACGATTTCTCATTTACTTTTAACCCCGCCAAAACGGCGGGGTTTATGTTTTCATATGTGAGCTTGTCATCTTCATCAACATAATTTCTAACTGCTTTATTTGTATCTAAATAACCAAGAACTTCAGCAACTTCTTTCCCCTTGAACCAGGGGTTATTATCACTATCAATTAATATAGTGATTGGTTGATTTTTAAACACATAAGCAATAAGGATAGACATATTTCCTCAAGTGTAAAAGTGAGGTTATGTTATACACCAAGCACAGCAGTACAGCTCTAGTTCAGACGTCCGCACTAACTAAGCTCCAAGACTAGACTGATCAACAAAAAACAGATTCAAGTATATAAAAACTGTGTCACCATACACCAATGAGATGTTACAAAGACAATCTTCAGCTTTGGTAATTTAAATTTTCTAGTACAATAATTTTTGGGAAGAAATTCCGTACGCAATACGATAATATCGTACGGATACAATAATTATGTAAACAGTCTCATTAAGCATATCAATTGAGCTAATTAACATATTAATTAGCTCATTAAGATATAAAAGTTCAATTCCCAGCACCATAAGACAAAAAAATAATAATAAAAAATAAAAAAAAAAGGTAAGTTAGGTTAACATAGCTTGGGTAAAGTTAGGTTTACTCAGTTCAAATTCAGCAGGGTGGTCGGTGATGACGTCGGGGGGGGGGTTTCATCTATTTTTAGCCTCGGGGGGAGGGGGGAGGGGGGAGGGGGGGGAGGGAGTGCTCTGTGGGATGTGACGTCATCCTCCTCATCCCACCTCCGGTGGGACCCCCTAAAACACCCTACTATGGCCGAATGGTAAAAGGTCAATGTTCACTTATTGAAGTAATTAGGATGAAATGTTATTAAAGTTCCAAAGTTTGTAGTAAATATTCTTCTTTAAATTGATATTTGATTAAATATTAAATTATTTAACAGTCTCTTCTCCTCTACACTTGCTAGTAGGAAAATATAAGGGTATGGTTGGATCTTACCAAGCTGCTACAACAATCTTCACCAAGTACCAATTATTATAGTAATCTTGAGTGAGGAACAAAAGGGTTTGACTCGAAAATGTACTTGGCAGAGTTCCCTACTAATAAGAATAAGAATAGAATAAGAAGTTTATTTTCCCACTTTTACAAATCCATGTTTTACATAATATATGCTTAGGAAATAAAGAAAAAAAAATTGATTTGCCAAGGCATGACCTTCTTATACACTATATTTACAATTATTTACAACATTTAACATTAATTCAAACTAAAAAAAAAACATTCTTAATAAGAAACTTCAACATTAAAAATAAAAATAAAATATCTATATTTATTAAATAACAAAGGGCTTGCATACCTTGAAACATAATCAAATAAAAACAAAAATTAATTATTATTTTGGGAAAATTTAGGACCTCCAAGGCCTAGCCTGATTGGAGGCTCCATTTTACATGAACTAATTTAAAACTAAAACAGCTCTTAGACGATAACTAAAATTAAAATAAATAAATAATAATTCCTATTCCTGCTCTTTGGAAAAAATAAGACACAAGAATAAAAGAATAAATGAATAATTTTTGCTGTACACTGAAGAAAAAGATGTAGTTGTGTCAGTTAATTTATATTTTAAAAAATATTAAGCCTGTATATCAGTAAGAAAAGTGATGTTTGTTTGTAAAAATAGCCATTTCTGCAACTTTTTTGAAAAAATCTTTAAATTGAAAGCATTTTTTATATAATTTGGTAACAAATTGAACATTCTTGGTGCCATAAAAACGAAACTTTTAGTAAAGAAAGTGCATTCTGGTTTTGGTACAACAAAATCTTTAGCTGTTCTTAATTTTGATCGGTAAGAGGTTTCATTAAATTCCAATCTGCCCCTTTGACAGTAAAAATATTTCAAAACTTTGTAGACATACAAATACTTGAGAGGGAAAATTTTTAAATTGAAAAACAAAGGTTTTGAAGGTTCAGTCTTTACTTTTTTTAGTATTAATCTAACAAAGTTCTTTTGTTGCAAAAAAATTTAATTTGTATTTGTATTGTACGTTCCGCCCCAGCAAGTCAAACCGTATTCCAACCGACTTTGAACTAAAGAAAAATAAAGCCTTTTCAAAATGTCCTCATTACATATATCCCTTAAAAAATAAAAGATTCTTAACACGCTATTTAGCTTTTTCTTGAGACCAAAAATGTGTGTTTTCCAGTTTAATTCACTATCTAAAATCAGTCCAAGATATTTAATTTCAACAGCCTCTCCTACTACAGCACAAAACTCCCCGCATCTAGTTTGTTGGCAGAGGCATTTAATACATTTAATACATAAGGTACTGGCCATGCAATTCCAGTCCTCTGACTTGGGATATTTTAAAATTAGGAACAATGTCCTAAGTTGGTGACTCTACACATCCTCTCAGTCTGGCTTCTGCTGCAAGAGTGTCTCTGGAAAGCTGGGGTAGCTATTGTTGCACTAGGGGTTCACAAAATACTCATCACTTATATTCTTGACACCAAAATCACTAGAATTTAGATTATTATGAAGCTGTAAATTTTGAATAAATTTATATTGTTGTAGTTTCCATGTACATAATGTATATGTGATTATGATATTAACTTAGGAAATTAATTAACTCAGTAACTATTTATTTAACATGACTAAGGACAAGTTTAATAACAAGAATGAATTATTAAATTATCCACTTAATAAAATTAATTACTTATTATACTAGATGACTAATGACTTTCTGAGGGGCGATTACACATAAACATATTAAGGGTGGTTACACATATTAATTATACAAGCAACATTAAATTATCAAGGCATATCTTAGTATCATGGAGTTCAAGTATCATTATCTATATTCATTCATGGTATTCGTTCATTTATTATTTATTCTTTACTGCATTACACAAGTACATAAGACATTATACTAAAATACATTGTTATTTACAATAAAAATGTATGATGATGACATGAAACATTTCATGTTTGTAGAAACACTCTACAGGTATGATGGTGTTAGTTTTAATAATTCAATTTAGTATCAAAACAATAAGATTAAAGAACTTTGCGGTAGGTTAGGTTGGCTTTACGTTCCTATAAACTTTGCATTGTTCCGTATGCATTACACAAGGCAAGGATTACATCTAAATGAAAAATGAAAAACTGTGGTTAGTTCTATAATAGCTGACTCAATTAGAAAATTTAAAACCAGTTTTTTATATTAAGTCCAGAATGTCAAAGTAGGCCTATACATATTTTTCAACTGTATTATGTTCAATGTTATTCTACATTATATATTATATACATTATATTCTGTTATAGCAAATTAACCAACAAAGAAATACAACTGATGAAAACAGAACTTAACATAAACTACAATAAACAATGTAAAGTATAATCAATCATACCTAGCAATTACAATCAAAAATAAGTCTGAAGTGCTCAAAAACACTTCAACAAGCCAAAAAATTATGGCTAAATAATGAAATAAAATGTCTGCACAAAAAGAAGTTGAAACCCCGTGAAATAATTTACGATTAAAAAAACTCCACAACTTGGTTGACCCTCAAGAATATTATAATACAATAAACAACATTTCAGAAAGTTAACAAAGAAAGAACTCTTAAAGAATCCACACAAGAGAGAAAATTGACACAACTAAAACAACCTCCAAATCAACCCTCACGAAAAGCTCATGAGTTTTATCCGAAAGTCATAAATCTAACAAACATTCCATTTGAAGCAAAAGAAATCAAAACATTAGAGCAC